>JAQQZY010000003.1:28804251-28815665 GCA_030068375.1 Ostorhinchus rueppellii
CTTTTAGACATTCCATGTTTTCTTTTCTGTCTGTTTTAGTCACATGATACACACAGGAGTTAGGACTGGATTGTATAGCTATTGTTTTTGATGGCTTTTGATGGTCTAATCTTGGGCTGCTCGATTCTGTGCGATTAATCGAATTTTAATCACAATTTTGATTTTGCGGTCAAAAAAGCTCAAAACTCATATAATCAAGTTGAAATTATTTATTTTTCATTCTTTTTTACACAATTTCTGAGAGACATGTATGCGCAAAACATTCCATTCCATTCCAAAACAGGTGTAAAAAAAATGCCCTACTCTAATCATTCTTCTGTGACTATGTACCTGTTTTTAATGATGGGGGGGAAACCATAAGAACAGGTAATCTCAGCACAGACAGACTCTGGATCAAATGAAAATCTGAACCTTTTTGCAGTCAAGCAAAATTGCTAACCTGTACGGCACTGCACCAGTAGGTTATGTAAGTAAGAGGGGAGCGATAGATATTTTATATAAAATTTTCAAAACAAGTTTGCACCACAAAGAAACAAGTGAACAAGGTCAAACTGCATTTCTGAAAAGACAATGAAGCAAATGTACTGAAACGGGTTAAACCACCACTCTTGGATGTCTGAACTGCTTTTGACTGCATTTTATATCAGAGTAGTGAATTTTTAATCCCTTTGCTCTGCATGTGTTTACAGTTTCAATGCCTGGAGGAGACTGGATGATAATATAATAAAACTTAGATGGAACTTAAGCTTTTTGTTGTTGCTTTTACTGATGTTTAGAAGCAACTATGACATTATCTTTGCATCCCAGTACGAGGAGATAAAACTACTAAGTAGACAATGTGATTCTGACATTTGGCTTCTTACTTATGAAAACCACTCAGCATTTATTTTTTAGAGACATATATTTTTAATGACATAAGTAGTATAAGACACTAACGCAGCAGTTATGGTTGAAGTGAGCCTGCCCACACACAGCCACAAGTTATATGCATAGAAATACTTGCACACAAACACCTGCTCATTTTCACTCTCTGTGTACTCTATGTAAAAAAAAAAAAAAAAAGGCAAAAAACTGTTGATGCACTTGTACACTTTACATACACATTGTTATATTGAAGCTACTAATTCTTTGTAAACAATGCTTTTCAGAAGATACTATATATTATGTATGACAGTTAGACCTGAAAAACACAAACTAGTCTCCCCACTTCCATAACTTAGAAAAATATGCTGCAAATTGTCCCAATATGTACATAGTCTATATTACTCATGCATTCATTCATTGATTTATTTGTTTTGAACAGAGGAAAAAAAAAACAGATTTTGTGAACAAGGAACTAATGCCAGAGGAAATATCTGATTAAAAAAAGGTGATCAAGACAAAATGGTAATTTCAATAAAAAAATCAATATGTACTGCTCAAAAAGGAGTGGGAAGAAGAAAACATTAAATCCCACCCCCATCTCACATTTATACAATAAAACGCATTACTTTTGCTTCCTTAATGATATAGTAACATCTGTTTAGAGTCCGAATAATGTAAACAACCAATAGAAAACAGATTCGGAAAACTGAAGTATATTACACATAACTATCTAAATCATAGTTTGCACAACTTATAATAGAATACATTTCAGCAATAATTACACACCAACAGTGGTAATGGAAGTGACACATACCAACATGGTAAAGAACGGTAAGCACATACCAACAAAGGTAAGAAAGAGCCGAGGATGGAATGGTCCAGAAATTAACAATAAGCCCCGCCCCCTCTGTACTGTGACCAGACCATGTGTTATGAACAAGCCAGTAGGTTGGAGGATGTCAGAATGTTACTCACAGCTTCAATGATGGTACCAGCAATCGCAGCGAACACTGACATGATAACTAGAGCAATATGTCACCAAGTAGCAGACACATGAATTAAACACTGAAAATGTTCATGCACACAAATACGTGACTGATTTGCTTTCTCGCTGTGAAAACATTTTCTTTGATTTTCTTTCTTCCAATTTGTTTATATTTTAGCTTCATTAGAGCCCCCCCCGCACACCCACACACACACACACACACACACACACACACACACACACACACACACACACACACACACACACACACACACACACTTATGCAGCTCTCCACTGTACATAACCTGAGAACACTTTTCTTCTCCTTTTTTTGTTATTTAAAGTTTTGTTGGTTTTTCAGCAAACAAAAAAGAGGCCAGTGCTTTGACTTGTATATTGATGTACATACCTGTACAAAATGCATAGGAAAAAAATAAATAACTAAAATGTATAATGGCGGAGGGATTCATGTAGCTCTGTGAGGTAAGGGTACAGAGGGTAAAAGCACTTTTCTTCTACTTTAATTTGGAAAATGAATGAATATGTCCTAATATTGCCATGTATTTTAATCTTAATAATTTGTGATCCAGTAATAATGGATACACAAACCCATTTTGGGTCCTGACCCTGAGATTAGGAAAGGCAGATCGATGGTGAGATGGGGTGCTGTGCAGGCTCATAGCGACTCCAGTTCTCATCATACTTAGTCCCTCTCCACGCTGACAGGGTGCCTGTCATTTGCAACTGAGCTAAAAGTCTCACCAGTGGAGGTGATCTCATTTTCATCAGCAGTAGTCTTCAAGAGGCCATTAGCTGGGGGTTTGAAAAAGGACTTAGTAAAGGAGCCTTGTCAACCAGCTCTGAGACACCACCAGCAGTGGGAGCTCAAGTGTGAAAAGACACGCACTACCCAAACAAAAATATACAAGCACATGGTGTACACTCTGGACCCTATACACGTTTACCTTCCTCCTGCTGTCCATACCATTAAAAATGTATTCTTACTTTATCCATTTCTCCTTTTAAAATCTAAAGGAAATGTGGTTCTGAAGCGAGTGAATGCATAATGAAGCAAATGAAGTATGAGTGCACACACTGAAACGGCACACAGAAGCAGACAGCTGAGAAACAATGAAAAAGTGAGAATGGCAGAGTGTGTTTTTCCCCACTAATTGGAAATTAGCTTTGAGAAATGTGCTGCATAAGAAATGACAAATTGTAAGTTATATGTGAGTGCTTTTGGTGGCAGCAGCACTCACTCTAGTCCACTGTAGCTGCAAGCGCGTTAAGGGCAGATCTACTCAGTTTGTTTGCGGTAAAAGGACTCTCCTCATAATGAAGACTTGATTAAGGATTTAAGAGGTTTGTTTGTTGGAAAAGTATGCATTTAGTTTCTATTCTGGTATATTTATTGCGGGGTTCATGACTCAGTTTTGTTTATTTCCACAAGGAGAGATGATTTAAATGAATGCTGGTTATTTATAATGAATGTGCGTTTCTTAGTGGCCTGGATTCTTCAGTATTAGTAGGTGACATAACATCCAGACATCTGGACCACACAGGGTGACTTAGAGGTTCAGCTGAAGTGTGAAGTCCACACCAAATCTGCGTATAACCATTAGTTGTGATTATAACTGGCTCGAACTGATGACTTTTACTTTACTGCTCGGCATGATTGCAATTGGTTATTGGCTTTCCTTAAAAGCTTCACTGATTAACATTTAACCAGCGTCTCTTTGGTCTCACTGCTGGTAGTAATATGTCATTATAGTAGTTGCATAATTGTCGTAACACCATAGCAACATATCTAACACTAACATGACTAACAAGTAACATCTTATCCTCCTTCTGTTCCCTGAAAGGATTTAGAAAGCCACAAACCCTAAGCTGCGAGGTTATGGATGCCATATAAGAAAAGGACAAACCTGTGGAGATTATTTTTTTCTGTCCCCACAGTTCCTCCAACCTTTCTCCCTTTTATCTCCTCCTTCCTGTCTCTCTGTCTTGTCAGCAGTTGCCATGCTGTTGATTTGTGGTTATTACGGGGTATTAGGGTGGGAGTTGTCCCACTAACCGTGTCATCCAGAGGGATTGGACAAGGGGTTAGGAGAGTGTATTTCCTAGGGTTTCAGAAGACTTTGTGTGTCAGAGAGGATTTAGACTGACATTTGGTACTGGGTGTTTAATGCTCTTTGTGTGTGAGAGACTGAATGCAGACATAGGAGAGACATAGAGCATTAAAAACATGTATATTTGACTGGTTATTTAAAGCGGATTCTAAAATACGTTCTCTGTGTTTTATGTAATCTATTTTACTTTCACCAATTATATGTTTGCTCTGTTTAACAGATCTACGTGGAACCTGTGAATTAAAGGTTCAATGTCTAATGTTTCATGGGATTTAGTGGTGAAGCCGCAGGTTTCACCGTTCAATCCTCGGCTCTATCTGAGTGGCAATAGATGCAGAAAAGAAGATATGTATAGTAGAGGAGATATTAACAGTCCACAATAGGGCTGGGAATCTCAGGGTACCTCATGATATAATAGAATATGATACGATGTGCTACACATAGTTCACAGTCATGATAATATCTCGATATGGTTATACTGTGATTATCGATATATTGCTCTAAATAACCTATGATATGTGTGAGCTTATAGGGGTGAAACCAAAACAAACAAAAATAAATACATTTCATAGTTTATATTTTGCAGCATAATTTAAACCAGAGTACAAACAGCAATAGTGCAAACATAATGACGCTGTTTTAGTGCAACATAAATGTAACCAGGATTTTTTTTTTAGGTGTTTGATAAACAGTAACGCTATTTTAAACTCACTCAGAAAACACAACATGTCATGTCTCTCAAGTGTGCATGTTTGTCCGTGTACACTATAAAAGCCATTCTAAAATAAACGCCAAAGTGAGTCCACACTTTGGATTTCACTGATGCCGGTGCGTCCTACAGTTTAACTTCACTGCTTGAGTCCTCCATATTAGCACCATTGTTTGTTTTCTTCTTCTTCTGTGACTTTGGCCCAGTTTTCAGTGACTGGAGTGAGGTGCACCCCCTGGATGACGATGTAAAATGATGACCCAACTCACAAGGGAGGAACAAAGAAAGAAATCAAAAGCAGCTCTATTTTAATAATATGTTTGAAAAACCAGATGCGCTGCGAGCCCACATCAATAATCCATTGTAAATTGATTAAATACGGCCATAGTTCACCTTAGGGATATTTTGTCACACTCCTCGTCTGCAGTCTAACATAACATATGACCATTCTGCATCTTAATATTCAATGAAACCGAAATAAATCTGTGTGTGAATCATTTTTGGTTCTGAATACATATCTAAAAATGTTTAGAAAATGTTTTTTAGTTCAAAAATATTGAGATTACACCACAGTTTGACAAAAAAAACAAACCCAAAAACTGCCTTTAGCTTTAATTATTCACCCTGGTATCATTTCACAAAGCTTATGCAATGTCACAACAGTTGCCATCCATAGTTGCTTTATTTTTTGGTCAGGATCTTGTATTGGTGATGAGAGAGTCGGACCACTGTGTAAAGTCGTCGCATCTTGAAGATTCTCTGTGGGTTTCAGCTCTGGACAATCTGTGTGAATATAATGAAACCAACCACTCAGTGAACCCGGGTATTGTCATGATGGAATACACTTGTGTCATCAGGGAAGAAAAAAATCAACCCCTATTCATAGCTGGTCCATATATTCAGGTATTCAGCTGACCTCATTTATGGACACGTAACATTGCTGAACCTAGATCTGTCCAACTGAAGCAACCCCAGGTCATAGCACTGCCCCCACAGTACACTAGACACGAGGCATGATGGGTAATCATCTGCCACTCTTCTCATCCTGATGCATCCATCATTCTGGTACAGGATCAATCTGGACTCATTGGACCACATGACCTTTTGCCATTTAAACACAGTCCAATCTTTATGCAAATTGAAGGCGTTTTTTCCAAGTAATGTCAATAATTGGTTTTCTTAAAGATTCACAGCTGTTTAGTCCTAATCTCTTGAGTCTTCTTTGCATTGTGCATGTGCTGTGAGAACTTATAAGTGATTTTCAACTACAATTATTAAAAAATAAATAAATAAATACATGTCTGACCAGATTTCGTCCTTGTTGGATGTTGGTTCAACATTGTCCTTCTAGGTTTTTTAAAGCGTTGAACAGTTTTTAAATCCAGTTTTTCCTCATTCCAGCAATTTCTTTAGTAACCTCCTTTTCTTTGCTGGATGCAGGCAAATAGTCGAACCCTTCTGAAATAGTTATATCTCCCAGCAGTAAATATCCAATGGAAGGATGGTAACATCTTTTCATCCAGGTGAGGTTTTCTTTCTGGCCAGGTTGAGTATATTTGTGCCATTTGATGAACAACACAATGGCAGCATTTGATTGTGGTGAGTGAATTGTCGGTAAAAGTACCAACAACTTGACATTCCTAATGTATGGCTGATCTGTAAACATTAACACTGCTGCTCTGAAGTCCAACCTGCCAGCATCTGATGTCTGTTGCCATGGGGAAACCTTTTTAACTGACGAACAGGGACACAATCCATAATGTATTGTTCTACTTTAAGGACTCACTGCCTCAAACAAAATCTATAAGGGCTCCAACATTATTTACAAACCAGGATGAAGTCGACCGATTTTCAATTGACAACATTTTTGTGGGTGAAAGCAATCAAGGTGTCTTTTCGCTGTGTAGTGAGGCAGTTCATCTGCAGGATTAGGCAGTAATTGCCAGAAATCCTGCGTAGGAAGACAGCTGAAAGTATAAATAACATTCCTGCGTAGTTCTCAAGTTTGTATACATTCACACAGGCGTTACACCGAAATGCTGTGACCTTTAAAAATACTCCAACAATGGGTTGAAATAAAACACACTTGGAAACACACATTCCCTTTGTCTCTCTTGCCACCTCATCATCTCTTTATTACTTTTTTTTTACCTCTTCCTTCCTTCTGTATGCCGATCTCTTCTTTTTTTACCCTCTATTTCCTTCCTCATTTCCTCCACCTTATCCTTTCTTGCTCTCCTCATACCCTCACTATTCTTAGATGGTAATTTCTCTCCCTCTTCTTCCTCCCTCTCCATCTGCGGCCACTGTTTCCACTATCTTCTTGCTCTCACCGCTTGTCTAGATATAATCACTGCTGCATCTTCATCCTCGTCCCTCTGCATCTCTCTGCCGTCTCTACAATGTTATTTCCATTTCTCCAACTGTATCATATTTGTTTTTGTTTCTTTTTCTTTTTTCCAGAGCAGAAAGCTTGTTAGCAGCGGGTGGTATGGTTTAGCTGACAGCTGATGGCCAAGACAGATTTAAGGATTTAAGGGCCTGGTTCGAGTTGTGGAGAGTGCGCTAAAGAGTGATTTATTACACCCAAAAAACACAGGACACATCGTTTCATTCGTGACTTGAAATCTTCCGCTCTAAGTGGCTGAAATTCTTCTGAAAATAGGATCTAAAAACCTGTGAGATTAAAAGCCTTCATTAAAATCTTATTGAATTCTTTAAAACCATCTCCTCAAACTAGATGCTGAGCACATTTCTCCCAGACAGATGGGGTTTTATCAGGACTTTCCAGGCCACCACGGGGAAGGGGGAGAGTTTTGCATGGTTTGTCAAGGATGGATAGATGTATAAAAGGGAAGAGGGAGTGGGAGTTGCATGTGGAGATGGGGGTCTGGACTGGGTAAATGCGGGATCATTTTTGCCCAAGGCTCATGGGGCCCCTTATCCAGCTGTGGATTAGGGCTTAATGTGTGTGTGTGTGTGTGTGTGTGTGTGTGTGTGTGTGTGTGTGTGTGTGTGTGTGTCTTCCTTGCGTGCACCAGGCCATGCGCGTATTGCAGTATTTGCAAGTGGGTGCTTTACCATGGCTGCACACCATAAGGTCGGTCATGTTTGATTTGTATACGTACAAGAAAGGAAGTGATGATGACCTCTTCCTTCAGCATTGTTCAATATGTTTTTATATATATTTGTGTGTGTGTGTTGGTGTGTTTGCATGCGCGAGTGATCGACACACACTTGAGCTGAATGTCTCAGCCCCCAGTGGTACATCCAAAGCCCTTTAGCTGAGGCAGGAAAGAAGAGAGGGATGCAGGAAGGCTGTGGAGATGGGGTGGAGGTGTGGGTCAGGGAGGAGGACGGGTTGGCATTTCAATATCCTGAGAGGATTACTGGCCAGGCTTTAGATGGCTGGTCCCCATGGAGTTACACGGGCCTCTGAGATGGATGCATAAAGGGAGGAGAGGAAAGAGGGATGGATATAGAAGTGGGAAGAGGTGAGCGGTGTAGCATTGTGAACAGAATGCCTTCTGGGTGCAGAGCAAAAGAGGCACAGGGCCAAAAAAAACACACGGATTTTCTCAATAGTGTGCAGTGGAAACTTTTTTTGAACTACTGTGAATGAAGGTGCTTTCAACCAATAAAGTTTACGGGAATGCTGTAAGAAATATATAACATGTAGCTGTAGAAGGGAGCAGATGAATGTGTAGAGACAGAAGGAAGAGGATAAAAGGGGGACATATAGAGACGAAAAGTGGAAGTAAGCGAGGTGAAGGCAGAGGGAATATGTTCAAGTGTAAGATTGTAACTTTAGAGGATGTGAATTCTCGACAGGTAAGTAGGGTCAAAGGATATAAGCAGATGCATACGAAGGAACTGGATGTTTAAGTGAAGATAGGAACATTAACAGAAAAGGTAAACACACAGACAGTCATGGGGTTACCTCTCAAAGGCTTATTTTTTGATTTCTGAAGAACTCAATCTGACCTCTAAGCACATAAATTTGCCACTTCTTTAAGTCTAATACTCAGTTTTTAAAATGAAGTTTATTCATCCTGATCTACTGGCAGGGGTGTTTTATATAGATGTTTCAGTGTCTGTTAAATTCCAGATTCGGAATTACAAGTGGGACATTTTTCCCCACTCACCTGCTTGTTATAGTTCTAAGAATATAACATAAAACAAAGAGTAAAAGAGACACAGACTGAAAGCAACACTGAACTATACACATATTTCTGTGAAGGTTTGCGGTAGAAATTTTTTTTGATCCACTGTGAATGGAGGTGCTTTCAACCATGACATTTTATGGGACGTGTATAAGGAATAAGAGGAGATGAAAGTGGAATGGTGAAGTATAGAAGAAGGGGATGAAAGAGGAAGGAAAAAATACGAGTTAGAAAGGTGGGGGAACAGGGAGAATTGGGAAACAGATGAGCAGGAGGTTGTGTTTCTAAAGTGTTTGAATAAAGCTGTCAAATGGAATGAAAGGACGTGTAAATTCTGCAAAGTCAAGCCGGGTCAGAAGAAATAAAAAGTAATATGAAGAAACTAGATGTTTGAATGAAGGAAGGACTATAATAATGAGGAGGAAATGGAACTGTAGATCTCTTATTTTCGAACCTCCTGGTTTGTAAGAGTTACTGTTTCAGTTTCACTATTTGAATATTTGCAAGTTGATGCCCTGAATAGTCTGGAGATCACACTTCCCTGCATCGTGACAGACAAAAAAGAGCTGTCAGCTAATGTCTTTTTTTTCCCCCACATTTTTCTAGACTGAATGAGTGCGTCTCATCTGTCAAAGTATGGTAGTAGGGTAGGCATAAATAAGCTGTTGCTTCAGCCTACACCTACACCTTTTGTCCATGTTTAATTTGAAAACCCTAACTGTATGTACGTATCATGTTCTGTCTAATGCACAAATAAATTACCAAATGAAATAAAAGTACAGAAACTCTACTACTTTGCTATTTAGTTTTATATATGTGTGTGTGCATTTTTTTTTCATTTCACACCCCTCCACCTTCTCTGTTCTCATCCCCACCTCCAGCCCTCTGTGTGGAGGCGTTCGGATCCTTTTTGCCTCCTTAATTAGAAGTGATGGGAAGGTGAGGCTTCAGCAGGCACCAAATGAATAGAGTCATCAAGCTACTTTTCAGGACTATAGCCCAGCCACTTAAGACGCTTTGTCACCCTGTGATGGGAATTTTAATTGCCTACCTCTTTCCTTATAATTGGAGTATATGAAGAGGCACTCCCAGGATCTTTAGTATGTGTGCTCTGTATGTGGATTTACAGTTACTTCTTGTTGTTTGGAGAATTGATGTACTCACTTATGAAGACAAACAAAGCCTGTAGGTGGCTGATGACATATTCAATGCTGTCCTCATAATCAGAGTATTATACAGGGCTTGAGAGCAGTCTTTGATGCACATCTTTTGCCAAACCCTTCTCAGGAGAGAGGCAAAACAAGTGGAAACACAAGCTCTTATCTTCACATAAAGTCTAGACGGAGAAGTTCAAGCTTCAAAATCGTTCTCATCTCTCATTTCCTCACTCTAATACCTTGTGGGGTCTTTATCTTGTCTTGCTTCTTTGGAGAGAGCTTTGCTGCGCTTGTGTGTTCCGTCTTTGTTTTTGTGTTGCTGGAGGGAAGGGGAGATTTTGCGACGACCTGCTGAGCAAGAGCGAGTGAGAAAGTTGTGTCGAGGTGCAGCTGTCTTTCTGAATGATGGCATATTCCTCTGATTCAACAGCAGGTGGGTGACAGACAGTTCAGCTCATCAGACCAACACTGCACACATGCAAACACATGAACACACCCCTCTTTTTTTATCCACTATCATACGTTTCTTTTATAGAATTTCAATTTGTCTTAAACTGTCATAATTCTGGCTTTTGGAACAATATTTATTGTATCTATTATACAGAAACTCCAAAGATTTGGTTAGGTTTTGTGCTCTTATCTCCATTTAAAACCAAACCCTCATCACAGTTTGGGACTTGGGCTGAATCCCAATTCCCCCCCATAACCCTCAATCTTATCCCTCAATCTCAAAAATGTGCGCTCCCGCGAAGGGCAAATGCTGTCCCAATTCTAAGAACAGGAAGTTGAGGGAGAAGTTTAAGGGCTGAATCGCCCTCAATATTGAGATTTTCCAGCTCCACCCTTGCGAGTAAGGGATACCCAGAATACATCGCATACTTTCGCTAAGACATCTTCAGAAAAGATGAAGAAGAAAGCGAGCTCAAATGTAAGTATTTTCTTCGTTAATAGAGCTATAAATATTACGAAACCATTATAGTTTAATTTAATTATAGTTTAATTTAATAGTTTCTTTATTGATTATTGATTATTGACATCGTTGTTGGGTAGTATTTATTTATTTTACTTTACGATGTCAGCCGAACCACCGGTCCTGGCTTCACGTCACTTGTATACATCGTTGTGTAGCGACGGAACACTAAATCATGTACCCTATTGCGTTTTTAGCTAATATTCATTAGAGATTACATGGGCTGTGTCCGAAATCACTCACTCATTCACTCCTCCCTATTCACTCCATAGGGAACACTATGGAGTGGACTATATAGTGCACTCATCAATCGAAATAGAAAACGGTTTCGGACACTACTTCTCCGCACAGTTAATTACATCATTACTGTCGCACAATTCAAATGCGCCATGTTGTTGTGCAATTTGACACCACGGCCGCAATGCATTATGGGATAT
>JAQQZY010000003.1:28815765-28827488 GCA_030068375.1 Ostorhinchus rueppellii
TTAGTTTTGAGGGCCGAGATTGAGGGGCAAAAATTGAGGGTTAAGATTGAGAGTTGAGATTGAGGGTTAAGGGGGGATTCGGCCTTGGTCTCTCATCTCCCACCATGGGCCGCATCAGGGTGCAAAAGTAGAAAGAAATAATTAAATAACATTTTTATTAATGAAAAATAAAAGTCACAAAACACCGGATCAATTCATGACATTAATGAGCTGTGTATAAGAAAGCAAACATCAAAATAGAAGACTGGAAATCAACCAGTACATTGACAGGAATATTTTATTTTAGCTTTTCTTTTAAATCACCAAGTAGAGCAGTATTTCCACTCTGCCCTCTTCTTTCTTCATGCAGAAACAGAGGGATGAGATCATACACAACAAAACGAAAGGTTAAATGCTAATTAACATGCCAGGATTAAATCCCCTTTTCACCGTGGATAACTCAGCTCAGCCAGCCATGCCAAAACACTTTATCAACGTCAATCCTTACTAGAAAATAATCTGAAAATGCAATTGTGCAATGTTGCTTTCATCATTTGGGCGGCTGCAAAATTTTGCATTTTATGTCAGAGTGGCACTTTCACTTTTTATTTATTTAGTCTTTTTTTTTTTTTTTTTTTTGCAAACTTTGCTTTTATGCCAATAATGATGCAGACTTGATGCCTTTATGGACCCAATTCTCTAAAGTCAGAACAAAGCGTACGCTGAACACATTTGCAGTGACAGGAACCCGATGTTGACTCTCCCACTTAAGAGAAGGAACCACTTTGATGCTGCCATGACCTGTAGCCTCAGCAGTTGATATCTCTATTTTACAGGCCCCTCTATTCTAAATATATTCTGTACTCTCATCCTCCGTTGTAATATGTCCTGGTTTTTTTGTGAGGTTTCTGTAAAGTGAACATGTGCTGCTCCGAATCCTTTTACTATTTCGGCTTTGCACGGATACGGTCTGAATGTGTGGTCCCATTCTGAAAAGCTGTACATCGATAAAGGCCAGCAGAAGCAGCATTATATAGCACAGGAGTGGTGTCATCTCTATTGTCAGTCGAGTACCAGCACTGACAGTGAAAGTCCATAGAGGTTTATGCAGCATACTGCTCTCATGTAGCAGCACTTTACCTAGATATATCTTTAAAATATTTTCAACATTAATCACTATGAAAGGGGGATAATTTTATTCCCACCGGGGATAAAAATAATTCAGCAGAGGCAGTGATATATGGACCTGAGAGGGGGAAAATCCCCTCCGGCAAATCACATCTAGTTCATCACTCGGGAAGGAAAGTGGATGGAGAGCTTTGTGTGTGCATGCACAGTATGTATGCATTTACTCTCCTTAAAAGTCTGTCAGAGCTTGATAGGAGTTTTCTTCACCTTCAGAGCCAAACTCCTGCAGCAGGCTTGGGTTAGCCTCTCAGTGTGGATCTGTGTCTGTGAGCCTGATCGTGTGTGGCCTGTGTTTTTATTTGTTGGAAGCTCCGGGCAGAAGCTGCCTAGCTTAACAGACGTGTCGTGATCAGACCATGCTCTTGCCTTAAGGCACTCTGGACACAAACAGTGTTCAGAATCAGTCAGTGTGCAGCTGTCAAGAGAGGTTTAAGCAAGTCAGCCCCAGTTGCTCTCCTCCTGGTGGGACTGTGGGAAGCCAGACCTGACAGATTTTTAACCTGAGTAAAGGCAGAGCTTACAGGTCGTTGGTGCTGTTTGACATTATCCTGAAGTTTCCTTCCAGCAGTCCAACCAAGATGAGGCTATAATTTGTTGTCGACTGTTAACTAAATTTATGTCAACGTCTTTATCGTGTAGGAATGTTTCACCATGTCACTCTATGATTTATTTAGAGCCTGGTGTTTTTGCACAGCTGGATTATGATTGTCCAGCCGTTGTGATTATATCATTCAGTGAGAGACAGCTTGTCCTGCTTACTTGTTTGCATCTGGCCTGGTCTTTCTCGCACCCACCCACCTACTGACTGACACCTTAAATCAGGCCATCAGTGACACTCTTTTCTTCGTTTCATGCACACACTGGTGATTAGACAGTCAGACTCAAACATGCACTCAGACCTGGATCCTGCAACATATAATCTTCTAGTTCACATTGGATTGTTCCTTCACTTTAAAAAGGTAAAAATATCCAACTTTGTGCGTGGGGTTTAACGTCTAGACAGGCTTATTTAGACATCACAAATACCACCACTGTGCTTGTCTTCCTATAGGCTATAATAAATAACAGCCCCATAAATGCATATGCTATTACCACCAACACATATAGTATCTCTTCCTTTCTGCATCTTCTCTCCTGGTTTTTAAAGCAGAATCTTCAATAAAGTATTTTCTCTCCTTTCTCTATCTGCCATCCTTGCTTTTCTCCTTCAGTCCTGATGCTTCTATATGCAGTATTTTGAGCTTAGCATAATAAGTATATGTATTAGGGATGAGGTGCTCAGACTGCTGGTTGCTGATAGGACAGATTAGAGTGCGTGGTGAGTGAAGACAGGTTGCCAGATAGTGCTACAATGCTGAATGATAAAAAAAAAAAACCGATAGCAACAGATGTAAACCTCAAACTGTGCTGCAAGATATTCTGTTCTGGGTGGCGTTGCCATATGTGTAGATACAGCATTAAGATGTTGTCAAATGCATACACGTGTAATGGAAGCATGTGGTAAATATCCTGAAAAATAAAGCTGTTTTACTATATTCACAATAATATAGCACTGTATATTAAGGTATACATATTCATCACTAAGTGGCAGCTTATTAGCTTGCATATCAGTAGAAGTGTTGGCACATTATTAGTCATACTAAAGCATGTATTACCATCTTACTCTGCATAAATATATTCAACCATGCAGAATAAGACCATGTCCCCTAAATAACCTATTTGTGGCTTATTAATATAATTTCAGGAAGTCGCTGTACTTGAGTTATGACCTTAATATGCTTTGCTCAGTCTGGGAATTGCAAACTTGGAAGAAGGTCCATTCTGAGCAAAAGGTATCATGATCGTAATTCATTTCAAGCAAGTTTCTTTTTTTACTCCTGATTATGGTAGTTATGTAGGAGGTTACGGAGGGAAAACCATTATGTATGTGCCTTAAAACAGTGAACAATAAAATCAGAATGAACTTGAGAAACTGAAGAAAGTATGTCGCTATAAATAAGTGGGAATACTTTAAAAAGCCCTGACCATATGAAACTTTAATGGCATTATTAAAGAAATCTGTAAATGCCCACTCCTTAGGGAGTATAGAACCACTGACAGAAATGCTTGCAGCAGAAGGTGTAAAAAAAGCCCATGGGACAGCAAAACCAAAGCAAAGTAAATGTTCCCCCTCCTCTGCTGTCACACATGAATCGTTGCACTATCCGTTTAACCTCAGGTGGAAGCCAGTGGTGTGTGCCCAAGGGGAATGGCACTCTTGCTTCCTGTTAACCCTTCTGAACAAAACATACCTGACAGTTACAGCTCTCTAAATCACTCCAGCCCACAGCCTAGAGCACATCCTCTCTCCAATATGGCCTCTTCTTTCCAAGCATACATGCAGTCACTGAGTCTCTTAATTATGCACAGGCACACGGAAACTCACAAGGTCCCAAATGCCGCCACATGTAACCGTGGTGGAGATGGTACGGAGCAGAACAATGAAATCCCCTCCTGACATGATGGATGTCATCTCAGCAGAAGCACAAACAGGCCTGTGGGAAACGGCGATTCCCGCGGGAACAGAGATGGAGACCGAGCTGTATTGGGAAAATGGAGCGATGAGGAGATGGAGAGATGGTGAGAGAGAGAGAGATTTTCCAGAGAATGGACCCTTGGAAGTGTGAAAGAGAAAGAGGGAAAAGTAAGAATGTGTGTGAGATGTTCAGCCCAGCTTGTGCTGCTGCCCCTGGGGAGAGCAGCTCCTCTGCCTGTCTCCTTTGATAACGAAACGGAGATGCCAGTTGCACCTCAGCTGCCTTTGTACCCATGGAAGCAAGGGCCTACAGCACAGCTGCCATTTTATGCCAAAGTTTATTCATAGATCCACCTGCCATAGAGACCTGAGCACAGTGTCTGCAGAATGGAAGACCTGGTGTGGTATCAAGAACTTGTTTCAAATTAAAACTTAAAGGGACCAATGCATAGAAAGAGACTAAGGCATGTAATGAGTCAGTCAGCACTGACTATTGGTCAACAGTAGAGCATCTGTTGTGTGATACTTCGGCTTATGTATTAGTACAAACAGTGGTACTCCAAACCATCATTTATAAGTAGAGTTTTTCAATATCTCTAATTGTTAGTCACTGGCAGTCATAATGTTTCCAGAATCAACCACATGAAGCTCCTAAAAATACAGGAACTACTGAACTTGAGCAAAACAGGGATTTTTCCCTCTTATCCAAAAAGAATAGAAAATCTGAAAATGAAAGCCTTTCTTCATAATTTTATGTCTGATAAATCCTTTGATTCAAGGAAAAAAAAAAAGGAACCAATTCAAAAACACAATTTGGCAAGAAATGGTAATAAGACCAGTCATAAAATTGTGTCTTCATATTTGGCCTTTTTTCCACTATTGTTTCCGGGAGAGGGAGGGAGAGAGGGAGAGAGGGAGAGAGGGAGAGAGAGGGAGAGAGAGAGAGAGAGGGAGAGAGAGAGAGAGAGAGAGAGAGAGAGAGAATTATTCCACAAACAGCAGCACATGCTCTCTGCATGTACTTACACATTTGATAAAAGGTGTACCCGTGTCCTTTTACAGTTACTTTTTTCAGCAAGAATACATGATACTCTTTATTGCCTCGCTTTTGCTCTGATCAGAGAGTCAATAGACTCTGAGTTGGAGTAATTGTACATATGCTGCCCTGCGTTCAGACTGGATTTAAGGAACTATATGTCTACGACAAGTGACTATCAGTATGTCTGCCATGAGATTTCTGTTATATGATGAGGCTTTGAAAATGTCTTCTCGGTACTTCCACAGTAAACCCGGAGAGGCTTATTGCACAGAAGGCCATCACCTCTTCTATATTTCTTTGAAAATCATTGTGCCAGTGTGTGTGTCTGAGTGTACGTGTGCGGATGGAAAGTCATTTACGGCGACAGTCGGCATCGATCTCATCCTCTCAAATAGAAGGCTACACACAACATAGCAGCCATTTGTTGCCACCAAATCTCCTCTCTACCTTGTGTTGAAAACATCAACATCACGTACATTTTTCCATCTGTGTATTGATGGATATCTCAATGTTTAAGAAGCGTACTTCAGACAAAAATGACATAAGAAATGAAGATAGTACATGTCTTTTCTTCATTTTTAGTTGGATTCACACAATATAGTGTCCACAATACTTACTATACATTACATACTATCTATCTTATTAAACAGATATTGTAATACAGATCCTATTCATTTCATTCACAGTGAATCTTTACGGAGTTTTATAGTGCCCACAAGTCTTAGTTCCTACTTAACAGCTGTAGATATTGTAAACACTATTTTAATCAGTGGTCATTGTATGGATGTGTGTGTTTTTTATTTGTGCAGATGTAAGTAAATAACTAAGCAGCAGTTCCGTGTACACTGTAGAACTAGTGTCTGTAAAGGTTTGCAAATCAAAATTGGATTTCCTGCTTGCGATCATTGACTTTTCTGTATAATTTATTTGTCATCTTCCTTCCATTTCTACAGCTATACTTTCCCACAAATATGCATATATAGCTTATGATACTATAGATTTACATAACATTGCATTTTGATGATTGAATCATCTTTTTTTTTTTTAAATAAATGTTTAAATGGAAACATAAGAAAACTGGAAAAGAAGAAACTTTGGAACAAACGGTGGATCAATATCCATCGAAACCAACATTAAACTTAAGGAAATACATGACAAACACAGTTTGTCAAAGTATAGCAAGAATCCATCAGCCCATAGATTTAAAGGAAAAGTCATTCTCTCCATACTTCAAACCATAGTAATAATTTTCTTGTTGTCACGCTTTGCTGAATGTTCTGTTGTTTCTGACTGGCTGCTAATAATATCTTAAATAAATATGAGTCTTACATTGATATATGAGCTTCTATATTGTTAAAAAATCAATAGCAGAGAAAGAACAGTCACTTCTTTCAGCAAAACGTAGAACCAGTATCTCTACATTTCCTCCAGCATAGGAAATAATATCCAATTAGTAGCGTCTACAGAGCACACTTTCAACTACCCTTCCAAAATGACAAGTCCAGATTATTCAATTAATTTTAGTAGTGTTTTTTTTAATGTTCTTATTATTGTTTCTATAGTTTTATTGCCAATTCCTCTATTTTACATTTAGCAAACTTGACTTGACTTTTGCTTTAAAGGAGCTAAATATAGTACTGACATTCTAAATGCAACAACAGGGGAAAGTCTGGTATCAGAAAAAACTACGAAAACCACCAGTGAATTAATGCTTTTTATCCACAGAGAGTATCACTTGCTGAATAGTACAGAGCTTCTCATGTTCTTCAAACAAAACCTTCGTGTGTGTGTCTTATAATCTTCATGTGCAGCATCAGCTGATTATAGACATTATAGCTTTGTTTTTACACAGAAAATAGCCACAGTAAAACCACAAATCCCTTTTTTTGTTTTTCTCTGTACAGCTTGTGTTAATAGCTGACTTCTACAAAGCTTCTGCAGTCTCCTTGATCCTTGGTTCTCGATGTGCATTGAAGGAAACTCAGACATCCTTCATGATGTCACCATCGAACATCAAGTAGTCAAGGATCCGAAGAGGCAGAAAATAAGGAATTGAGAAGACGCACTTTTGTAATACAAAGCAGTCTTGTGGAACAGAAGAGATCATCACAAGTTAGACTGGATAAATGTACATTTGTTATTAGATGGGAGGTAGAGCAGGATTTCTCTCTGGACAGTGGCTTTTTAACAGTAACACTGGTTGATACACTAAGTTCAAATTGATGTTAAACAAGTGGTGCCAGGCACAGCACCCCCACCCCATGCACGTATCATACCGTATTTCAGCATGGATCCAGCTGATGTCATCATGTCCATGCATGTGCTGATGTCAGAATGTCAATTGCCTCTATATATGTGTCAAGTTTGGAGTAAATTGAAACAAACTTGATGTTTTTATAGACGTGACATTTGACCCATTATAAGTAAATGGGAGGAGAAAAAAAGATTTTAAATTCATAAAAAATTTGAACTTTGTCTTACTTTTTCCAAAATGTAATGAGAACTATTCTAGTCACTGGCAATCTATAAACCCAATTTGGTATGAATTCAACCAATAGTTTGGCTGGTAGAGTGTTAACAAACAAACAAAGAAACAAACCAAAGCAAAAACAATACCCTTTGCCTCCTCTTTTGGGGCAGGGTAAAAAAAGGAAATGCTGTATCATTAGCTTGCTCTCCATATTTTCCATCATGGTTCTATGTTTTGTTTTGTTTCTTCGTCTTTCAACATAGCCACATACCACTATACCACCACATAACCGCTGTCATCAACCTAGAGGGCAATTTTACACAACAGTTGCACATACACATGCAGGCCAGTCATTCTGCCTGAAGTTTCTTCTTTCACCATTCAGGTTGATTAGGCAGAAATGAAATACAATGATAGATTCAGCACTTACTTGCGCACACACACACACACACACACACACACACACACACACACACATACCCGTCATTCTTCTGTGATGCAAAAAGTCACAGAAGTCACCATCAGTAATGAATAATACCTGTGTTTTCTGTGACATCAAAAACACACACAGATGGAGATGGGCAGTGGGTGAGCGATACAAACAGTTTGAGTGTGTCTTTGATCTGCTGCCTAAAATGACTTTATTATCCTGCTGTTTGAGAGGAGGGCTGAAGGAGCTGCACAGATGCTTTGCACGTGTATGTGTCATTCTTGTGTGTGTGTTCCTACTGTATAGTTATGGCTGTGAGCAAGTGACAGGCTGAACATATTCATTAGTGTGCGAGTTTTCATCAGGCAGGAAAAAAATGATGGCTAAAGGTCAGAAAAGAAGGGAACTGATGGAGTGGCTGAGGGGAGAAAAAGCAGATGGCAAACTGGAACGGAGGCAGGGACAGAAAGAAACAGCAGGAATCGGGAAAAAGGGACAGAAAATCTTGTAAATTGTGTCTGTGACAGGCGTAGATTGATAGTCCTTTAAGTAAGTGATAAATGGCAATAATTATCATCCACAAAAAAAAAAAAAAGTGACAGAAACATGTTGAAAAGAAGTGAACACCCCTTGTATTCTCTGCCACTAAATCTAACCCTAATGGCCTTAATGGCATGGCTCCTCCCAAATACAAAGGCCTTTTCCTTGAGTGAACTGCACCCCTTTATTTTCCTACTATTTTTGAGTGACAACCTATTTTGCTACTTCATTAAAAATGGCATAATTAGCACTTAAGAGAGAGTGGGTGGTGCTTTCTGATTATCATACTATGCACCGCCTGTCATTTGTTGACAGAGAGACAAAGGGCCAGTCTTTCCCCAGTAATGAAATTGTTTGCTTAGTGAGCCAGTGCCATTAGAGGCCACGTCTAAATTTAGAAAGCATCGTTTTGTATGGATAATTCGTCTTCTGTTATGATCAATAGGAGATGAAATATCTGTCAGGACACATTTCACTGCGACTCTCCTCGATTGAGTCAGAAAAAGTTCTGAGGTCAGTTTAATTGAGAGAAACATTGAGTTCAGACTGAGCGTCTTCATCCGTTAGTCTCATGTCGATACGGAGTTGTCAGTCAATCCATATCTGTATTGATCTATTGTCAGTCTCAACGTACTGACCCGAGGGCTGTTCAATGCCACACACATGCATACTCGCAAAGAAATGCATGCAGCGTTTGTCCATTCATGGACCTTTGAGTGGGATGAAGCCGTCTGCTGTAGCGCGTCTCAGTCTGAATAATTAATCTTTACCTTTCTTGCTACCTGCTTCCCTCTTCCTCCTTTGTTTCTCACCTCTTTTTCAATCCTTCGTGGACTCTCCCATCTGTCCTTTAATGCCCACACACTATTTTTTCTCCCCTCTTTTTTTAGTCCTTCCACTTTAGACACGAGAATACAACTGGGTATATATATCAATGCCTAGTTTCTGGCAAAATCCACCCTCTACCAGAATTGACTCTGTTCCTCCCCTGATATTCAAGCTCTGTGAAAAGTAGAAATACAGGAGAGTAAAGACTCTTTCTGATGTCCTTGAGAAAACTCCTCAAGCTATTGTATTTGTGCTGAATGAGAGTAGAATCCCTGAACTCGTATCTTATTTTATCTACTCTCGCCTTCTTCTCTTTTCTTTATCTGTGTAGCACCATCTCTGATCAGTGAGCTGCGGGCAGAGAAGATCGAGCAGAAGAGCATCACGCTGGTGTGGAGGGAGCCGTCTTACCCGAACAGCAGCCGCACAGAATATGAAGTCAAATACTATGAGAAGGTAGATCTACTCTCATCATTACCAGCTCTATTCATGCATTCATGTTTGTCTGTTCAAGTTTGGTTTGCACAGTATGAAGAAAATATGCAATGTGCCGTAACATGGTTGAATATTGCGATATAAACAGGGTTCTCACGGGGTCTTATAAAGTCTTGAATTTACAAATCTTTTTTTTTTTTTTTTTTGCTGCATTTATTCTCATAGTTTAACTCCACAAACAGGGTGTCAACTTTTTATGAGATTGATGCATATTTTATTTTTGCAGCCAAATATTTTACTATTTAGTGCGTGACTGTCACCAGCCCTCCCTGGAAGCTAAGTTGTCATTCTTTATTTGATTTTCCTATTAAGAACCAGGGATGGCAGTGCTGCACCACGGTGGGTTAAGGGGGACACATAGAAGATAGCAAAAAAAAAAAAAAAGGGTTTTGGGAAACAGAAGAGCAGTGCTATTTAGGATGCAGGAGTGATAAAGACCACCACTTCTAAAAACAGCACCGAAAACAAAAACCAAAAACAAACTAAACAAGAAAAACAGTATTAAGCACCTGAATTGTGGAGGTCTTGATCATTTAGAGTACGCCACCAGAGGATGAGTGGGTGAAGAATGTAGACTGCACGAGTTAAGTGTAAAATCCAGAGAATGATTCAGAGGATTCTCACCCTACAAACCACAAGACAGTCAGTATTTTTGACCCAGTATCCATGTATGTGAGTTGTTGGGTTGTTCTTCTTCCAAATGCCTCCTCTCTAATTCCTGCACGTATAAATTAATTAGAGGAAAAGGTCCACAGAGCTTTGTAATGTCTTGTTTTAAGATTCTGATGCAGTCTACAAGGAAATTAATCACCCACCAGCAGAACAACATTGGATGGGCATAATCGCATAATCAGATTAAACCAACATGTAGCACTGGTGGGAATGTCTCAGAACCGGTACAGTAATAATTACAGCAACTGCAAAACTGGTTTCAGTACCTTGGACAGCTCCTGTGGCATTGGGAGCAGCAGTCAGATTTAAGTGCTGTGGTCTGTCAGGAAAAAAAAAGAGTGTCATACATGGACAGCAGTGGTGGAAAAGTCCCAAGGGCTGAATATGTTAAAACACACACACACACACACACACACACACACATTAAGAGAGTGGGTAGACAAAGCCTATTCGTTGTGAGTCATTCTTCTATTACATGTAACAGATTGTTTACATACCTTAGAGCCATTTTCTTCTCCACCACATGTCAACATGACGGATCTACCATATTTCTTCCTTGAATAGTGTCTTCATGTCTCTCAGCTGCATAAGTTACCAGGCCTGTATTTGAAGAAGGCTGGTACTACAGGCAATATCCTGTCTAATATATAGAAAGTTAAGGGTCATATTTTGTGTAAAACCTTGGTTCCCATTTCTGCTGTTAATAGTATTGCACTTTTATACAAACAAAGCGCTAATGTTTCAAAATAAAAGCCCTCAAACAGTGTTTTCTTTCCATTGAAATGCTAATCAAAAGCTCTGTTTAGCATTTAATTGGAGAGAAAACACTGTTTGAAGGCTTTTAATTGCACACCCCTTTATTTGCACAACCACTGCTTTCCTGTGGCGCTTTTGAGTTTCTATAAAAGGCGCTTTTACAGATAGTTAGACAAAGTGTTGAAAAGAGCTAGATTATATTGTTTAATGCAGTAAAGTTATTAGTAAGTTAAAGTAAGTGGACATTGTTCTTAACAGACACCAGAAGCATATCCTTACTATTTTTTTTTCCCAACACGGCTTGTATTCCAAGACCAATGTTGTTTGTGTCGACCTTTTAGAGATCCAGCTAGTTACTGACACCTGGTGTATCTTATCTATTAGAGGAATTATGCTATGTTTAAAAAGAGTCCTGTTTGTGGAGCATGAACTCCAGCTGAACTTTATACCTCTTCATGACCACAACACCAGGGTGGGATAGATGTTTATAATTATGTGCAATCTGCCTCTTTCATCTTTCCACTGTGTACGTGTTTGACATATTCAGTTAATGAATAAGTGTATTCTATACATTTTCTGGCTAAGGTCAGAGGGATGTTTGATCTTGGTGAGTGGTGATAGAGCTGCATCGTTTGATTGCTACATGTACAAAAATGACAGAATGCTTCATATACAGTCATGTTCATAAGTTTACATATCCTGACTGAATGTGCATGGGATGGCCTTGGATGTTTCAACATGACAATGACCCAAAACACAAGGCCAAGTCCACCTGTCATTGGCTACAGCAGAAAAAAGTGAAGGTGAAGGA
>JAQQZY010000003.1:28877479-28895905 GCA_030068375.1 Ostorhinchus rueppellii
TAAGCAGCTGGGATAGGCTCCATGCGACCCCCGTGACCCTAGTGAGGATAAAGCGGGTATAGAAGATGAATGAATATAGAAAACAATGCACAACAAAACATAACATACTTCTAATTAACTCCATCTCGATCATCAGTGGGAGTAAAAACAGACAAACACAGAAACAAAATGTGCCAGAAACACCACATTTACCAGCTCGTAGACCACTGGTACTACTTGAGTAAGGTTTGGAGTGATGTGCTTACATGGACTGAAGTGTTTTCATTACTTGAAGGATATGAAGACTCGTTCTACTACGGCTGCTTACTGATTTCTAACTTAACAGAATGAATAGACAGTTACTAAACCACTTAAAATCTGGAAAGAAAAAGTCCTGTAAGATGATAACCAAAGCCAGTCACATGTTCTTCTAACTAATGTTTTTTTATTCCTGTGTGTCTACAGAGATGTACTGAGCCTTGGCATCACTTCCCTGGAGCACCAGAAGCTGATACTGGCTGCCATCCAGACACTCAGAGCCCAGGTCATCCAAATGCACGGCCGCGGTGTGCAGGTCTAACAAACATTGTAATGCAGCTGCACACCCACATACAAGTGCAGATGGATGGGAGAAGAGGAGGAGAGAGCGCTCTTCCAGACTGAGGGAAAGATGAGCAGGTCTTTTGGCCAACTGCACTCCTCTATTTACTCCTCCCTCCCACACGTCCTCATGCCTTCCTTAATTCCTGTCTTTCTTTTTAACTACGAATCCCCTCGGAGACGTCGTCATTAGGGGAATGCAGAGGAGTGATGTCATGTGATTTTTTTTTGTGACCTCTATCTGCACTTTGACCTTCAATAACTGTGTCAGTACCGTCCCCCAGGTTCTGGATCAGTATTTAAACACTGGGAGAGGTTCTGCTGAAGCTGGCCTCTGAGCTGTGGGAGAAACGCAGACACGCTACTGCTGCAAAAATCACCAGTTAAGTCGTGGACTATCACTTAAAGACCTACATAGATGGGGCCAAATTAAAGGAAATGGCTGATGGGAGTGGTCTCTTCTAGGACGATAACGCCCCCGTTTATAAGGCATGAGGGGGAACTGAATAATTTGACGAGTATGAAGGCAGATCTCAACCAAACTGGACACCTATCGGAGATTTTGGGGGGACACGTTAGACGGCACTCTCCACCTCCATAATCAAAACACCAAATGAGGGAACATCTCTTGGAAGAATGGTTCATCCCTCACAAACTGTAGAATCAATGCTGTTCCAGTGGAGACGTCTTACCAAGACGATTTATGTTGAGTTTTCCTTTAATTTGTCACCTGTCTGTACATTTTGGGTGACCTTTCCCTTAACCCGATTAGCTAAAAACTAAATGTTCCCGGGAACTATTTAACTGGCCTTGGATCAGACTGAGAACAATAACTGTAAACTGGCACAGCTGATTAACAGGAACTAACTACCAGATACAGAACCACATCAGTCTATTTATCACATCAGAGGAAACAAACATCATCTGCTGAAATGCACCCAAGATTTCAACACAGCTGCTGCTGATGGTTATGACAACTGAGCTGCCCCGTGGGAGTAACATTGATTGTGCGGAACTTTACACGGTAAGCTCATTGATCTGGATAGGTGGCTCAGAGTTCCTTGCAGTGATGACTCATGTAAAGTGGAGCTTGTGGTTTCACCACTTTGACCCCACAAGCTCACCTGCAGGTTTCAAATGTAAAGCAAAAAGTGGAAAATGTGTTTGATTGTTCATTCATTTGTCATACGTCACCATCTGTTTCACTATTCTTTTTCTCGACACCTCTTCTCTCCTCCTTTGTGCTTATGAAACATCAAATTTTCCCTTTAGCCTGGATGTTGTCTCGGTAACATAATCCTCCTCTCCAAAGGCTCTCTCACTACCATGGTTAATGCTCTGTATAGAATTCAGGCCAACTCTGGAAGATGGTCTGGTTTGGATATTTATCCATATTTATTTATGTTTACAAACTGTAACACAAACCTCTTCACAAAGAGGCTTACAAGGGTTTATTTAACTTATAGTATTTAAAAGTATTAAGCTAAACTTGTCTTCTCTTGTTTTTCAGTTTGTCATTAAATATTTGTTGACTTATTATATGACTATATGAGTTTATACTGAACGGAATTGTTTTCTACATGGTGAGAGGAACCCTGGAGGATTTTTACTGTCAGCACACAGTATCTGTGTATTGTTGAACACTGGACTTGGTACAGTAGTTTGGGGTCCATTATCATTGGATTTGCTGTATACATTACAGTGTGTGTTGCAGTACAGTTTAACAGAATGTCAGAGGTTTTTTTCTTTTATTGTTGTTGCGCTTAGATGTTTAATTTAACAGTCGCTACCATACTATGTATGTGGTTGCACTTTGTCAGTTTTTCTCCCAGCAAACTCCCAGAATTCTCTTTGTACAGTGATCAGCTCCTCACCTTTACTATCCTCTTTCAATGCAGGAGACCTGAACGAAGTAGTTTATCGGGGCATTATTTAATTCTCTTACAATTTCACAATAGAAAGGTACATCATTTTTGACTGGAATATTGTATCTGCTTTGTATTTAGTACAAAATGGTTTGGTTTATTTTCTGTTCTCTCTCCCTGTGCTCTCTTCCTCTGTTTTCGGTCAAATCAAATTAACATACGTCCTTATAGATGTTATCACACACATTCAAAAAAAAAAAAAAGACACACCGACGGTCCCTTTTACACACATATATACAAATACACTCATGCAGTCACTTACGTTCAACAACCTGGAACTCACCACTACAATGAATGAAAGTCAATTCCCTCTTTATCCCTTCTCTGTTACTGTGACCATTATGATATATGTATGTTTAATATTGTAAATATGTATTTGAAAATGCTAAATCTATTTTTATAATTTGTTTGAAGAACAATGTGTTGAATATAATATCTGCTCACTGTGTAAGGGTTTTATTTGTTTGAATTTAGGGCCATAGCCAAGAAACTCTGGTGTTTGGAATATAAAACTAAAAAAAAAAGTTTCTTTTTTTGTTAGTTTTTGATGATTTTTACCTGTTAGAACAAAATCTGATGGCTGTTGAAATGTGTTATTAAAAAATCTTCAATACAGCAAATTCTTTCCTCCTTGTCTTTTTCTGTCTGGTCTGCGTTGGGATTTAAATAAATCCACATATTAAAGTCTGACCAGTGATAGGGATGATAACATGATTTAGGGCTGGTCAGTAAATCTAATATGATGCATCATGTATCACAACTTGTTCTACACAGACCGTAGTAAACTACTATCACAAATATCAAGTACAAATTGGCACAAAAAAACAAAACAGCTGACGGCATGAGACTTGCTTTTGTCACTCTCCCTCTTACACATTAATTCTACATGGGCAGAGTGCCAGGGTAAATACAGTATTTTACAGAGAGCACTGCATCATGGGTCTTTTATAGAATTAAAGGGACTTGGCAAGCAACCTGGAGGAATTTACATAATGTAAAATTACTTTTTGACGTGAACATCTTTGGCTTACAATTGAAAATTGAACCTACATCAGTAAATACGTATTAGTCTCTCACTTGTCTTCAAAAATTATACAGTAATTTTAATTATTAATGCCAATACATTGTTAAAAAGATCTTGTGAATTCAGACACAAAGCACTGACAATGTTTTGCCAACCATTTACAGAATTATACAGATGATATGTTCAAAGATGTCTGGAAAATTCACCTTGGAGAAGTAAATCTTTGTCATTTTTGTTGTGAAAATCGCTAAAATCATCAATTGACTAAACAGTTGCTTTTAAGAGATTTAATTTTGAGAAAAAAACAGACACTTGAAATGTTTTTTTTTTCCATTATTCAAGGTCAATCATTTCATTGCCTTTAATTGGGTTGCATATCTTAAAATCTTAACTATTTGTTTGGCTAAAATTACATTTGTGAAGTGTAGTGAGATTTAAAACTTCTTCACATTAAAACTTAAAATTTGGGTGAAGGTAGTTTTGGCAGCTAATGAATCTTTGAGTTCACGCAAATTTGGTATAACATGACCACTGACAGGTGAAGGGAGAAGAATGTGGATTATTTTTGTACAGTGGTGAGAACATTTCTTCCTAAAAGTTGTGTTGGATTCAGCCAAATTAGTAAACAAGGAATTCCTGAGTTATCAGTCTGAAGTGTTAAAACCCTAAAAAAAAAAAAAAAAAAAAGTGGCCTAAGGAGGCACAACTCAATTTCAGTCCAAATGATTTGATAAAAAAAAAAAAATCCATGGAGGCACCAGTTTACTTCCAGAACTTAGAGGATGGGCTTCTAATAACCATAGAAGACTAAATGGTTTTGTGGAGTCCATGTGTCAAACCGGAGCAGTTTTTGGCAACAGGAGGGGGAGTTCCCACACGTGCTCAATGAGGTTGAGATCTTGTCCTTCCTTAAACCACTTTCTGTAAATACTAACCAGTCTGGGCTAGGAACACCCAAAAAGACTGGTCGTTTTGGAGATCCTCTGACCTGATCATTTAGCTCTTTTCAAAGCCCATGTCGGTGGTTCCAACAGGCCGATTTCTGGGACTAAATGTTCACTTGCTGCTAAATACATCCCACCCACTGAAAGGTACCATTATGAGTGGAGAATGATCACTGTCGCGTCCCCCATCAGTGGTCAGTCATCTGGTTGGTGTAGTATATGATTGATTATCAGCATACCCATTGAATTAATATATCCAAATAAACTAACAACTGGGCAGCTCACCCATTTTAAAGCTTAATGCAACCTCCAACTAAGACATCTAGATGTAAGTTTATGCTCTGAATGGACTTCGAACAGAACTTATCTTTTGGTTATCTCTTCTATCAAATCCTACTTTTAGGGCTTGTGACTTTCTCAGTTCTACCATGTGAACTTATTAAGTGTCTCTCTCTGGAACCGAGGTTATATTACTTGGTGCTTTATTACACAACGCCCACATTTAAGCCAGCACAAAGGCGTGAGGGAAATTATTGTAAATGCAAATTAACTGTGTAGGATTGCTGCGGGCAACTGTGTAGGTGGGTAGAAGAGGGCGCTTGTATGTGCTGAACATGACCCATGTAAGCAGATAGAATGTGTGCACATAGCATTGTTTGCATGTGTCCAATATGTGTGTGTATGGATAAACTCTTCAGTCCACGGGTCTACATTTGAGAACTAGAATTTTTATGGATCTCATACAGTTGCAGCAGCGATCCATACTTTTTATATTACAGTCTTATTGGAGTTGAGGATTGGACTTTGATACTTAATGAGTTTCATCTCTGAGCCATCGCTGGCTGCAGCTTTCTAAACCTCCCACGCAATCAAACATCACCCCCTTCAAATGCTGCTTAGCAGACCCTGGCTAAGCAGCATTTGAACTCCCAGAGCAGTAACACTGGATTTGGATAAGTCATGATCTGAGGCTTATCGTAGATTTTGTTTTTTTTTTTTTTTAGCATGGATTTGAGATGTATTCAAGATGTAATGTAATGAAGGAAATACAAAAAACCTCATCTACAAGCACTGCTTTGCAAGATTCTATTTGAGACTAAGACCCACAGTATGCATCTGTTTACATTTATTTACATAAAACAGAGAACACATACAGAGAACATATACACGACTGTAGATTTTTGATATTATGTTAAGAAAAAAATCAAATGTAAAGCTATAAAAAGGTGTTGCTAAATCTCATCTGCCTGAAGCAAAGGATAAAATTATAACAGCCTTGACTGTCTGCAGTGGGTCATGAGCCATCTTAGCAGCTGCACATGCTAAATGAACCAAATAGTGGACCTAATCAACTGCTATGTGCCTCCTCTTCCCTGGCAGAATAAAACAAGAAATACTGTTGGTGCAAGAGCAGTGTGTTAGTATGCAAAGAACATATACCACAGAAACTCTCCTGACTGCCACAGAGTTTTAGCAGGCTTCTCACGGTTAGAGCGTAAATCTTCAATCAGATTTGCCTGTTTATTCACTGTAAATGAGACTGGGAGACGGAGACCAGCACGGATTCTACCCAGAGATCGAAACAAATCATGTTTCAAAATTCAAAATATAGATTGTACTACCTGAAATCCATCATTTCACTGAATCAACCACACAGGTAAGGTAACTTACAAGAAATTCAGACGTATTTGACACAACTTTGTGAACCAGTGAAGGAATTTTCTTTTAAAATTTACTAGAATTGATGACATCTACTCAGTGATTGTATATACTTCTTAGATGACAATTACTTGAGTTTCAAAGAAAATAATATTAATCAGCAACTGTTTTACTTTTAATTTGACAGCATATTACTGGAGAAAAAACAAATGTTTTCTGGTTCCAACATTTCAAACATGAATATTTCTTACTTTAGTCTGATTTACATCAGTGTAAAATATATTACAGTTGAAAATTTGTTTGTTGGACAAAACTTGCTACTCCTACACTTAGATTTTTTTCCCCCTAATTTTAGATTTTATGTAGAAAGAGGGAATAACTTATATGAAGAGCCTTATAGGATGATATGCTCTCTACCAGGTCAGCCAGAGTTCGCTTCTGAAATTGTACTTAAATGTATGTTTGCAGCAGCGTTACATATCCACAGCACAAGTTAGAAATTCTTCCACCTAATTTAGATATTCTGATCTGCTTAAGCACCACATTACACCTTTGCAACAAAAGAAATGTTGTCAGGAAAGAAAAATAAAGTCCAAAAAAATGAAAGAGGGGAAAAAAAATGCCAGAGATGTAGAGTGTGAAGCGAAAGGATTGAAGGCGGCACATGGGAAAGCAGACGACACCTCTGTAAAGACATTAGAGATTCCCAGCTGTGTGTTGAGAGCCCTCTCCCCTTCTTGTCCTCCGTCTATCCCTCACTCCCTCTGCTCCATGTGAAGATTAAAGCAAGCAGCATAAAGGGGAGAGCGGTCCACCTCTAAGCTAGTGTGAAGGGGAAACTTCCCCCAGCACAAAAGTTCTTCTCTCCGTTCTTTGCCGAAGCGTGCCACAGCTCAAATCGGCTTTAAGAAATTAATCCCTGCATTATGGAAGGAGTAAGTAAACAAACGGAGGACAGGATGGGGACCTGTGAGAGAGATGAGGGAGGGAGGGAGACACTGAGGCTTTTGTAGGTAAAAACCTTGTGCTCTTCTACAGAAAAAAAAAAAAAAAAAAACAAGACTATGGAGCAGCTTGTGCTTGTAGGAAAATGTGTGCACACCAGAGAGAGAAGAGAGAGCACGAGGGGTGATGGAGGGGTGAATAAAGGAAATGAAGCAGCAAAAGCCTGTCCGATCCTCTGGGACACTCCTGGGAGAAGAGCGTCACAGCCTTTTTGCTGCCTGATCTTAAACCCCTCTCTGTGTCTCGTATGTCCAGCTTATTACTGGCTTTGTCTTCACCCGGTTTCATTCAGCCACTTTGCCCCTGTGGCACAGAGTCATTGTCTGCAAATCCTCCTCTCGCAGCATTCCCTCCTTTCTCCTCTCCTTTTCCCATCCTATCTATCCACTGAGAGGTACTTAGATAAGGCCCAGGGTTCAGTCTGACGAAATCAGAACTTCCCACTGAGCTGAGATTAAACTCTGAGTGACCGAACAGACAACTTCTCTCACTCTTCGCAGTTGGCAGGCAGACTGGAGACTTGCCGCAGAGTTTCTATCTCTCTTTTTGACAGTTTAAACACCCGTCTGTCTGGCCGCCTCCGGAGACTCTCCATAAGTGCACTTTTCTCTGCTTGTCTGCTCGTTGCCTCTTGCTTGTTGTTGTCTCGACAGATATCTACCATCTATCTTCACAACTCACCTCCGAGGTTTTTCTGCACATAATCTAAAAATCTTGTATCCACACATCTCACACCTCCTTTCCTGCACCGTTTCCCTTGTTGTCCTCTGGTCTCTGCACAAGTTCATTCTCTGGGATTCAGTTCTCCTACTTTTGCTTTTATGCAGATGGGTTCTGCTTGTGTTTATCTGCCACTGATTTGATGTCCTCACCCCAATATTAAGGATTTAGCTGAGTGGCACCGTGCTGTTATTTTATCAGGGCACGATCCAGAATGAAGCAGCCAAGCAGAAGGACACTAAACTGACACAAAGCCTTTGACCTCCAGGTGTTGACAGAGGCTTGAGCTTGCAGGAGTGTTTTGTAGTTAAATGCTGCCTCTTGGTGGACTAAGTGAAAACTGCACAATGATTATCTACTGCATGTTGGAGAAAGTAAGTACTCCAACATGCAGTATTTACTCCGATATAGTGTTTCCTTTCAGAGGTAATACACTCCAGTTTGTCTATTTTGTGATTTTACTATAGAGGATGATCCTTTTACCCCATTTCCTTTGTCTGATCCTCAAATGTCTATGTTTCTTCTGATGAGGATTGGATTGTGTGCTCTGAAAAGCCTGATTTTGGACATACTTTCCACGTGGTTTAATAGACTTGAATTCAGTAACATTAGAAAGTACTTCCTAGCATAGTTCAAGGAGTTATCAAGGATGATTAGGTGGTTGCTAATTGCCTGTAATAGTAGAGAAGTACAGTGATGTGTAGTACAGCTATGTGCTTTGAAAATGGTCAGTTTGGAGTGCTTTTGGTGTGAGTTTCCTGAAGCTGCAGTGCTTGGTAAAACTGTTCTAGTTACTTTTCAGCTTATTAGATTTCAAGTAGTCTGAAAGGACATGAGACTCCTTCGCTTGTGCTTTCCAGCTATCAAAAATCTATTCCGAGACGCCCTCATTTTGTCTTATGACAGTGGTTTTCCAGCAGGTAGGAGGTTAAAACATGTGACTGACAGCAGATCAGAATTCAGACACATCCTGGACATAATTCTACTTCTGTGTCTCAGAATGGAAATTTGGAAAAGTGGTTTCACTTTTCTAGAAAGGAAATGAACAGGAAGGGGAGAGATGCAGAAGGAAGGTCTGTATTGTCAAATTCTGGCGTGTTTGTTCCTCCTGATTTCAGCTCCAGCAGCCTTAAGTGTTGTAGAAAATAGCTTGCGACTAATAAGTACACCCTGCGGTTGTTCCTACGGCTTTTTAAGGAGGTCCACAGTGTCCTCTGTTGGTGGAAAGTGAGTTGACACAGTGAAATAAAGTAAAATAATTTTGGAGAAGCTTTGGAATGTTTCTTAAATGTTTTAAGATGATTGCTATAGCACTTAAACATTTTCCCAGAGGTCCTTAAGGTTTTAGATGTGATATGCTACAAGATATACCGTGAATGGTTCCCTTCAAACATGAGATCTGGCAGCCATTTCTCAACTACTACACAACTACTTTCAAAGCATAGCCCTCAAATTTTCAATTTTTCTATCTGTTTTCTTTTTATTTACCCATTTTTTAAATTATGTATTTGTGTGCTGTCTTTTGTAAATAATCATTTGTGTCACACTGTCACTAACATGCTGTATTACTCCAATTACTTGATGTTTTCCTTATGTTTCTTTTGTCTTTTATGAGCACCAACTGTTGTTTTTATGTATTTTTTTGTGCTGAGCAATAAACAGATTTGAATAATAAGATGTAATATGCTACAATTTATTAAAAGTATTTTGTATCGACAAGCCTGGTTGAACACAGATTATATAAATATATGATTATATGTAAAGGGGTCCAGTTTGCATAATGTATGTTTTAAAAAAAATGCTGTAAAATATTTAATTCTTTTGTATGTTACCTTTGTGTCTGATCCACCTAAATCTCCTTTAAAGGCTTTGGACTCTACATCAACCAATGACAGACAGACGTTACCAAACAGAAGCATTTATTGAGAATCTTCTGGTTCATTCTAGTACAGTATAACAGTAAGCACCCAAAAACAGCAAGTAAACGTCATTAGCATTCAATTGGAAAAATTATATTTAAAAGCTTTTAAAGAAGTCATTATAATTAGATTTTAATCACACTTTAACCCTTTATAAATCTCATCGTGCCTTTCTTTTGCTCCCCCATTCGCCAAGTTCATCACACTTTTCCTCATTCTTTTGTAATTATCTGAAACTAGATCCATGTGGAAAAAAGTACACCATCCCACTACATTTCTATCCCATATATTTGAGGTATTTCCCTTTTCTCCGGTACCATATACCTTACTCCTTCCAGATGAGCCCAAGGGTCTCAGCTATGAAGGAGAAGATGTGGGTGTCTTCCAGAATGGCCTTGGCAGTGGGTTTCCCTGCACCGTGCCCACTACGGGTGTCTACCAAGACCATCAGGGGCTGACACTGCTTGGGACTGCAGCCCACGCCGTGCTGCAAGGTAGCGCAGTACTTGAGGGTGTGAAGAGGAACTACGCGATCATCGTGATCTGCAGTGAGTAGCAGAATGGCCGGGTATGGAGGGCCAGAATAGGGTGGTTGTGGAAGATTATGAAGAGGAGAATACCTGGACAGAAGGTGAGAAAGGGTGGTTGGAAGGAACAATGTGACAGAAGACAGGTGAGGATTAGCCCCTTACAGACTATTGTCGCAAATTCACCTCAATACTCCACTGTTCTTGTAACAAAGTGCTGTTCTACGATTTGTGAATGTATATATGTTATCTCATTACTTATGATCCCTGACCGTCATGGCTCAATATCTACAGTTTGTTTCTGTGACAGTGTGATTCATTTCATGACATTTTCCTGATTTTTAGATCGTTTTAGTTTCATTTGGAGTGTTGACTGGAAAAACTGATCAATAGCTGCATCAATATAATAATCTGCACACCTGAGATTGGAAAATGTAATTACTACTGTGCCAATTATGACAGTTATGCCTAATTACCATCAGTTATTGTAGCTGCTATACTCAAATTAATGATCTCCACTTAAATTACAATCTGTGTCACAACAGCAACATTTTTTTTGAGAACTGTAAATACATTTAGGCAGCAGGGGGTTAAGAGGGTGAACAAACACTAATCTGAGATTCAGTTGGAGTTTTTTTTTTTATGTGGGTATGTATAAAACACAGACAATATTAGATTTAAATGAACCAAAGGCTAACTCTCATACAATGCATCAAATGGTATCATGTATGTTTAAAACTGTACATGATCCCTAATAAATAAAGTAAGTACGCATGTAGTAAAACTGCTTTTGGATTGTGAAGATTAACCCAACATTAACCACATGATTTAGACGGAACTATGTTAGCTCAAACTCAGCAGAATTATTGAACCTCCTAAGAGCCAGCTATGGGTTTTCTGTTCACAGCTTTAAACAAAAAATACAAAGCTCTCCACTGCTAAGGACATGCAATCATTTTTTTTAAAAAGATGCAACTGAAAACACTGTTGCATCATGATGTTTCCAATATAAGCAAGTATTTCATTAGAAAAAGCCAAGACTTGTACTCTCCTGGGTCTCAGGAGCTTAAGCATGTATTTTCTGTTAAAACTAATGTAACAGTTAAAAAGTATCAGCATTATTAACTGAACAACACTTCCCAGGGGAATGGTTTTAACATAAGCCAAAGGGACTTCAACATATAGGCCTGGGTTTTGCTATTATTTCTTTTTAACCATATGAAGAATATGTCTCTAAAATTATTTTGACGAGTTCGATGGCTTTGAAGGTTTCATTGGAAACCTGCAGTTAACCGGACAATCTGAACATCTGGATTTTAATTTTTTTTTTTGTGTCAATTCTACTTTGTCAACTTAAATCCATTATTGAAAACTTCTAAAACCTCTGGCTCTCAAATATCAGCATACTTGACCCTCTAATGATCAGCGTGTTTTCTCTCCCATCAATCGTAGGTGACAGATCAGTACGTGCAGATGTATATCCTCCTGCATGGGTATGTTTTCCTAGCAGGTGGTATACGTATGTGTGTGTTCATACTTGATGAGCCATTTGAACTGCTCTTGGTCGTCCGAACAGCCATAGTCCGTGGTCCATGCATGGCCAATTGTGTATTTGTGGAACTTCAGCATATCCATCACTCCGACCTCTGCTACAGCGCAGCCGAACAGGTCTGGTCGCTGGTTCACACACGCCCCTGTGCAAATTTAACATCTACGTTACCAATACGTTTTTTTTATTTACAAATACACACATATTACTCCAACTCCTCCCCTTTACCTCACACTGTGCTACACAATGACTCCTAAATCTTACAACACACACTAGGGAAGAAGGCATTCGTTGGGTTTGTACAATGTCACACCATTTACCAGCCTTTGGTAAATGATGTGTCTAAGTACTGTTTAATGTCCTGTTAAATAGCTAAATTAATTGAAGCTAAGCAGCAAACTACTGTTAGATGAATCTGACATTGGCAATTACCCATATGTGCACTATAAAAGAATATAGAATATTGCTGAAATTTGTAAAGGACGGGTGATCTTTGCATCGATAGAGGATGAGATGAATTGAGAAGGCTTTGTTAAAATTGTTCATTCTCACAGATGCAGTAAGTGCAGATTATTGAGCTGTGACATTGGGGAGGAGGTACAGCTGAGGTAAAAAAAAATGCAATTGAAAATAAAGATCAGCCCTCCTCCATAATAAAAGTTTCAGTATAGCATGTAATGGACTGTAACATAATAGTCTCCAGGATTTACCTTTGTATTTCTCTTGCTGACCTTTTCCTCTGGATTTCACACACAACACATACTACACAAACAGTAGATCCTGTGCTCACCCACTAGAAGCCCTCCATTGGACGCTCCATTGATAGCTATGCGGTTGGCGGTTGTGTACTTCTCTCGGATTAAATACTCAGCTGCACACTGGAAGTCATCAAAGCAGTTCTGCTTGTTCCCTAATGTACCAGCTGAAAACACAAATACAGTGGGGGATATTGTGTAAATAATACATTTGTGCTTCCATTAAAATGATCATGTTGTGTTTTCACTAATTAGAAACAACTTTTTGTGTTAATCTGTCATATGTCCGCACCTTTGTGCCAGGTGAGGCCATACTCTCCGCCACCTCTGATGTTGGCCACTGCTAGAATCCCTCCCAGGTGTCTCACAAACAGCAGATAAGCAACACTGACCATAGTCAAGGCAGGCAAAGACAAGAAACAAGGACAATTTAAGCACACATACGGCTGGATTTGTGCCCAAAAAGAAAATAACTGACATATAAAACACTCCCAAGTACCATGAATCCCATTTTACATGCTGTTTGACATTTTATTATGTGAAATGGTTCATTAGTCAAAATTGGCCAAAGATTATGTTTGGGTATCCCGTCTGAAAACCAGACAAATTCAAAATATTCTGAAATGTATGTTTGTGTGTTTTGTCCACAACAGGACAAACAAATCCAAGAAGACCTGTGTATTTAAAGCTGCCTTTCGAAGCCCCATCCATACTCATTACAAAAGCACTACAGAATGGATACTTGAAGCAAGTTCTGCTATCATTATCTCAGATTCCTGATTTCTATCAGTGTGTAAGTCAGTGTATTAGTTGTCATCCCAGACACATATACTGGTGTTGGGGTGAAATCTCCACAATATAAAGAATAGACTCATACTATTATTCAAGGGTTGGCAGCGTCCACAGTTTACAGTCCACCAGAAAAAAATGTTTGCTTACATGTAGTTTTCATACAACTTTATCTTGTGGGTCCACAATTATTCCTTCAACTGTGTATTTATATATATATATATAATCTGTACGAGTTTACCTTTGATATCCTTCCAAGTTAATATAACGTAATACTAATAATACTACTACTACTACTACTACTACTACTACTACTACTACTACTACTACTACTACTACTACTACTACTACAAATAAATATAATAATAATAATAATAATAATAATAATAATAATAATAATAATAATATATAAAATAAGACAGCTTCTAAAAGGAACTAAGAAATGAGTCTATTATTGCTAATATGGGAATAAAGACAATAGTACTAACTCTAAAATGAAGTTTTGGCTGCAAACCACACACTTTAGGAAAAACAAAAAGCTTAGGAAAAATGATATGTTTGTAGTCTGATTTCAGATGAAGACAGTGTTTTTATGGGTAAAGAATTCTAAAAGACTCAAAGCATCATAAGCTGATTTAGAATTTATTCAAGATATAGAGACCTTTATTTACTCTAGGGGACCTGGTTGTATATTTACAGTGGCACTAAGCTCATCATATGTTTCAAATCAGATTAAAATATTCAAGTTTACTTAATATCTGCAGTAAAAAGTGCATCATGGTAACCTAGTCTGCAAGTGTAGGTTTTGGTGTACATGTAGATAACATCCCTCTTTGGTAGTAATGCACATATATTAATACAGTTACATTAAACTTTGCTTGGTAGCAGTTCTATGGAATATACAAAAGCATGTTTCCTGAAGGGTGCTTTCTTAATACAAGAGGTTTTGGATGAAAGCACTTGGTCTCACTTGTAGTATGGTTGTATAGAGGCTTCAAAGCCCCCATATCCATAAAGGAAGACAGGGTTAGATCCATCCATCTTTAGCTCCTTAGCATGGACTAGGAACATGGGGATTTTGGTTCCATCTTTACTGGGATAAAACACCTAAAAGCATATGAGAAGAGCTCAGTTAAACCAACCTGAACCCCTTCTCTGTATTGTCTTTTAAGCAACAACTCTTATAGTGTAATATTAAAATGAGTTATTCACATTTTCTGCTCAAACACAGTGTATAGAATTCAGGGAAACATGCTTCACATGAATATGCCGACAGTAGATTACACAATATACAGAAATAACAGGAAATAAAATAAAGAACTAGTATCACAAAGAAAAGTTGAAAGCTTGCAGTCATAGAAATGAATTACCTGGGTAGTCTGAAAGTCTTCTTGCTTGATGCCTTTCACCTCCACCTCCCTGAACACTCTGGGCTCTGGGTTTGACTCACTTAGGTCACAGTGGTAGATGATGCCTGGACATACATTTCACACCGATTAGAGATTACAATCTGTTCACACCTCTTTCTATATACTGAAGTTTTTCTACGTTAGAAGGTGTGGTGTGGGTGTAGAATGTAACGTACCATCTACAGTGTGAAACCACTACATTGAGTTCTGTTTTTGAATTATATGTGATGCATTTGTTTTGTCTTACTAATGTAATAGCCATTTGCATTTTATTTTGTATTTCTTCTGGCTGCTGGCACAAAAATACTCACTGTGCACTGTACTATGTACAACTCTACATGTGACAAATAAAACTTACAACACTTGGTGAGTATTTTTTAGGCTTTATTTTCAGAACTGAAGTAACTGATGAATCAGATCAACTGAGATGGATTGTGGTTCCCTTTTAATCAATCAATATCTTAACTTCGCAAACCTAAAGACTTCCTGCAGATTTATCCTATGCTTGCGAGTAATAGCAATATTTTACAAAATCAGGCTAGAGTCTGGGTATTTATAGGGGACATTTTCCCTATATTTCTGACATAAAAAAAATTCACAAAATAGTGAAGGCAGTAAGAGGAGGGTAAGAGAAGTTACTGTTGCATGACTTGCATGTTGTGCATTAATTGTTTTTCTTAGTCTCTCTGCTCTTAACCATTCCTGTAGTCTCTATCAAACCAGATGAGGTATTTGTCATTCAGTACTTAAATTATTTTTTCAGTGTAATGCAGTAAAATATATTATAATTTACATGTAAAATCACACATTTCACTAACTCTTAGAAGTACCTAATGTAATTCTTCAGTAGTTTTTGAAGTTCACTTGGACTGGTTTTGCTCTTGAAGACATTTTATCTCTGATCCAAGAGACTTCATCAGTTCTATTTGCAGGTGGGTGAAAGCAGACTAATAAACCTGTGTGGTCTTTGTATGTTGGTTTCCCATATGCTGAGATAAAAGGCTTTCAAGAACAAAACCAGTTTAGTTGAATTTCTAAAACTACTAAGGAAGAACACTGACCTGGACAAATGAGAACTTGTACAGATACCTGGTGTAGTGAAGGAAGTGAACTTGTAAAAGAATTCGGCATGTTTCTTCTTGCAGCTCACTCCAAGCACCGTACCGACATCGAGGGGCAGATCTCTGACCAGCTGGCCCGTCGATAGCTCATACAGCTGCAAGATATCCTTCACATCGTGGATGTAGTTAACCAGCAGGTGGTGCTGGTTCAAACAAGACACAAAGCCTGCAGAACATGAAGAGGAAGTAGTGAAGATGAAAAATAAGAGTGCATGTAAAAAAAAAAAAAAAAAAAAAGAGAGAGAGAGAGAAGAGAAATTTCTTCCTTGTTCCAACTCTTACTTCTATTTCTCCTTTTTTTCGTTGTTGTTTTCCTTCTTTACATTGACATTAGCTACTGCATAAAAATATGAAATTACACATATATTGGCTATGGATTAAAAATTAACTTGTGAACGGCATACAATATGCTACAGTAGACACTGGGGCTCTGCTACATGTCCAATGAATTGTCTTAATTTGCGTTATGAAAATCATGAAAAATGCCTCAATTCAAAAACCAAGGTTCATGGTACAAGATCTTTCTTGTTCCATTGTTGCCCATCACTCCCTGTTTTTTTAACACAAGGTGCACAATGACATCTTGGCACAGAGAAACGTTACCTATTAAAACATGAATCATACACAACAATTGCCCAACCCCAGGAGAGAAAGAGCAAAGATGTATGGACCAAGGATCAACTGTGTGAAATGTTAAGGATTTAGTCTAATTAAGAACCAGAAGAGGGCCCTCTAACACACCATTAAGCCAATACATCAGCCTCCTACATTTGTAGAGTGTAGGAGATGGACTTGTCACGTCTCGGTTCCAATTGTGTTACTGTAAAATTCCATTTACTGTTTTTTTTGGGTCATCAGTGCCACGATTATGAGAACAGGGAAAACGATGAGTAACTGGCTTTATTGTAAGACATAACGTCTTACTCAATAGCCTCAGCCTCATTGTGATGTGGAATTTTTTTAAAAGAAAAATGGAATTTAATTTGAGATTGGACAGGAACAGCAAGACTTAATATCACAGTATTTAGTGTATCGTACTGCTAACACACATATTATTAATAATAAAAACATTAGCTTCAAACTGGAATACATTAAAAATAAAAACTAAAGACAACAAACTACCAATAACTTAAAACAGTTATTTAATCAGTCAACATAAAACACACTATCACTGTGACTAAAGGCCACTATTGATATATTTTACTTAGAGATACTTTCCATTATTGCATTTCTTCATTGTAGTTTCTTTTTTACTTCCGTTGTTGTATAAACAATGTATGTGCGTGCGTACATGCAGAGGGAATAATTTATGAATCATCTGAATTATGGTAACAAGCGTCCAGAGCTGACAGAAACAACGTTAAACTGCTTATAGGTCAAGTTTCACTTTTCGGCCCGAGTTCCCTTTGACGGAGGTCTTTAACCACAGTCAGAGAACTTCCCCGCTGTTGTGGTCATTGAAACACTGGGAGAGAAATTCTGTGAAAAAAGTATTTTGCAAGGCTTCAGGGGCTGATTGTTGAAAGTGTGGTTCCACGAATTTCACGTCCTTACACTTGAGGGTCACAGCTCTTATGTAAACTCTGTTTTACCAAACCACTGACCATGCAGTCGTGTCTCAAACTATTCTGTGTCGTGTGAAGAACCGATACTGTGGCTGAATTTCAGTTGAATGTCATGAAATTTCTTCCATTTCTCACCAAGGACATCTTTTTCATGTTGTGGTATGAGGGTAGTCCAGTGCTGCTTCTCTGGTTTCTGGAGGTCTATGTTGATGATGCGGTACCGAGGAGCATCCAGATTAGAGCGAAAGGTGAATACAGTACTCTCATTGGTGATGTAGGAGTACTGAGCCTCAAAGTTGTCTACAATTTTGACCCATGGAAGCAGCCCTAGAGGGACAAACAAGATAAAGAGATAGATTCAACAATGATATAAAATTCAACTGTGCGAAATCCCTCTACCCTCCCTCTTACCCACACTGGCAATGTTTGGTTTTCATGTTTTGAGTAGTACATAGAATAGAATAGAAGTACTATATTGATCCCACAATTGGGAAATTGCTTATTGGGAAATTGCTTTACATGTACATGTTAAAATCAGAATGTGTGGGCGAGCTTTTTGCATTACAAATCAGACAAAGTTTTGAAATCTAAACTGTATGATGAAGTAACCATCACTGAGTCACTGACTCTGCCATCGAATAGCCTGACACCTGTCTGCTGACACTGCAACGTCTAATGTGTTGTATAAAGATGTAGTAATAATATATGTTGCCATACTCCAAAATATTTGCTGTGGTTTTAAATACTACTAAATTATACAAAAAGATAATAATACATTTATGTTTAAGCACATGGGGCGACATGGTGGTGCAATGGTTAGCACTCGTGCCTCACAGCAAGAAGGGTTCGATTCTCGGGCGGACCTTGGGACCTTTCTGTGTGGAGTTTGCATGTTCTCCCCGTGTCTGTGTGGGTTTTCTCCAGGTACTCCGGTTT
>JAQQZY010000003.1:28925116-28935329 GCA_030068375.1 Ostorhinchus rueppellii
TAAAACCAGAGGAGTAACTTTCGTTGGGGACAGGCAGGCATCCAGGCAGCCGGCCAGGCATCAGGCTTCAAGCTGGAGGGCACACGAGCTATTCTGAAAGGGCATTAGTTCAGAACAAAACTGGGGGTTTGGGGGAGGGAAGAGCAAAAGGAGGGCGTTGAGGAGTGTGATAGCGTGGGTTTACTTAACAATGCCCACGCTCCTTTCTTTGGTTCCTCAACAACCTTTCCTTATCCCCCCCCTCCTCCTCCTTTCCCTCCCTCCCCTTCTTCCTCCCAACCTGGCTGAACTGAGCGGTTAAGCAGCGGCGGCTCAGCACCACAGCGATTCGTTAGTCACGCAACACCAGCAAAGTACAATGTTTCTGTCACACTGGTTCATTGCATCCAGGGATCACATCCCTCGGCTGGATGGCTGCTTGGCACATACACACACGCTCCTGCCGCCTCCAGTGTTCAGTTGTTCCTCTAATTACCTACTTACATAGTTTTAAAAAACACATAACTTTCATGATAAAAAATAAAACAAAAACAACAAAACTGAGTCTTTTTTCCCCAGATGGTTTTAAGACGTTTGATTTTGTCTTGAAGGGGTTGACCTTTACATGGAAATCCTCTCGAGGGCCATTCTGAATTGTAATTCCTCAATGGCAGGAAGTGAGAGTGTGTGTTTATGTAGGGAGTGGGGGTCATCTAAGGCTTGAGCACAAAGCTTCTCAAAACACCAAGGCTTTGCGCCGCAGATGCTGCTGCCTGACTGCGTGTATGTTTGAGTGAGAGGGCTGATGCCAAGCTAAGCGCACGTACCTTTACTTTCTACATACTGTTAACTTTCAGCAAACTGTATGACTCAGGATTTCAAAACACTGACGCTTTAACTTCATCTAACTTATGTCAAACCTTAGCTCACTTATCTTTCAAAACGTTTGTTGACTGTGCACTTTAGAATACTTCTCTGAAAGGTGACGGGGGTGAAGTTCATAGGACAAACAACAGGTGACACTGCTTCCTCTCTCTTGCTGTGGCGCTTGGAGCAGCAGGTCAGAGCTCAGTAGAGTAGGTCAGAGAAAGTGTAATACTCTTCATTCGTTTAACTCATTAGTGTGAAAGTGGGTCACCTTGTGGGTTTTGATGTGGTTCTTGAGCTGTCTGGGTCAGCACGAAGTTACTACACCTTCAACGCATGCCAACAACCTACAGGACACATTATACATGGATTTAAAGAGGAAAAATGAAAAAAAATGGAGAGAAAGAAATACACTACAGAAATACAACCTGTTGTGAATGAGTATGCATGAATATGATGAGTAATTGCACAAGCTGTATATTGTTTCAGAAGTCTAATAATATATTTGGTCTGTTTTTCAGGTCACGGGTGTATTCAGCAAGGAATATATTCCTCAGGGGACTCGCTTTGGCCCCCTGCAAGGAGACATCTATACCAAAGACAGCGTACCCAAACAGGCTAACAGGAAATACTTCTGGAGGGTGAGAATAACACATATTATGATGTCGTATCAGTACATGCAATATTGGTTTAGCCGGGGAAAATCTCGAGTCTTTACATTAGGAAAGGATCCCAGGAACACTATGAAAGTCTTCCTCTCATATATAAAAAACTGACGTTGCTCAGATACAGAAGTTTCACATCAAGTCCGCAAGCATACGTCAGTAAAGCAACAAAAACGTTTCCCACAGACTACACAAGGGGAAGTTGTCAATACTCTTGCACGTAAGAATGGATTCACTCTCACACAGTAATCACTTCTTTACTGGTAGTTGTGCAGAACACACAATGTCTCCTATGCACAAAGGAAGGGACTATTGTTCAACACATACCCTCAGTCATGGTTTACCCCCCACACACACACACACACACACACACTTTAATCTTCAATTCCCATGTTTCATGTTTCTCTCCTTCATCCAGACGTAATGTGTCATTCAGGAAATTTTCTATTCTGCTGAGTCAACTCCCAATAGGACTTTTTACAGGCATCCTGCGTGTTTTCCTTCCGGTTCTATTTCCTGTAAACCTGTGCATGGGGTGTTCCTGCCACCACAGCTTAAAGAGCAATAGTGAAAGTCTGACGTTCCATGGGACTGAGTAATGCAGGTGTAGGATGAGGGTGGACGTGCTGCAAGACAGATGCATGCCTACGTATGTTTTTGGCTGCCCGCCAGCACCTGTCAATCAAGAAACGTTCTTTCCCTTTCATCGCCGTGGTTTTCATTGCTACAATTTTTTTTTGAAATAAACGTATAAGTCTCCGAATCATATGTCATATCAAAATCAGATATTTCATGAATTATACTGAGGAAGACAGAAAAAAAAACAATAGTATGAGAAAGAGAGAGAGAGAGAAAGAGAAAATGGTTGTGGGTGAGGCTGTGGTGAGTCGCTCTGGGCCACGCCTCCCACTTCTTCAAATACTCTGTTGCAGCACAAACATACATAAAAGGGTGACAGAACACACACAGAGCGCAGACTAAAGGAGCAAAATATACTGTAACTGATAAGTGAAGAGGATACTGGATATTTCACTGTACATGGCAGAGGTAACTATTTTAGACTTTAGTTTTCTGCTTAAATGTTTTAATAGCCTTTGATTATAAATATAGTTTTATACTTAATTTATTTTATGTATTTTATAATGGATATGCCTATTTCAGTAGATGGTCACATAATAGCAAATTTAAATCAAACCAATTATTTGATTCAATATCATTCAAGTAACTATTTAGTCCATATTCATTATTATTGTGTGTATATTCAATCACTGTCTTATTCAGTTTCTGAGCTTGTTTTGATCCCTGCTTTCTTTTCTTCTCCTGCAGATTTATAGTGGCGGGCAGCTTCAAAACTTCATAGACGGCTATGATGTCAACAGAAGTAATTGGATGCGTTACGTCAACCCGGCCCGCTCTTTGGCTGAACAGAACCTGGTTGCATGTCAGAACGGCCGGGACATTTATTTCTACACCATCAGACCAGTGGAGCCCAAACAGGAGCTGCTGGTCTGGTACAGCCAAGAGTTTGCCCAGAGGCTGTGCAGCCAACAGGACAACATTAAACAGAGTGAGTACAGCAAGAGCAGGTCTTTTCTACTTTGTATCATTATATCAAAGTTGTGCATTTTACGTGAAGCTTATCCTGTAAAAGTTTCCATGAGTCTGTACTGAATAGGAGTGGAAGACAGGTGATTAGCATCTGACAAGGGCAGCATAATGTCATTGAAGAATCCTTTTTCTTGATAAAAGTACAGATTTAGATCTGTAGCAACAAGTACAGATATATCCGAAATCTGCGTCAAGACTTGACTGTCTTTATCAGGAAGGTTCTTTCAGTTCAAAGTGGAAGAAGAAATTCCCTTCCTGTGAATAACATGTGCTGATGTTATCTTTCACAAATAGTTTCTTTAAAGCTATGTCTTCCTGTGGTAGCTTACAGCAGAGAGCTAAATATTTATGTAAGTTCACAAACATGGAAACACGCACACACACACACACACCCAGTTACACACAGACTGAATGAATCTCAATATATCATGACATGTGGTAAATGACGTGGGGTTTTTAGGAGTGTAGAGAAACTTTAGAGGGATAATCACTGGTCAAAGTACCTTTGTGACTCATTTGTTTTAGCTATTAATAGAACAAATAGAAAAGCTTGTAAGTTCTGCCCTCATCATCCCAAATGATTCTTTGCTGCCACCATGTCAGATGATTCATACCAACTGGATACACCACATGTTTTGCCATTCAACATTATGACTAATACTAAGGCGGAATCAGTACATTGTTCCATTAACGTGAAGGAGTTTTTCAAGATCCACCTTTTTCTCTGACATGTCCATACTTGTCCATTGTTTGTCTTCCGGGTCTGATCTTTTGAATATTTGCCAAGAAACGTAATAGTGGCCTTTGAGGTCACATTCCTATATCGACACCTTCTTAAAAAAAATCGCCCAAGTCATTTTTTCCAGATTTTTCAGGAAACACAAAGAACTGAACCATTTGTTGAATATATGATATTTACTAATTTCAAACAAAACCAATTATTTTAAGAGCGTGATGATATGTAAAACTCCACAGCACACTTTGATTTGGCCCTTTAAATTATATTCATCATTCATAGTGAACACCTGCTGTAGATGGACAATTAAATGAGTCATACAGAAAGACTGGAGGAAAAAAGAAGAAGAGGTGCTTCACATTTTCTTGTGGCCAGTATGGTTAAGACACTCTACTTAGAAAAGGTTTCACAAATGAAACTCAGTATCTTGCTGTATGAGTGCTGACACACAGACTCCCACATGCTTTACCACCAGCCCATTCTCCCACACCAAAATCACTACTGCGATTGACAAACAGAAACCTATATGATTCAAGTGTCAAGTGAAAACTGAAACTACTATCTTCTACCCATTTACCATAACCAGGAGTGCCGCTTGTGCGTGTGTGTGTGTGTGTGTGTGTGTGTGTTCTTGTACATGTATGGCATTTTAATTGAATCAATGTGAGAGCAAAATTGATTTTTGTTTTCTCCTACTGAGTACCAACACTCAATACATTTCTTTTTTTTTTTTTTTTTCCCAGAATACATGAGTGCTGATGAAGACAGTGAACCAGAGTACACCAAGCAGCACCTACCTCAGCAGACGTGGCTTAAAGAGAGGACAAAAGAAGAGGTGAAAGAGGAAAGAGATGTAGACGGAGAGGAAAAAATTGATGTGGAGATTCTGGAAAGAGACACCCCACCTGACACGCCCGACGACCAGATAATGGACTTCAGCAAAAAGGTTGAGAAGGAGGAGAAAAGTAGTAGTGATCGAGAAGACCAGGGAATTATTCCTTCCCCTCAGCCTGAACACAGAGAACCAAGCTTGGCCTTGAATCCCTCGTACCTACCAGACCATCACCCTGCACTCCCATCAGCACACCGGAACTTCCCCCTTCACCTTCACGGCTTGTACGGACACAGGGAGGGCCTTGTGTCATCATATCCTCTCTACCCACAATCCCGACCTCTCCAGCCCACTTACCAGCTCCTTCCTCCTTATGGCTCACACTACCCTCGCCTCCTCCTGCCCCCATATTCCCCTCCCTTCCCTGGGATGCTGCCCTCCAGAGGACCCCTCCGATACAACAATTACTTGGGCACAGACGGGCTTCCATACCCCACGATTGGCCCACCGAATCTCCTTCCAGTGTCACTCCCTTACCCTCCGTCTCCACAGGGCGGTTTGAAAGAACTAACACCAAATGTGTCCCCACCCCGAGGTGCTCCGGCCACCCCAGAGCTCTCTCCCCTCCCCAAGCCCAGCAGCCAACATCAGTCCCCAGAACACTCCCCCTCCAGCTGCGAGGAGGCCATGAACCTCAGCCTGCCAACAGCCAAAACTAACCCAGCGCCACGCAACGGCCCTGGCCACAAATCCCTTCCCTACCCACTGAAGAAGCAGAACGGGAAGATTAAATATGAATGTAATGTCTGCATGAAAACTTTTGGACAGCTGTCGAATCTCAAGGTAATGGCTCAAGTCTTTTCTCTAATGAAAACTTACATACACATGCGATTATTGCGCTAATTTTCTTTGCCTCGTCTGTGCATTTGTAGGTCCATCTCAGAGTCCATAGTGGAGAGAGACCCTTCCAGTGTAACCTATGCAAAAAGAGCTTTACTCAACTGGCCCACCTCCAGAAACATCACCTGGTCCACACAGGGGAGAAGCCACACGAATGCCAAGTATGTTGAGCATCATACCTTTTGTTTGTGTGTGCTTTGTGTTTTGTTTTTACAGTGCACACATTACAATACACTCTCACTCATATCCTTTTCCACTGAGACAGAAGACTGTGACCACTTAACGTGTCATATCATTACATCTTTAGGCTTTTGTTTGAGCGTTTGACTCTGTAGGTCAGAAGTAACTAAGTAAGGTTAATATAAAATATGTTTCAAGAGAATTAAATACCTAAAAATAAACAATAAAACGGCTGTCAAAAAAGTCACTGACGTGTTTCACAATAGTAAACATACACACATAATGTATGTAACTGGTATTTCCACACTGATGATTAAAGATGGGAGCATTCTTCAGTGCTTAGTTGTTCCAAAATCATTTGCCAAACAGGTATTGCTTTTAAACACTGAATAATTAATCTTGTGAATATTATTGACAAGGGCTTTAATCTTTCTTTCCCTGCCTTCTAGGTGTGTCATAAACGCTTCAGTAGCACCAGCAACTTGAAAACACACCTGCGGCTACATTCTGGGGAAAAACCCTACCAATGCAAGCTTTGCAGCACCAAGTTCACCCAGTACATCCACCTCAAACTTCACCGCCGACTTCACAGCAGCCGGGACCGCCCGTACAGCTGCCAGCTTTGTGCCCAGGCCTTCTTTCACCGCTTCTCCCTGCGCATTCACCAACGCAGCTGTTGCCTGGCGAACTCAAACACCCCTGTCAACGCGAACATGAGGGAGATGATTGAGAGGTTCGACGCCAGCCAAGAAGCTGATACACTCGCGGAAACGGCATCTGCGCCGCAAGTGGAGGAAGCCGTGGAGCGCTGGTTGGCCCGTACTCTCGAAGGTGAGGGGAAGGAGGACCAGAAGGAGGCGACCGTACTTCTGAAAGCTCTTGCTGCTGTTATTCACGCACCAGCGATCCCAATGGGCCAAACAGCTGTACCTCCGTCACACCACAGCACTCCTCAGGGGTATCAGGAAAGAGCCAGTGTTGTTCACCTCCACAAACGACCCTCGACGAAGACTGAAGCACAGTGAGAATGAACTGAAGAACACTTTGAGGGACAAAATGCACAGTTCATTTGCAGCCATCAAACAAGAATACAGTCGCCAAATAAAATATCTGGTTTCATCCAAAGAAGGAAACAAACAGGGACTATAAGTATGAAAAAATACAATGAGCACAGCACCAAAAGAAGAGCGTTCCAAAGACTGGGCTAGAATATTTAGTGTTTGGTACTTCCTCCTGAAACTCAGTGGGGAAAAAAATAATAAAAAGAGGGAGTGTGTTCTTAAGCTGTGAATAATTTAAACTCTTTTCACTCAGGTAGAGATATGTTTGCTTCTTTTTGTGCTTTAACTTATTATTTGTTAAAATTTTGAGTCTTCTATATTTATTTAGGTGTATCATAGTTTATTTTTTGTTAATGCTTTTTTCTCTCTCTCTCTCTCTTTTTGTCTCCTGTGTGTTGACATTTCCAAGGAGATTTGATTTCTTAGGAAAACCTCGAATTGACTCAGGACTAATAATGTAGCATGGGCCTGTGTTTGAGTGTGCACTTGTCACAGTTCTATTTTTTCTATTGTTTTACTTTGTTTGCAAGTGTGTTTGAGCTTCTGGGTGTGTGGGCATAATGAATGGAAGTATTTATGTAAGACAAGGCACTGTGGTAGCACAAATCACCTTCCTGACAAGTTTGCAACTATTTTATTTATCTGTGAATAAAAGGGAAAGACTCAATATCTCAAAACTTAAATAAGCATTTGCCAAAATTACAGTCACAGAAGATGAATGTTTAGCATTGCTCTTTTGGACCATTATTATTACATATTAAAGTTAAGAAGAGAGGAAACTGATCCAAATAAAGTATTATTCACCTTTTTACTAATTGTGCAGAAACTACCTGTGAAGTATCTTTGTTATGAAAGTTTTAAAGATACACTGTACTGGAAATAATCAAATGCCGCCAAAAATAATGAATGGGATGCGACAGATCATACAGGTGAACAGCACATTAAATTGGTAGAAAAATGACTTTCTCTCTTACTGTTGTTTTTGCATCCAAACTAAACGCCGTGTCACAAAGTGTACTGCTATGTTTATATCATGTTAAGTGTTTCAGGTATGCCTTCCACACAAAGCTTTACCATAACTGTTTGTCCATATGAGCTTCACCAAATCTTATTTCCGACATGGAAAGTCTCATCCAAGTAGTGTGCATATGTTTAATTTCTGTTTTCTGCCAATTCAAACACATCAACAGTACGCACTGTTAGTACCTCATCATGAGCATTTACCAGTAAAACTGCGCAAGAAAGGAGTACAATCGCATTAAAGTAAAATGCAAGCACAGAGGTGGGAGCCATTGTTTAGAACTGTACTACTGAGTCAATACTATACTTTTCTTCCCATCATTTTGTAGTTTTTATTTCTGTACAGTATGTTTTCTGTCTATGTAGTTTATTCTTGGAGGTTATGAGATGTTAAGAATTTATATGTAAGAGACTATTTTGATGATACTTTTATATTAACCCGATGTAGCATATTAAAGATATGGTTTCTATATGTATGGTGTTGGTGCGTTTTCATTTTGGCATAAGATCAAGGCTAATGCCATAAATACAGCAGGTAGGAGAGCTGATAAGAATGACTTATGAAATGTATTGATAGTCATTACATTTGCTCTACAGCAATAGCACAATGCACTGTAAAAAGTTAAACTTGAATCAACTTAAAAATGTTTCTTCAAGAGGTCACACATAAAAAAAAAAAAAAAGTTGAGCGAACCAAATGAAATTACATTCAGTTGCATTCAATATAATTTCATTTGGTTTATTCAACTAGTTTTTTTTTATGTGTGACCTATTGAAGAAACATTTTTAAGTTGACTCAATGTTTAACTTTTTACAGTGTGTTTATGAGTGACTTTTATGATCATGACAACACAATTTCACCCTAAGGCAGTATAACCGAGGTCATATTCTCACATATTTAAATTTCATCCTACCAACATTTTTGTCATATATTGATGCTGGATAAACATCCATGCAAAATGTTAACTTATATATTCTCAAGTTAAGATTATAAATTACCGTAATTAATGGCATCTGAAAAGAATGATCAAAAATGGGATTAATACATATCACGGCCCCAATTCTAAAATGTAAATAACAACGGAATGACGTAATTTCTAATGTCATAAACTCATATTTTATTCACAACAGGATATAGCAAACATGTCTAGAGAAAACTCGCATTTTTAACAAAATAATGTCATTTTGAACTTGATGGCAGCAAGACAAAAAAGAAATCAATTATTGTCTGTGACTGCAGTTCACCATGCCATCCACAAACACATAATACGCCTCCAGAAAGTCACAACTGATGATCCACAAACCCTGCCATTTTCCCTGGGCCAAAGCTCAATTACAATAGACCGAGGCGAAATGGAAAACTGTTCTGTGGTTAGACAAATCGAAATGTGAAATTCACTTTGGAAACTATGGAGGCGTCCTCCAGACTAAAGAGAGGAACCATTCAGGTTGTTATTGATAATCGATAAGATCAAAAGTCTGTATGTGATGGTAAGGATAGTTCTGCAAAGGCACCATCAATCTTGAAAGGTATTTAGAGCAACAGCACTCCCATCCAAAAAATGCAGTTTTGCAAAAAATGATTAGACCACCCTTGTTTTCTTTGATTTCTTGTTCATTTTAATGCCTGGTACAACTAAAGGTACATTTGTTTGGACTAATATAATGATAACAACAATAGCTCATAATAGTTTAATTTCAGAGCTGATATCTGTGAATGAATAATGGATCAATAATGTAAAGCGCTTTGGGTGTCTAGAAAAATGTAATACATTATTATTATTATTATTATTATTATTATTATTATTATTATTATTATTATTATTATTATTATTATTAATTATACTACTACTACTACTACTACTACTACTACTAATAATAATAATAATAATAATAATAATAAATAACAACAACAATAATAATAATCATCATCATCATCATCATCATCATCATCATCATCATCATCATCATCCAAATGACTTGGTCTGTCACAGTTAGCCTCTGAGAAACTTTGGCTTACAGATTCTGGTGGAAAAAGTGTCAAGCTCTTGCATGTAAAATGCAAGAAAAAAATCCTGTCTTCACAGTGTACTATTCTCTGGTAATATTTTCTATTGTACCTATTTCATTCAGCTCAGATTCATATACAGCTTCATTTCTCACTCCATTAATATGCACATTTTCATTAAAACTGGCCTTTTTTGCAATGCCTTTGCAATAAATAGACAAAAGTATGACCAGTGCATGTTCTAGTTACTCCAATGCCCAATACAGTTGCAGTTTTAGTCCCTGGTACAACTAAAGGTACATTTGTTTGGACAAATATAATAATAACAACAAAAATAGCTCATAGTAGTTTAATTTC
>JAQQZY010000003.1:28985326-28998679 GCA_030068375.1 Ostorhinchus rueppellii
TTTTTTTTTTTTTTTTTTTTTTTTTTTTTTTTTTTTTTTTTTTTAAAAGCAGAAACTGATACAAGGAGATGGAGCAGCTTTATGTAATAGGATAGAAGGTCAGGTGTCTACTTTGCAAAACAAAGAAAACTCAATGTGTAAGTTGCTTTCACAGCAGTGTTGTTTTTTTTTTTATTCTAAGTAAAACTGTTTTCTGCTTTAGGACACAGTGGATCATATATGCAGATTAAGAAAATGCAAGGAGTCTATGTCAGTTCTATACAGTACTGTACAAAAATCCTACACCAACATTAGGTTTGTTTTAAAGGTTTAGTAAAGTTAGAATGACCAGACATGCATTTCTCAGTCTCGGTATTAAGATACAATCTGATGCATGGGAAGTAAATGCAACAGGAAAAACAGCTTCTGTTAATCAAAGCGTTAGTTTTTAGTGTGCACTATAACCCTTCTGTTCAGACAATATTACATTTCATGCATTCATTTTCTGATGTTTTTATACCAGGTTTCATTCTACACTCGTCATATGTTTGTAGGTCACACTAAATAGTAACTTTAACCTTTAGACCAGATTAAGTTGTCTAACTTTCTTTTTTATGAGGCTGTGCACATATTTTGTGACACTGAGAAATAAAAATGTCTGTACCCATACTGTATATGCAAATGAAGAAAGGATTGTTAGTACTATGTGTCTGCATGTTTATAATGGTTATAAATAGGAGAGATGGCATTTAGTCAGCCCTACCTGAATGCAGGGCTCCTCTGTAAAATGTCAGATGTAATGCATTTTAAATATGCAGGTCTCTGCTCTGTAATTTCTGTTTCATACTCCAAGGAGAACAGCCATAAAAATCTCAATTGTAATTCTAATGAACCCTTGTCTTTGAATTGTCAAAGCTTTTGAGACTTGAATGATTGACACCAGACAGATAATAGCTCCAATAAAACTCCTAACAGTCACTGTTGATTCTATTTTGCATGCAGACATTGTCAGTCCCTCCTAGTCGTATGTGGAAAAAAGGGAGGTTAAACTAGAAAAACACGGTAGTTAGACAAACATGCCTCCTCTTACGAATCCTAGCATTTCACCTCATGCATGTTTAGTCTGTCAGTCAACCAGTAGACTATGCTGCAAAGCAGGATCAAGGAGGTAACATGAGGTTTAACCTTGTCAAGGGGGTAGTTCACTTCATCCTCTGTAGAGCAGGTAAGGTTTGAGATTGCACATCAGAATAGAAAAGCCCTGCTCACTGACTAATCCAGTCTCTTGACAATGGTGTCATCGTTTCTAGAAGATCCCAGCCCTTAGTGTGTGGATAGTGAGAGGGTCAAAGTTATTTGAGACCCTCTAAACCCTTGTGACTTTTCTTTGAATAGTAATATAACTCATTAATATCCACAACAACGTAATCTCTGTCTAGGGGTCTAGTGTCCCAGCTGGGGTGGGTGTGAGACAGGAAACCAGTTCATTTGATGGCTGAACTGGTTCATCTGGAGGAAGCTGGAAAATCTGGAGAAAAACACACACATATAGAGTCACAGAAAAAATAATCAGACCATCAAAAGTCAACAAATACAGTCGTTATGCAATCAAGTCCTAACTCCTGTGTGTATCATGTGACTAAAACAGACAGAAAAGAAAACATGGAATGTCTAAAAGCACTGTTTTTGTCAGTACAATGCATAGATATTGATGGAAGAACTGAAGGGATTTTGGTTTTTATCAAGAAAATGTGGAAAATGGATAGATATCAGCTCTGAAATTAAACTCTTCTGAGCTATTTTTGTTGTTATATTTGTCCAAACAAATATACCTTTAGGTGTACCAGGGATTAAAACAAGGGTGGTCTAATAACTTTTTCCACGACTGTATATGGGTAAAGCACACACAGAAAGGGCTTAGCAGTCAGCTGTAGAACAGATGCTGGTTAAAATTTTAAAGCTGGGGATTTTGAAGACTTAAAAATCTATTTAGATGTTTGTATTTATCATTACTTTCCCCAGAACATGCAATAAATCACATACAAAATAAGGATATAATTAGTCATGCCTTAATGTTATATATTTTCTCCAAATTCTTCCTCTTTGTTTATTATCATTTGTTTTTGTGGTGTGTGTTTGTAGTCGATTATCCAGGGTAACTACACATTGCAAATACCAGCGGTATCATGACGGTGGTTGAGGTTGTTGGACTTTGTTGAAGCTGGTAATGAAAGCATAAGCTGGATGTGCTGGTACTTGCTTTAATAGTGCAACTCCCACATCTAAAAAGGTTTCTTTCATTCCATAATTATGGATGGAGTCATTTTGACTAAAATGCTTTTCTTTGAGGATTAACTGCATTTCACACATAGGTACTTTTCCTGCTTTTAACTTCGTCCTCTTTAATTCTTTAAAGCACGTGTTGTTGGTGCGTTATTGTCATTCTCCGATCAATGGGATGACAGAGGAGGGTGCTTTGCATCTGAAGTTATGTGTGTTATCACATTCCATGTTTTTAGTGCTGCAATGCAAACACCATAACTGTAAGAAGAGTAAATCATTTTCACTCATGATGCATTGAGTATAAAGAAAAATATTAACGGTTTCCTGTGAGATTACATGTAAATCAGTATTCCACATGAGAGGACAGCAGTAGATGGAACTGTACTTAGACTTGACAGACAAGAAGATTTTGTATTCACGTGAAGTCCTTCAAGAACTACAGCTCATTCTTTCTTAGGGCTGGTACATGTTCTAGGACATGTATGTGCACGTGTCTATACCTGTAGATACTAATGTCCCTTAAACACCTACAGTTTAATGTTCTCTCTGTGGAAATCATGTGACATGCCTGCCGTCTGAATACCTGTCACATTGTGTCTCATTATGCCACATGCAGTCAAAGAGTTGGTTTGAAGGTCATGTGAGAATTAGCTGATTCCCTTAGGTGAAGGAGTGGTATTGCTGTTCTGGAGCAGTACATTCGCTATGTTCCCAGAGAAGTTCTCAGCCACATGAATGGAGGAAATGTAAAAAAAAAATAATAATAATGGTAAAGCAGGGTAAAAAGGCTTGGAGGAGGAACTGAAGTGTCGGCGTCAAGGCTGAAGGGTCATTTTTACACTGGTTTGCAGACTCATGCCCATATGCACTGTGGGGGCATTGTCTTGTTTTTTAAAGTCCAGGGAAGAGTAGGTGCTCGGTTAATCACAAATGTGTGTAATCATTACCTTTTGGTTGAATCCACATATTAAATGGATGAGTGGGACTCATTGTGTGCCTGGTCTGTACAGTTTAACATCCACTGATACTCAAATAGTTACCATCTCGTGCGTTTGCCAACCAGTCAGTTGGAACAAGCCTTTAACTGCTGCAGGTATTTACACAATCATGTCATTTATTTTACCCTCGCTTGCACTCACTTCAGTTATAGTTATAATGTACTAATGACTATTTAGCAAATGATAAAAATTAGTACCTTTTTTAGAGTTCAAGTGTTGGGCCATAACCATCATATCTGCAGGCTTTGTTATTCTTCACGTTTGCCACATTTGGAATCTGAGACCTACTGCTTAAACCTGCAGTATCAGTTTGTACATCAGCTCCAATAGAAATCAATTCATTGTCACAGTACACCATGCTTTTTTTTTTTTTTTTTTTTTATTTTATTTTTATTTTTTTTATACATCAGCAGTTGCAGTTAAGTAGCTCAAAGCAATTACATGGATACGAACCTTAAAAAATTCACCTTAAGCATTAAACTGACACTAAGACGTGATGGCACCTGTTCTACCTGATTGTCATGCGGTCGTGTCATCATGTGTGTTCTCACTGTAAAGCGAACCACACAGTGACAATGGTTACAGTTATATATCTGCATAGACTGAACCATCACACCTCCACTTCATCATAAGACACTAAACCAGTACAACACTGAATATTATTAGTTCTACATTGACAGTGCTTGATTTTGGAGTAAGGAAGTTTATTATCCCCATATCCCCTTCATTTTCACACTTAAAGGGCTCATATTAAGCTAAACCCATTTTTATTAGTCTGGCTCATTTATTTGTGTATTTTGACCTTGATAATTGAAAAATTTTGAATTTGAACCCTCCAGATGCTGCAAAGCTATCTTCATTTTGGCAAAAATCAATTGGATTTTTACAACCTGTTTTAATTGCCTCCGCCAAGGAGGATATGTTTTACTGTGCGTTTGTCTGTTTGTTACCATCAGACTTTGTTAGCAACATAACTCAAAAAGTTATGGATGGATTTTGATGAAATTTTCAGGGTATGTCCACCCTGGGTCAAGGAAGTGATGATTAAATTTTGGAAGCGTTTTGAATCACCATCTGGATCCATGAACTCTTTAAAAGAGTCTTTATCATTGTGAGATATGGTGGCACAGACTTGCATATGAGGTCATTCACCGCCATCTAGTGGAGGAAAGTACAAACTCTACCTTTAAAAAAAACATTAAAAATTACAATTCCTTCTTAATTTGTTACATCTATAACTAGTTGTATAACCACATTTGCACATATAAGGTCAAGACTTCTGACAAATATTTCTCAGACTATGACATAATTGTTTCAGGAGCAGCCGTTGTAGTCCGTACTGAAAATATGTCCAAACTTTGAGTCAATTACCTAAAGTGTTCAGTTGTTGTTTGAATAGGACAGAGCAGCACAGTCAACAACCTGGAGGGGGCGTGGCCTGATGTGTGCATTTAAAGGGCCAGTGCTTAAAACAACCTTTCTGGTGTCATTACTCAGAAATAGTATTGAATTAATGAATAATTTAGACACTAGCATTGCATTTACAGTGTATATGGACCACAGGGAAATGTTTTAAAATGCATAATTCCATTTTTTTTTTTTTTTTAAAAGAGCAAAATATCAGTCCTTTTAAAAATGGTATTGATACCAATGGAAACAACTTCCAAATTGAAGAATCATTCCACTTTTTTTTTTTTCTTTTTTACACTTAATATGTGCAGTAAAGAAGATATTGTTTGTCTATTTTCCTCTAGAAAATTCTATTTAATATGAAATACTTCCAGCAGGAAAGGGAACATTAATAGCTCCTTGTTTTGCAAATGAAAATCCTTTGGATAAGCATGGCAAAAAGTAAGCTCTGCTGGAAGGTGTATATTAACTTGAACAGTAAGTCAGCACACACTGAGAAAAAAGCAAACAAAAAAAGCAGGATTGTGCTCGGGAGTTTGCTTTGTACTGGATACATCCTGCAGGTGGAGGAGAATTACCTTTAAGTGACCTTTTAATTGTCAGCTGACTACATTTAGATACAATTTTGTGTGTTGCAGTTGATTCATTTCTTGTGTGGCCATTGTGTAGTTTTATCGGGTAGTTTAATGTCAGTAGTTCAGCCACAGAAACTGTAAGACAACTCCTGCATACATGAGACCTGTATAAACTTTCCTCTACACTGTATGCAAGTCAGGATACTCAAACTTCCTTTGTATTTTGCATTGTTGGCAGTACATGATCACCACACCCAAAAGGTACTTTACACACTGTGAACCAGTAACCAACATAAAATCAGATACTGAGCTGTCATTTTTGTCTGTCTCTCTAAATTTGTTCAGGTCCCTAACAACTTTAAAGACCCTGACCACAACATCTTCAGAGGTCTTTTCCTCAGAGGATCTGCCAAGTGAAACTACTGTGGAATTGGGTGACAACATGTATAAGGTCTACAGTAGTCTGAGCACCATCCTGTCCTCGAAGAACACATCTGCACCTCAAACAGATGAGTCTAAACATCGCTTCCACAAAGTCTCTTTGGTCAGTGATGTTGATCAGACTGAGGCCAGCACGGACACGGTGGACTTTACCAGAACAAGCACCACAGTGACAGAGTCAAATGGAATTAACACTGACACTGAGTATAAATGGAAAAACCGATTTGATGGAGTTTATCAGTTTCAGTCTCAAACCCCAGAATCTTCTCTTTCTGACTCTCTGAGTTACAGTAGATCTGACACTTCCTCCACCATCACCCCCTCATCATCTTCCTCTGCTCTCCCAGAGGCTACAGCATACAAATCCCTCAGCACCACCCTTTCCTCCTCCCCCTCCTCCACCCCTCCTCCAGAGGAGCGTATCATCCTTAGTGACCGGTTGAGTGACAAGAGAGAAGTCTACCTGAGCCGTGAGAGCGAGCCAGCAGAAGTAGCAGAGCCAAAAGATGAGTGGAGGAGGAGCTTGTTAGAGGAGGAGGGGGAGGTGGAGCTTTCTGCACCTGCAGGTGAAAGAGACAGAGGGAGCAAGGTAGAGGCAGAGAGGATTAAGTCTCACAGGAGCTCAGAGGAAACAACTGAGTCTGGCTACTCTTCCTCACATCAAGCCAGTCCAGACGACACAAGCAATTTCAAAGGAGACGAGAATTCATCCCCTTTCACTGGAGTATTTAAGGCGACGTTTGTGGAGCTGGTCTCTGACCCTGTAGCTCCTCCGTCCTCTCCCCCTGCCTCCCCCGACACAGACTCTCCTAGTCAGTGTGATATGGACACTCTAGTGGACACTCTGAAGAACATGGGACCATCCATGAGGCTGAGGACCATGGGCCTGCGAGGTCCTGCCCCAGCCCTAGTTTCCTCCCTTCCACCCATTGTTGAGGATGCTCCAAGCCCCTTCGCCGCCAACATCATCGACCCCACCAAGATGATGAACGCAACAGGAGCCTCTTCTGAGTCTGTTGACGGACTTTACACTTTGCCTGCTGACCTTGGACTAAAGAGAAATGCCTTCAGAGACACACGTTCACCACTGGAGCTGATGAAATACAACCAGCAGGTATGGTGTCACACTGTTCTGTAATTACAGCTTCAAGCTAATGTGCAAAAAATACATCATACATTTGACATGCATAGTTGCATTACTCAAATATTTCATAGTTGCATCACAATGATTTCTGAAATACTTTGAGATGTGGGTAGAAAGAACAAAGGGTCTATAGTTCAATATCATATTCTCATTTAAATGGAAAGAAAACATTGATAATCTTTGCAATATCATGTTTTGATACTAATACTATATTATCTGTTTTTTGTTGCTAAAATAACTAATAGGTAAGGGCTAATTCCTTTGCTAAGACCCATCTGCATATATGATGGTGTACTCTTTATACTGAAAGTGTTCCTAAAAGTTCTATAAAGTCAAACTATAGTGTCCTGTTTGTCACAAAATCCTGCCTTTTTTTAAGTAAATCTGTGAAACTCTTGTCCCTTACTAAAGACAAAAATACATAGCTTGGTCTCAGAAGGATATACTGACTCACGACCCCTGTATCACATTCATATATCACCAGATTGTTGCCGGTGCATAGTCATGAACATCACAACAGACCTTTACACTCAGCATGCAAACATTTGTCACACAGCCATAGATAAATGGGTTATGCATTCAGTAGTGTCATCCAAGTTCTAATGATCTCTTTGCTCATCATTTTCTTATTTCATGCAGCGCTGCTTGATAACATGGAAAGGAAAATAAAAATAAAGTTGTCTGTATACCTATATATTATTACAAGTAGTTGACAAATTATGTGTTTTTACTTATTTGCTTAACCCTTTATCAGAAATTCAAAATTTCAACCTTAGTGTGTGTTATTGGAAAACATAAAAAGACTTTGTTACTTTTGTGAAATATTTCAAATTTTTTTATTATGTAGAAAATCAAGGTTAATGAAGTGACCATATTTGGTTCCTTACCAAAAGTGGGGGGGAAAAAAATCTATGAAGTATTAAAAAGAAAAAACAAGAAATGTGCATGTAAGGTGAAAAGAACATGTGTACATCAGAACACCAGACCAACATCAGTGCTGCTCCAGACCCCTGTCCACATCCAAATGATCCCCTTGAACATCATTCCTTACATTAGTACCATTACTTCCTGGTCCCTAACAAAGCCGGTCCACTCACTGTTCATGCACAGGTGGACCTTGCAGATGATGTCACCATCTTGTAATGCATGTGGAAATTACCAAAAATAGTCACTTGCCTGATAAAGGGTTAAACCAGCTCTGTCTTATCACTTGTCATCCTCATGGGCTTAATTCCCAGCAGGACCAGCCTGGGGCACGAGGCTTCATGGACTTGCCACATTTGAATGGAAACGACCAACCCCCCAGTGTCGGCTCTCGTCTGGATAACAGCATCATCTTTTCAAGCTTCAGGTCAGCATCTGTGGATCAGATGGTGGAAAATGGAAAGTCGCATCGTTCACTCATCCGTGCCGCCTCGCTGCCAGAAACAGGAGCTTCAAATGATCGCATGAGTATGGGACCAAAAGAGTTCGCTGGACTCGGCCCCGGGGCAGACCCAGCAGGCTCTCGGTTTGAGCGCTTCTCCTTCCTTTTGAACTCTTCAGCTTCCACATCAGGCTCCCTGACCGGCACAGAAGACCTGAACTCTCGTTTGAGCAGGCCTCCGTCGCTCAGCCTCAGCTCTCCTCCTTCCAGCAATAGTCCAACCCATCTCCTCAGCCCCACCGGCTCCACAGACCTCCACAGGCCGTTCGCCACCACTGACTCCCCCATGGCGATGTTCAGTCCCACGCACGGCATGGGTATGGGCCCTCCCATCCTGCAGAGGAGCTTCAGCAATGAGGGCACTATGGGCATCCAGCAGAGCCCATTACTCAACATGCATGGAGGACCTCAGTTCCAGGGCCAAGGACAGTTACAGGAGCCTGAGATGAACTTAATTAGCAAATACCGCGCCTTCCCTGATGCTTATGTGAGTATTACAGTAGTATTGGTCATTTTGAAGTTAGATTTTCCTGATGATTGTTGCAAACTGACACCCAAAAAACAAATTGTAAAACCTGGGAATAAATCATCATTACAAAATAGTAGAGGCATCATTTTCCAGTGTATTTTAAGTTGTAGATTTTCAAACCTCAGCCTGTTAAAGTTCAGCAAACTACAACGAAGTTAGTGAGGGAGAAGCAGTTTTAGGTCATATGTTATGGACTTAATTCATGAATAAGAAAGAGTCTGCTCAGTGAAGAAAGGGTAATGGGTTTTTCTGCAGATTCAGACAGAGGTAAGTGGAAATCTACCTCATAATGCATAGTAGCCTATCTGCCCATTGACATCTATTGTGTTGTTTTCTGAAACATAAATGGGGAAAAAAAAACATTGGGTATTTTTCCCCAAATGTACTTAAGTTAATCTATGTTTTTAGCAGTCCATCAACTCAAAGGAGAAAAGTAAAGATGAGCATGTTTTGTTGAACTCGATGAACTGTACATCAAACATGGGAACTTTTTTTATGTCCACGTGTTCTGGAGTATAGCCATATCTGCTTATTTAAGCCACACCCACATGTCAGACTGGCAGTTTTATAGTGTGTGTACATTTATAAACCGCAGTAGATAAAAGCCAGTTTTAAAACCAGTGTATTTTTACCTACAGCAAATCCAGTTGGTGTTCAGTTATCTCATCTCCCCTGACCTATAGTGGTTGGAATTATTCTCTACACAACCTCCAGCAGAAATGAGCAAAATCAGGTCTTCTCAGTTAGGATGGTGGAGTTTAAGAGAAAGAGAGCTGGAACACACTGATCATTTCAGTGTGTTTAATGTAGAAAATAGACACTTCTTTTTTCACTAATAGTCTGTCATTTAGTTTCTAGAGCTTAGCTAGGACACACATTTTTACACTAAACTATTCAACTCCCTCAACTTGACTCAACTTTATTTATAAAATAAAGCCCTTTAGAACAGCTACAGCTGTAATGAAGTGCTGTACACATCAAGTTAATAATAAAACCAAAAGAAAAACAAGCAATTAAAAATAAACAGTTCACAAACAAACCATAAAACACAAGAATAAGAACAGAGTCTCATGCTGTTTTAAAAGCCAAAGCATAAAAATAGGTTTTCAGCCGAGTTTTAAAAATGGACAGTGAGGAGGCTTGTCTAATAGGCAGAGGTAGCTCATTCCACAATTTTGGAGCAACTGAAAAAGCTCTGTCCCCTCTGAGCTTCCGTTTGGACCTCAGTACCTCCAGGAGCAGCAAGTCCACCCAGCGGAGGCACCGAGGCTCCTTTTAATATATTAAAAAATAAACCTATTATTTCCCTTCCCTTTGACTTTATTGTCGCTTTTTCCGTCACTGGAAGGTACTATGATGCCTGAAATGGTGGCTGCATGTACTGTATGCTTACAATTTCAATTATGGATTCCTCTGCATACATGTCATCCTTTGTTCACGGAGCATGTTTACTTATGTTGTCAGCTCCCCTGTCATTCTCAGGCCCATTCTCTTCTCTGTGAAAAAAGACAAACGGGTCATCTTACAACAGGTGACTTCATATGTGGTTTGTTGTGCATACATGACAGAATCTCTCTTTGTGTGGTGTTTGTACTCTACATGCACATACTGTTTGAATGTATCATAATGGAGTGTCTAATTTCAAGTAATTAAAGAGCAGCATTAATGTTAAAGTCGTAGGAAATTGCCATCGCAGCTGATAATGGTTTAATTTATCCCAAGTCTCAATGTCACACTTGGTGTGAAGCGAGTGGGATGAAAAGCTCTTTATTCTGACAGGAGGCAGTAGGAGCGTGTTGTTACATGTAAGGATTTTAATGTGCAAGCAACGAGCATGACTTATTAGGACATGTTTTAAAATCATTTTTCTTGGCACATGTTGGACTGATTTTCACATGGGTTAATGGACGGCTCAAAAGAATTTCACACTGAAGCACTTACTATTGCATTTCACGAGATATTCTGCTCATAGTTGTGAAACAAACCACACGACTGACCCCTGAGGGAATCTTGTAAAGTATGACAAGCAATGAAACCAGATCTTGAAACAAGTCTAATGATTATGTCCCCTGCATTTGGGGCATATGTAAATATTTGCTTTGCATGCATATCATAAGATACAAGTCTTATTTCTGCAAAGTGCAAACATAAAACGGGTGTCAGCGGGATTATCAGTGTCGTCTACAGCTGTTCTCTGGAGTTTTTGTACAAATGTTTGCACAGGATGTTTGTTTCCACCAGAACAATACCCAGCTTGCTTCTTAGACTTTTAATAATATTGTAGTCTGACGGATATCCAGTGGCTGCGGCAGGTACTTTTTCAGGCCGAAGCACACAGCATGACCACAGCTCATGTTACTGACCCAGCCACTCAGACTAAGTGTTTTGTAGACACACTGGGCTTCAAAAGGCTGCAGCGACTACAGGCAAGTTCAACACTGGCAGTGGCTTAGAGCAGATTCTATCAAAGATTTACAAGCATACAGATGAATATGGTATAGTGGGAAGGCTGCCAAAAGCTAAAACAGTTGTGCTTCAACTACTGTATCTAAAGTTCAGTTCCTACCTATTATTACTTTTGTAGCAGCAGCTATGCAATTAAGACTGGGTGATACAGCCAAAAACATCAACTGGCACAAATAACTATTACAGCAAAAGTCAAATCATTATTTTCTTTCAAGTTTTAAGACGGGTTTGACACCAAATGGAAAAAAAAAATGAAGACGTCATTCATGGTTTTTGCATTACTCATTAAAGATGTAACATGAAAAAAATTCTGTAAAACATGGAATATGAAAATATGAGACATAAAAAAGTAAAAACGCCACCTACGGTAATTTTAATGGTTTAGTGCTTATGCTGTTTCATTTATTAAGATTTATTGTTAAAATGGGTGAAACCAGAACTCTTAGTTACATGGTGAATATGTCATAACAAGACAAAAGGTAACCTAATGGACAGTTTGTTTGTTTTTTCAAGCTTTAACATCACATGACAAATAGTCATTAAGCAGCCAAACATTTCAGAAACAATTGCGATGATAAAAACTGTATGGAAAGTGACAACACAGTGTGACACTGACATTTGTTGTATGTTATAGATGGCAGTGTAACAAACTAAAGCCTAAAAGCAAAATAAAAATCAATGTCACAAGAACAATATCCAATCCAATCCAACTTTATAAAGCACTTTAAAACAACCACAGTGGACCAAAGTGCTGCACAGAACACTAGAAACACAATACAATTAATATATAATAATATATTCAGCACCACATCCTCCTGAATCCCAGGAAAGTAAATGTTTTGGCTTTTTAACATGAAATAATTGTTTTGACTGGAAAAAGCATAATGCAACAGTTTTTCAGATGCAAATTTCATTTTTACTGTATTTTTTATGGAATGTCCTTTGAGGTGTAAAACAGTGAAACTCTTGTCCCCTTCAGAGGACAAAAATACATTTCTGGGTCTCAGGAGGATATGTAAGGATCAAAACACGGTATTTGAAATCTCTGTGACGGGACATTTTACAGACAATTTGACAGATTGCTGTTGCTAAATGACCCACATTTTTACTTTTTAAATTCGTTTTTGCTTTCGTTGGACCATAAGGTATTATCTAAAACGAGAAGCTACTTTATATTGAAATAAATCTAGGAATGCCAATCAATTTAAGTTCACTCTCTGATGCGACATTATTGTGTTTTGAATTTGAATAAATATTATTATTGTATTGTCTTTATGTAATTACGGAAGTTGGCCCTCTGTCTGAAGTGGACGGAAACTAGATTAGTAAACTTAAGCATCTCTGAGAAGGGAATAAATTAGACATTTGGACTAAAAACAAAGAAAGTCTCTGTGATTTTACGGAGATCCTTCATGCCACAGGACACATTTTTAACGGTTTGTCAACATATTAACAGGATTAATGCTACTAACCTATGCTTACATTCATAGCATGAGTGGTTCTTCTCATCTGGTGAATGTGAGGAATCAAAGTATATTTATTTTGGCACAAAACATTCTGTTGCTCTGTACTTTGGTTCACCTCCACTGAGCTCCCCACCCTACCCAACTATCTGTCTGTTCCTGCAAACCTCAGCCACACCTCACTTTTGTATGCATCTTCACATTTCTACTGTTGTTTGCCAGATATTTGATGAAGTTAAGGTGACAGCTAGAAATGTGTGATTGAAAGAAGTTAACAGAGATGATCTGTTCCCTGAGAGTGTTTAATTAATTGTACTCATTCTCATTGAATCCCATTGAATGAATACAGGATTTTCTGAAACTGCAAATTCTATCCCACAGTTTTATGGGAGGCCTCGGAGGGAAAGGAACAAAAGGGAAGATGTGTCTGTGGAAGCAGTATTAACATAACTCAGTTTCTCACTGGTTTCTTTCTGCTTAAAGCAAAAAAACTGCATATCAGTTTTGTAAATCTGCAATAAAACATAAAGTTTAGTCAAAAGTCGAGCACTGAAATCATTATCAGGGATTAAAGCGTTCCGTCACTGCGACGGATTTCAGTCATATGAAAAGTGACCGTGACGGATTTCCGTCATCTAA
>JAQQZY010000003.1:29052820-29065363 GCA_030068375.1 Ostorhinchus rueppellii
CCAATTGATTACATTTTGGTGAAGATCAAACACTACCTTGGCGGAGGTCTGCGCTCTCTGAGTGCTTTTCTAGTTTTGTATGAATTTCACTTCAACACATCCATATTCAATTAACCCTTTTACCACCATAATAATGTATTTATTAAAATGCTTGGTCTTTTTTTTTGTCTATTTTTGTCAGGACATTTTTTAACACAATTACTATGTGTAAATAATGTACACCCTTTTTTCCAGGAGAAGTAGAACTTTCCAAATCTGTCCAGTATTTACCATTCTCATGTCATTAAATACCTAAAACTGTGTGTTTTAAGAAGAAAAAATGGAATTGAATTTTCTTCAACTTTCTTTGGGAGATTGCAAAAATCTAATTCAAACTATTTTAGTTTAACAGTTAGTTTAGTTTAACATTTCTGGAGCTGTCTGAGTCCATGTTCCAAGCTGTTCTATTTGTCAATAACCAGGTGTTTTTTTTTATTTTAGCAGTGGTAGTTTTTGAAACAATTCCAGCTTTCAGGGGCAGTTTGAAGCATTGAAACTGCACGAAGTACTGAGGAGTTACGGTCATTTGAAAATGCACAAGCGCCGGGATCACCGGTGATCCCCATGGTATTAAAAGGGTTAAACACAAAAATGCAGAGCCTCTCATTTAATTCTCAGCAAGAATGGAAACCTAGATTTGTTCTTGACAGCGATTTTCAGCACGACGCACCAAAATAATTAAATTCTCCTCACCTCAGTCAGAGCTAAAGGGGTGTAATTCTCTTAAAATCTGGATTATTACAACAAATACCTTCAGGTTTCACAAGAAGTAAGTAATAATTTATGTTAACGTAAACTGACCTTTAACCTTTTTGAGACCAAGCAATGTATTTTTGTCCTCTGTTTCACGGTTTTCTTTAAAAAAAAAAAATACACATTTTTTACAAATCCATAAAAAATATAAAATTAAAAATGTGTCTAATATTGATGTTTATATATCAAATCAGCCCGAGCAGGACATTTTATGAGGTGTAGCCATGATATGTCCCAATATTTTTGTCCGTATAGTTTATAAACATCAATATTTCCTTAAAGTTTATGGGAGATTTTTCTTCCTAAGTGAGATGTGAAGAAAGTAGATGGTTAGTTTTGGGAGAAAATGATCGTTTCCAGTCAGAGCATGAAAAATATTTTAGAAGTTTAGAGGTAGAACATTTAAAATCGTAGTTATGGATTAAAAAAAACTTAATGTTGAGAGAAATTAAGTAAAGATAATAATTTATACAAAACTAACCAATGCAACACAATGATATTTATTGTTTTATAGCCCAGACCCTTGTTAGTTTTGTCCATATACTGTATTTCCAATCAAGACAATTACTTAATGTAAAAAAAAACAACAAAAAACCAAAACAAACTTTTACTTTCCTGGATCTCAGGAAATAAATGTAAATGTCATGAATATAGTTAATAAGCCCTTATGGATATAGCAATCCAGAGGTTTTATAAAACATGTCCACAAACAGATCCTTATATATACAATTTTTTTAGCCTATAGCAGGGGTGTCAAACTCATGTTCAGGGGCCACCACATACAGCCTAATATGATATAAAGTGGGCCGGACCAGTAAAATAATATAAATAATAGAATAAGAACTGATGAACAATGTCGACTCCAAAGTTTGCTCTATGTTTTTGAGTGAAAAAAAATACAATTCTGTAACAAAAATGTTCACATCTATGAACCATACTTGAACCTAATATGGACAAATATGAACAACCTGAAAATTCTTAAGAATCATAAGTGCAATTCAATAATATTACACCTTAGTTTATCATTTATACATGTGCATCACAACTTACAGATACACAATGAATCTACAAAAAACATTTAGTAACAGGCAAAATATTATTAAAATTCCATGTCCATCCCTTAAGAGATTTCAGTTTCACATTTTTTTATAAAAGGATAGTCTGTAAATCTAAACATTTTTGTGTAATTTTACTTTTTTTTTTGTTTTCGTTTTTTTTACTCTAAAACAAAAAGGAAAATTTGTGTTTTTCATCATTTGTAGTTTATTATGACAGTATTTTACTGGTCTGATCCACTTTAGATTGGATTAACCTAAAATGATTTGAATATTCTTGATTGTTAATATCTTCAGTGTAATTTTTGCCTTTCTCAGAGTCATCCCACGGGCCAGATTGGACCCTTTGGCGGGCCGGTTTAGGCCCCCGGGCCGCATGTTTGACACCTGTGGCCTATAGTGTATTTCCAATCAAGGCAATTATTTAATGTTAAAAAATGACTTTCCTGGATCTCAGGAGGTTAAGACACATACAAGTGAGCGTTAAAAAATGCAAATGTCATGAATATAGTTAATAGGACCTCACTGATGTCACAATACAGAGATTTAATAGAACCTATCATGCATGAAAAGATCCTTATATTTTTCATTTTTAGCCTATACTGAATCAAATCCAGTGTTCACTAAGTCTGTTCTTAAGTCTGAATCATTTAAGAAAAATGTCCTGCTTTCATTATTGATACCAGCCAATACATTATCCATCACTTTTTTTTTTTTTTTTTTACTATCATGAATATCAGCCCCAAAAATCCAGGATGTATCCAGTGAGAGAAACGTGAGAGATTGGGAACGGGTTTGAAAAAAGATACAGGATACTACAAGGAGTATGTTCTTATGTCCTGCAGATATCTGGGCTAAATTCTTTGTCTATTGTTTGCCGTCCTTATCACTCATCTGCAGTTTTTTTGACTGCATATTGTACTGTCAGATGATGGCGTAGATAAAAGCACACAGCACACTGTTTGTCTGTTCCACTGACGAATCACTGGAGGACACACCATGCAAAGGTCAAGCACTCGTTGATCCGGCTGAGTACATGAAGCATGAAAACATTAACTGCGCTTTGCATATTGGTTGGTAGAGGCCTGTGGTGGATGATCTGCGCACGTGCACATGCACATACACATGCACTTCTTCTGGTTCAGATCTATGCTCTGTTTTTCCTGATCATATCTGGTTTTATCTTGCAACTTACTGGAACTGGAGACTTACACTTGGCTGACACTGAACAGCTCCCTCCAGTAAAAGAAAGGATTAGTCAGGTTGGCCGTGTAAAAGTAGGTCTAATATATTCAGTTTCATAGAATGATAGCAACAAAGAAGCTATAAATCTATTGCACTGTTATTAATATACACAGATTTGGGGCAGTTGAAAAGAAAAACTGGTTTTACAGTCATGCAAGTCATTTTCATCAGATGAAAATGTGAAATATCTCGAATAACTGCTGTTTACTAGTTTACATAGCATGATTATAATCAACCAGCATCATAGATATATATTTGTTTAATTTAGAAAAACTTTCCATCTCATAACATAGAAAAGGAAGCGCTGAAAGATGCTTAAAATCTAGTCTTTGTCAAAATCTATCTGTAAGAGAGGTACAAACAGAAGCTGCATAATAGACTAAAAACATATTTTTCCTCATATTTTTCTTCTAAGTATTACTTTTTTTAGAATGAGAAAGAAACAAACAAGCTTAAATCCACCATGTTTGCTTTCAAATGTATATGACTGATGCAAATCCACCTAATTTGACTGCATCCTTGCTCAGTTTAAAACAAAAAAAACCCCACAAAGCTATGTCTTGTGTAGAAATTCCTTGTAAATCAGCTGTCCAACCAGCGTCCACGAAACAGAGCCGGTCCGTCCTCTGCCTGTGGTCATGAACTCAAGTGAATTCTGCCACGGTGTGTTTTCCATAAGGTCATTAACTGTCTCTTACCTCAGTGCTGGCCAGAAATATGAAGCTCAAACAAGCATAAAGGAGGATCTTCACTGTTCTCTCCATTTCTGTTTCAGGGTGGTTTCTTGGCCCGTTATGGCTGCTCCCACCTTTCTATGAGTCCTTTTATACCTGGAGGCTCTGTCTGATAACTCTTCGTCAGGCAGGGCTTAGAAGAAGGAGAAAAAACGTATGCCATGCAGGCTACATGTGACTGTTTATCATCTGACACACAGTATTAATAACAGAACCCAGATAAGTGAAATGCTTCTGATATGCAAATTAGAATTATGTGGCACGAGGAACTATTTGGCCCCAGGAGTTAAATAATGAGTTGTCAACGCTGTTTTGTTAAAAGTAGATCGTACTGAATTTCTTTTCTAAAGATAAGGTTACATCTTGTGTTTAGCCCATGCCAAACAGCTTCCCGCTACAACTCCTGGGATTAAAGCACGTCGCAGAATCGATGCTTAGGGATTTGGACTCTATTACTCTATTGACGCTCCCACATTGCACAGTAGTGCCATATTACAGAGTATATAATATTACCACATTTTAGCCCAGATTATTCACATTCAAGTTAACAGAGCGGGGTTTACTGGATTTTCTGAAATGACGTGATGCTTCATTAGGTTTTTTCATGGATGACTTCTGTTTATACTCTAAACTGTTGTCCACAAAGTTGGAATAGATTTACTTTCAGACACATTCCTCTTTTTTATTCCTGTTTAACCCATAAAAACCCAGCGCTACTTTTATGCCAGTTCCCAAATCACATTTTTGCTACATCTAACCTCTCTTAAGTGAATTATCAGCATTTATTTGTAATATTATCTTCTGTATTTGGTATTTTATCAGTATAAATCGAGTATTTTTCTATATTTAATTCACTGATTATGTAGATGTTAATTAAAGTTCAGATTAAAGTTGATGATGATTATATCAGAAACACAGGAAACTGTAGAAAAAGGGACTTTTTCAGTAACTGAAATTAAAAACAAGTGTTTCCATCCACTGTCAATGATCCAACTCCAATCCAAAGACCCTGTCCTACTCCAAAATAGTTTTTCCTCTATATTTAGCTTTTCTTAAGTGATTTATCACTGTTTAATATGATATTATCCTCTGTATTTTGCATTTTTTGTATATTTTACTATATTTAATTCACTGATCATGTAGATGTTCATAAAAGCCCAGATGAAAGTTTGAGGAATATTATATTAAAAACTGAGAAAACTGAGGAAAAAGTGGCTTTTTTCTGTAAAATCTATTATTACCTAACCATAAACCCTCTGTGTCCATTCACTGTCTTTAATCAAACTCCGTGGGTTTTACTGGTGAATCAATGTTGGAGATGACGGTGTTTCCATGGTAACTATGGAGCCTCTGAATGTCCAAATGGGTCACATCTGATGACCATGAAAAGATGATAAACTGTATTTTACACCAATTATTTACATGTATTAATAGGTTTAGTGGATCAACAGGTATTAAACATTTTAGATAGTAGATGGTTTTGGTCAGTGGTGGATATTTGGGTCTTTATGGGTTAATTACCTTTGACTGGGTGCAATGGTTACATACTGAGTCCCAGTTGCACTTTATCAATCAAAAATAAATCACATTCTCACAATGATTTCATGAGAAGACGTATTTTATACCAACTTTATGGGCAACCGTGTATTTTTTTTTTCTTTCTACATGTTAATTCACTCTGAACCAAGCTCTAGATGGACGAAACTCAAGAAACAATAATGAACTATGAGAAATCTGTGCAGTATACTAAGCTATTGTTCCAAAAAAAAAAAAAAATTAAATATACTCACCGAAACCCATCACTTCACACTTTCAGGGTTACTTTGATAACACAGGAATTCCTCACCTTGTTTTCACATTTTTCCACTCGCTAATTTGGGGAAAACTTAAAGAATAAGGCACGTTTGTTTCTCCACTCGAAGTTTCACAAGCTGTTGAAATAGGCGACACAAACACAAAAGAATGTACCGTTGGTGTTTAGTTTTTGATAATACTTGAGCCTTATCATTTTCTATGAAACAAAGCAAAGATATAACAAAAGAATGCGTCGGCTTTGTTGTGATTGTGTGTTGAATAGCAACGACAAGTTCTTTGTTCACTGCAAATTAACATCAGATTTTCAGCAATTCTATCAATTGTTGGAGTAAAATGACATGATGTTCCCAAATTTGAAGCCAATGTTTCACTTTTTCATGCAACACCCATTTTATGAGTCCAGTTCATCTCTTTGTACTCTGGAAAAGTAAATAGACACTGCCTCTCATTTTATTTTTATTGGCTTGAAGAGGACAATAAAGTTTGTAGGGGTAGAGGGGACAGATCATTTATGATGACGTGATTCTCAGTGTGATTAACCCTTCATCGGGCAAGTGACTATTCTTGGTCACTGCCACACATATTAAAAGACAGTGACGGCAACGGTTCCAGTGAGGACAGTGAGTCAACAATCTCAGGTTCAATGTGGTCTCCAGGGTCTGTAAGGTCCACCTGTGCATGAACAGTGAGTGGACCTGCTTTGTTGGGTACCAGGAAGTAATGGTACTAATGTAAGGAATGATGTTCAAAGGGTGAATGTGGATGTGGACAGGGGTCTGGAGCAGCACGCATGTTAGAAAAGTCATGTTCTAATGTTCTAATATACATCTTCCTTTCACTTTACATGTGTTTTTCTTGTATTTTTATATATAATTCTTGGATTTTTTTTTTTCTGCCACACAGTAAAAAAGAGTGTGTCAATTGAATTCTTAGAGAGTTGAATTTAACCCTCCTGTTGTCTTCTCGTTAAAATGACCCACCACTGCGCTAAAAAAAAAACCAAAATTCCCCTAAACGATATTTTTTCAACTTGAAATTTGATGACTTTTCCTAGATTGACCCCAACATTAGAAAAAGTGAATTGTTGCCTTTATTCGCATTACAATGTAAGCTGTACAAAAAAAGGTACAAAGATCGCCTTCGGGTCAAAATGACCCGACACTCAAATTGAGTTGAAATCACAGTCACAGAGTTAGTATAGACATTGCATTATGTGAGAATGTTTTAGTTTTGTCTCAGATCAGTCAGTGTCAGACGTAAACAACACAGACAGGTGGTCTTCATACAGACTGCACTGCCTTTGATCTGACCCAAATGTAAAAATATTGGCCCTTTGTGGGTTCCCAGAGGCCACAAAGGTGCTGTAGATCAGTGTTTCCCAACCTTTTTTGAGCCACAGCACATATTTGACAATAGAAATATCACAAGGCACACCACCAACCAAAAAAAGGTCAAAAAGTTTATTTTCTTTTGCCGGGGAGGGGGGACATGAGGGTGCACAGGTGACGTTGCGGGGCATTTGGAACAAGAAAGCTCAGAGGGGTGCACCAGCGATCCCTCAGACCCCCCTGAATTGAGGTCCATTGTATAATAGTATGGGAAGCATATCCCCCACCCCCACCCCAATCCAATACTCTGGGTTTGTGGGTAACCTGCTAATCCGTGCATCACTCCTGAGGGAGCTTTATCTACAGAACACACTGCATCAGGGCCAGTTCACTTTTTATTTAGCAAAGGGAACCAGCAGACTGTTGTTGTAGAGTGGATCACTGGTGTGTGCAGTCGTATGGGTCTGTATCACACTGCTGCTACAGAACCAATCAGGTCAAACTGGGGGTTTTTCCACGGCACACCTGATGACTTCTCATGGCACACTAATGTGCCACACCACACCGGTTGGGAAACACTGCTGTAGATGACAGTACCCTGAATTATTATTATCAGTTGTGGAAGCTGTTCAGAGTGCCAGAACTCTTGATCAGCCTGAGGATCCAGCTGCCCCAGCCGCTGCCCCAGCTGTGGCAAGTAAGAGGAAGAGATGTCAGTTCTGCCAAAGGAGGACTGGAAAACACATACTGTGTGCTGTAAGTGTAAGAAATATCTCTGCAAAGGCTGTGAACTTGCACACTGCCCTACATGTGCTAATTAGTTGAATGAGTTATGTTGTTTGGTTCACATGTTCACATTTTTGGATTGTATATTTTCTTAAATCGTTCACTGGCAAAAAAAACAAAAAAAAAACCCAATCTAAAGTAACTGACTCATTGGGATGACTAAAAATGGATTCAAAACTCCTTTTTACACATTTCTATTCTTTTCTAAGCTAAAGAAATACTATACAAATATTACCTACCATCTATACAAGAAAAATAATACAACTGACAGTGTCATGGCAACGAGTGGTGGTCTTGATTAAATACAGTCTTTCCGGCAGGTGAAGAGGGAAAACTCAGGGATTCACACAATTTGTGGTGAATGACAAGTTGTTTCTTCAAGCAAAATAGGATTTGGTGTTTCAAATTCAATTAAGGGTTAAATTTTGTTTGGATGAATGAATTTCTGATAATTATAGTCAAGAAAATACTTTTTTTTCACTTTTTCTTCAGTTTTCTTTCTTTCTGATGTAATAACCCTCGATTATAATCTGAGTTTTTATGAACATCTACTGTACATGATCAGTAAATTAAACAGAGGAAAATACCTGATTTTTATTGTAAAAACACAAAATACAGGGGATAATATTGTAATAAATGGTAACGAATCTCTTAGAAAAAGTTAAAAATAGAGTAAAAACTATTTTGGACTTGCCACATAAGTATCACTACGTCTTTATAGGTTGAAGTAAATCGATGTAAATCTACAAGTAAAACTCTTCATCCTTGGACAGATGATGTCAGTCAAGGACGAGTAGGGAAGCAGAGCTTGCTGGTCGCTGTGAGCGCACAGCCGAGCCTTTGTGATGCTTTATCAGCTCTGTTATCAGCTGCTGCATATTTCCTGGTACAGAATCATTTTAATATCTCCTCACTCCTTGTCATCAAAGCTACCTGACACTACTGCAGCAGCTGTAGATTGAATGTGTGGTGCGGATATGTTCATTTTCCACCATATTTTTTATTTTTAAGCTGAGCTCTGAATGTATTCCGTACAGTCAATAATTAAACATAATAATTCTGCCTCCCTTATCTTGCATTGATATCTGTTTTGCATTATTGGTCCCTTTTGTGTGATAGGACAGGCACTGATTGCCTTGGCAGTTCAATAAGTTTAGCCATAAAGACCTGAGAATGCTATTAGAAGGAGGATTGGTCTTGTTAACATGCCGTGTCATACCCTGAAACACATTTACACCCGTATAAATTCAACCTAGTGAAAAGAAAATCAACAATAGACAATGGATTAAAATTGGCACAAGAGGTGATAAAACTCAGTAAATCATAAACTGAAGATGAATGTTATTTTTAAGAGGTACAGAATCTTCCATAAATGTGCTGGTCTAAGGGAAAAACAAGAAAACGTTCAGCCCAGTCCTGATAAGGCTAAAGTTAAATGGGATTGTTTTTTTTCCTGCATGTGTTTTAAGGTCCATGCTGATCAGGAAATGAAGGAGGGTTTTTTTCCCTCAGTAAATAGGGCAGGTGGTGCAGTGGTTATTACTGCTGAAGTCTGAACCCGGTACCAACCAACAGGAGCTGTTCTGACAGCAGTTTGCATGTTCTCATGTTTGTGTAGGTTCTTTCTGGTACCCTGGCTGTGAGAGGCAGTGATTGCTCACATTCACATGTCAGGCCTGTAATGAAGCAGAAACCTGACCTGTACCCCCTGCTTTGTCAGTCAGGATTGGCTCCTGCACCCCTGTGGATAAGACGTGGATAGATGCCTACAGAAAACGAATGAATCATGTGCATGAACAAATATGTGACTGAACCAAGCAGTGCAGAACATCTTTCATCCCCACTGTCACTGAATGCTCCTTTATTAATTCTGTTTTTATGTAAAGTTCTTTGTTTTTCTTGAACTGATGGAAAAAAAAGTTGATTCAACCCTAACCCAAACATGAAACCAAGTCAGTCTTGGTCACCCTCAGAGTTAGAACAGTGGAAAAAAAAAACAAAAATGGTTCAAATCCGTCCTGCTTTAGGAGCAGCGCTTTTAGCTTTAGCTTAGCACAGTTGCTGTAAACCAATGGTGTCAGTTAGCATGTCCTCCAAAAAAAGTGACAGAGACATCTACATTTTTTACTAAATGTATCTTTGGAGCCATGTGTTCAGAACGAGTACAAATTATAATGCAAAATCGAACGAGGCTATTACCTGGGCAGACATTTACTTGGAACTACATTCCTCCTCATCACAGGCAAAGCACCGCTAGACAGGAGCAAAGTTGTAGCGCAGCACCTTTTATGGCAGCACCAGAGTGCGACCAAAATACTACTTGAAAGCAAAAACATGAGTGAATTTTTTTTTTTTTTTCCATGATTGGAAATAAATTCAGGCATCAAAACATGATTTAGAACATACTGTAAACTAGGAGCAGTGGGCTTGCCATAGCAGGGGCCCAAGGAGCAAATGGGGGTTTGAGTGCCTTGCTCAAGTGCACATCAGCCAACCACTTTTTCTACCAGTCTGCAGAATCAAACCAGTCCCTAGATATCAGTATTAATATCTCATTCAAATTTTAAAGAATGATTTACAAACAATTTTTTAGCCAGTAGTTATTAAATATAGACTAACATCTTTTCCCAAAAGTCAGCTCCAGCATAAAAACTACCACAGATAGAACCCACGGTTCCCCATGCTAGTATGTTTTTATAGTTGGAGCAGTCAAATATCTGCACCCTCTGTTCAGTTTGTTTCCACCCCCCTCTCCTTCAGAAATTTACAGATCAGTATTTTCATAATTGTTAGGGCCGGGCCTCAGCTTTAACTGTATTTGCATTTTAGGAGAGATTTGGCTGTAGACACACACTAAGGTCATTGATGACAATGCCTGTGTCCACACTGCAAGCCATAGTACTGATTTCAGATTTAGATGCAATCGTTTGTATTTAGCTGTTTTAAAAAAATATCCTCCCAAGACAAAGGAAAGTAAAAGTTTTGGCTTATTTATTTATTTTTTTATTTATTACAGTAAATACGTGCCTTGATTCAGCATTTGCTTCAGATACATTTTTTAGTTTCTTTTTTTTTTTTATAGAATGTCCTTTGAAGTGGACATCATGTTTTTTTTCTTTCTAAGTAAAACTCTTGTCCCCTACAGAGGACATAAACACATTGCTGGGTCTCAGGAGGATATGGCTAATATTAATTTCTGATATGAAGTTATTATGGACCTGAACAGAACCAAATGCACAAATCAATGGTGTTAATGGTGGACATTAGGTTTCCTCAGGTAGAAAGGCCAATGTACGTCAACACAACTTACAAGTGTATTCTATTAAATACTCATTGTGTAAAGGTGACTGTTACTGTTTAACAAATATAGATGATATTTTCAGATTTATGTTATTGTTGCATTGATTGGTATATTATTTTATTGCAACATATGCATAAAGTTGCACTGTGAATTTCTATGCAGCCTTCGATTACACAGGGGAATTAGCTCAAATGGTAGAGCACTCGCTTGCATCATGATCCACTCATAAAAAACAATTAAATAAAAGGAATTGTTAGGCATTCCATAAAGATTTAATTGGATCTGGGTTTGCTCAGTTTCTTCAAATCAACTTTTTGTCCACCAAGTGATGTCCTTTGTGCATTAGTTTGTGTCGGAAAGGTCTAATTATCTAAAAGAAAACACAAAACTCAAGCACATGGGGACAGTTAAATAAATATGAAATATAGATAAATATAAGAGAGGCATTCTGTATAATTTTCAAATATTTTCTTCTTTTTAATTTATCCCTGCTGACACACACGGGCATTATCTCTGTCTTCTTGTGTGCCTTTTCTTGGGAAAAATAAGCTCTTTAATTTTAACCTCAAAGCCAAGAACAGTTTTGTTTTTAGTGTCAACCTGGCAAGTGCAGAAAAGAAAAGAGCACACAAAAAAGAATCAACAGACAGGCAAAAAGAACAAAGGCACTTAATCAAACAAGAAGGAAATCACATGTGAATCAATAAAAATGACTAAATATCAAAGCACTGTATTCAGAGGTAAACATTTACAGGAAAAGTCAAGTACACACTGAGAAGGTGAAGCTGAGATTTTACAAAATATCCTAGTTTTCATAATAATAATAATTTCATATTGTGATAATTATCACACAGATGTTTTTATTTCATCTTGAGGATCAATTTGTTTACACTGTCATCTAAAACATTTCCAAAATGCTTGCTTATTTACTCCATCATGATTAAAAAAAAAAAAATCACTATAATCATTTTAAATGTTTTATCTTTAGATCTCTAGATTTTCTGAAATACCCGTCATGTAGGGACCATAAATTATAATTTGAAAGCACTGGTAAATATCTGGTTTCTTCAGCTCTGAGTCAGGAAGAAAAACAAGCCTTTCCATTGTTTACACAACAAATACTCATGAACATGTTAATCATGGTATATTTACAATCAAAAGAAATGACAAATACTACAAAATATCATCGTGAAGTATATTTGCAGCCTTCACATATGAATAACTGAAATATTTTTTTTTTCCCACAAACCCTTGGACTTGGATATTTCAAGTGTATTTCAACATGATGATGATGATGATGATTATTATTATTATTTTGTTATTTTCAAAGCTTTCTACACCTTGTTTGGGGCCTTAAGGATGATTTTAGGAATGTGGAGGTGTAGTGAAATCAAAGTAACAACAGGGAAGCACAGACAGACAGACAGACAGACAGACAGACAGACAGACAGACAGACAGACAGACAGACAGACAGACAGACAGACAG
>JAQQZY010000003.1:29075236-29088884 GCA_030068375.1 Ostorhinchus rueppellii
TGTGAGAGATTTATATATATATATATATATATATATATATATATATATATATATATATATATAAACAAAACAAAAAAAAAACCGCTGTCCAAAGGAAATTCCATAAGAATAAATAAAAGAAAATGCATTAATTAAAGTAGTGCATCGTGATTTTCCCAATAAATCGTATTTCATTTAAAAAAGCTAAAAGTTGTTCTTTCCTGGATCTCAGGAGGTTAATATTTGTATATTTACAGGGTTTCTGTGGGTCATTAAAAAGAATTAAAAGGCATTTAATAGAATTTGTGAAATTTTAGGCCTTAAATGGATTTAAAAGCATTAAATTCAATGTCCAGAGGCATTAAAGTTAAATACACTTGATGGAAAGTGTTTTTATTCATGGTTTATTTTGATTATGTAAACATTTAAGAATTTCCATCAGTAGTATAGTGTGATGACTGACAGGCTGAACCCTTTAAATGGCTTTTGTTTGTGACCGATACAGAAAGTCACAACACTGGATGCTTGGAATGCAAAATGCTGTGAGGATGTTCATGCTCCGAGTGTTGGTAAATGTCAGAAAAATTGGAAAACACAATTTTCAGCAGAAGTGATTGTAGGAGGAGCTATTCAGAACATGGTTAAAGCCTGTCAACTGTAAGATGTCATAAAACTATGTATGAAACTATATCTGCAGATGGACATGGGCATTAAATTTGTTTAAATTGGCTATAAAAAGCATTAAATTAGATTTGCCGATATATGCGGAAACCCGGATTTAATTATTTTACTACTGAAAGACAATAGTTGGTGTTCCGTTTCTCCAGAAGTGAGAGGCTTGTTTGTGTTTGTTACATCATTTAGTGCCTGTACACAGGAATCCACAGCTGTCAGAAACTGGGATTAGTTGTATACATGTAACAGCATCTCCGTTACTTTTTGTGTACTTAAACTGGAGTATATGGTGCAGACACAAAGATAGGATACTTGGAAACCCCAACAATATCCCATAAAATAATGTGCGTGTAAACACAGTCTACGAGGGGAAAACCCTGGTCTAGTCTAGACTGCCGTTGGTAACACTAGTGTCCTATCCACAGTAATACAGAGATTTTTCTAAACATGTATTTTCCTCTCTGTTGTCTACTCACCCTTCATTTGACAAAATGTCTGTGCACAGTAGAGTGCAAAAAAAAAAAAAAACAGCTACAAATGCTTCAGACTTCAGATCTTTTTGGATGTAGCAGACACAGAGGCTTTTAGTCTGTCAACGCCAAAGTTACAAACTGAAATGTTGGTTCTTTATATTATATAGTCTTTGCTTCAACACCAATTCACATGTCTGTCTATCAGATACATCTGTACTAACTGATCTGCACACACATGCCTGCTCATTACACAAAACAATAGACCTATGCAAACTGTGACACTATTGTCTGTAAATGGTTTTATTTCCAGTTACACATAAACTAGACTTCTTAAAATATATTCAGTTAGGCCTTTTAAATCTGTAAATAAACATCTGTGTTTTATTAATCTAAAACCATTTTTACATGTGGACAAGATGCCCAAACATTGAGAAATGTATTAATTTTACCAAATATCTGCATTATTCTAAATGAGACAATATTACAGCTTTAATATTGGACATGTTTGTGTCTATATTCCAAATGAGGCCTTAGTCTGACTCTGAAGGAGCATTTTTCAATTATGACACGTGGCGTATGCTAATTTTATTGACGTATCAGAAGCATTTTTTCCACAAGTATCAGCACATTTAGAGTATGCATCTGATTTAGGTTCTTATCACAGTTTTCTACACATTATATTTTACCTGTTTACTTTCATTTCTGTGTTGAACTCAAACTAAATATTCAATCATTCACATGATGAGGATAGAGATGCATACCAAAAGACAAACTCACATTTATGATTGAAAAGAGAAGCGTGTTGTTGAACCTCATGACAGACTTGATTATTACCAGGTTTGTGAATATGCATAAATATTGCAGCGCTGACCTTTAAAGAAGCGGCTGATTCATGCAGCTGAGTAGGAGTAGTGAGTCTTTTGGGGAGAAAAGGAATGTAAATATAATGAATCTATTCAGTGCACCAGAATGTGTGAAAGTGGAGACTGTAAGGTCTTTGTGTGGTCTGCGTCCTCAGCTTGTGCCGTATGTCAACGAGGACCTGGTTTCTGTCAAAGTGGAACCTTGCAGCCCTGCCGTCATCCAGGAAAGAAAAGAAGTCCTCGAGGTACGCCACTGTTTACTTTTGATGTTAGTGCTCATCGTCAGGGCATTAGGATCTGATTCTTCATTTAATAATGTTTGCTGCCCAATTAATTCACTTCAGATTGACCATTAAGTCATGAATATCCCGCACAAATGCCTCCAGATGGCAGTACTGATGCAGGCTCACCTCACAGCATCTATGCACAAAATGCACACACTGAACATCACATGCTGCATATTTCAAAATTGGGCCAATTTTGTAAATATTAGGGCCAATATCCCAGAGGGGAGAATATTTCAGGCAGGTTAGGAAATAGCCACAAGGCAGCCAGAAGCAAGTGGTGGAAAATTTTGCCTGGGGCTTATAAGTTTGTTTCCTCTACCAACATCATTTGTAGCAAACCAGCCACAGTTAACAGTATTATGTCATTTTTACTCAGGAAGTTTAAGCCTATTATCCTGCTGGAAGAAAGGAAATAAGTCAATTATTGACTAAATATTTGCTACTATAATAGTATAGAAGCTTTAAGATTCATAAGTATCGGTTTAAAACAAAGCTTTTCTATTTTCAGTCCCGTTCTTTCAGTGACTGGTGCTGAAACCAGGGCAGATGATTTAAAAAGTCCTAAACGTGATTGTCCTAAATTAAAGCCTTAATTATCCTTAAAATGTATACTTAAACCTGAAGTCTGGCACTCAAACGTCAGACAATAAATGATATTGAAATATTTGCTTGGGAGTTCATTGATCACAGCTTGAACGTCAGTACCAGAAACAGAAATTAAGGACGAATAGAAATGTAACGTTGGCTGTAACTGGAAAGAACTGTGAAGCCTATTGTACAGTGATTTTTGTGGATGTAGCATCTTATATTTAACCAAAGACACCTTGAAAATGTCTTTTAAAAAGTCATAAATATTGCTTCCTCATACCTGCAGGTACCTTGTGTAACACTTTCCTTCATCTCCGCTTGACAAGTGCAGCATCCTTTCATCATTACAAAACACTAGAATGTAACCTAACACCGAAACACTGATCTTTAATTACAAAGTATTTACAAGGACTTGTACAATCACGCTTCTCTCCTCACATATAATTGAGAGGGCCACATCTCCTGATTGCTACTAGAATAAATAAAACATTAGTCAATGAGTTGGTTTCTCCTAACCAGACTCTTCTCTGAAGTAGTTTTCGCATTGAAAAGTGAGAGGCTTGCTCAGTTGATTTCTTTAACAGTAATCTCACTACATCTATTCACATCGGCCTCCATTCAGTCCAAATGTTTGGGAATACAATCAGAACTGTCAAGTCAGAACCATTTAACTGTTCATTTTTCGTAAAGAATCGACAAGAGTTTTTCTTCTCGACCATTTAAGTTTGTCGCTGTTTTGTTTGGGCCGTAAATATCCGTGCGCTCTTGTTTTGGATAAACTGTAACCTAGATACAGCCCCAAAATGGGTAATTCTGGAAAATCCATCCTGTAGCCCAAGTTTAACCTCCCCTGAAGCCTTGGCTTCCACAAAACTACTGATGACTGTACCTGTGTGTCATCTCTCCCCATATCCTATTGTCATATATTCAGTTAAAATTTGGAGTCAGTTCAGGGGATATTTTCTGTAAATAATATGTCAGTATGTGCTCCTATTTTAAGAAATGATGTTTGTTCCTTCTGCAAATGAAAAGGCCTTAAAAATTTGGCCCATGGTGGGAGGGTAGGATTTGGAGTTTGTTTTTGTATATGTATGGATTGCAAAAAAATGTCAATGACTATATTTTAAAAAATAAATAAATAAAAAATTTGGCCCAGAAACATGATCTATAAAAGATTTATTCTCTGATAAAGTATTTATAACCTTTGACGAACTTGTGAAGAAACACAATATTCCCCACTGCTATTTTTGATCTTACATTTCCGTAGTTTCATGTCTCATAATATCACTAGTTATCCTTCACTACCTAGTAGCTCTCTTTTAGATGCCATTCTGGAGCAGAAAGCACATAATAGAGGTACCATCAGAAGAGGATATTCTTTATTTAATCACCGTACAGAGAACTCTGTCAATATCCAGGAAGAGGAATTTGGTATAGATATAGCAGAAGACGTGTGGCAAGAATCCCTAGTCAAAATCCATTCATGTTCAATCTGTCTGAAACACTCAGTAATGCAGTTCCCAGTTGTACATCGACTGCACTGGTCTAAAGCAAAACTAGACAAACTAAAGTTGATTATTGACTCTAAATGTCACCAGGAACCAGGAAGTCTTTTACATATTTTTACCTTTGCAAAAAATTGAGCAATTTCTGTCAGTCAATATTGAATTTCTTTTCGGAGATCTTTAAAACCCCATAGAATGTCATGTTCTCACTGCAGTATTTGGAGTAATTCCACAGAATACACACCTCAACAAGAATTTGAAGAACATCATTGCCTTCCCAACTTTAATAGCTTGTCGACTCATTTTACTTCAATGGAAAGACAGAAACCCTCCAACATTCAACCTCTGGATTAAAGACCCTATGAATTATCTGACATTAGAGAAAATAAGATACACCACAACAGGAAATGTAGTCCCATTCTATGTACTATGGCAGCCTGTCTTGTATATTAAAAAGATGGACACTAACAGTTTCTCATTGTTACATTTATCTGTGCAGATGTAAAAATCCCACACGCAATGTGCCTGCAGTAACTGTGCTCTAATAAAAACATGTGAAATGAAAAAATACTTTCCATCACAAAGGACATTCCATTAAAATAAATAAATAAAAATAATTGTAAAACTGTATCTGAAAAACTCTTGCATCGTGCAGTTTCCAATCAACACAGTGGTTTAACGTAAAAAAGCGAAAACTTTCACCTTCCCAGTGCGTCAGGAGGATATATGACTTTAATGTGTTTTCACTGATAATCGTTTTTACCTTACCTTTTCCCTTTCTTGTGTTGCAACGTCCCTCTGCAGAAGGTACGTCAGAAGAACCAGGAGATGAAAATTCTGATGGACCAAATGAGGAACCTGCTGTGGGAAGTCAACGCCATGCTGACGCTCAGGAAATGATCCTCTCGTCTCTTAAGAGATGCGTTCGTCCTCAAACCGAGAGACTGCACAGCCCAGTGAAGACCAGAGGAAGCAAGGGAATATCTGTCGGACCTCTGGTGTGGAATATGTCGGACTTCTGGTATGGAATACGGAGTTTTGTCCTGGTTTTGAGTTGGGACTTGAGCACAGAAAGTCTCATTCAGAAACCACTGGTGTTAGAGTGAAACTGTTGGGGGGAAAACTACAGAAGATAACGCTTAAAAAGGCTAAGTTTGTGTCAGTCTCTAACATTTTTCTTTGTGTATGACAGCTGACAACCTCCTTTAACAACACAAACTGCTCTTTTGTTTTGTCGCTCTGTTTATACCAAACCAATATATGGAATCCTGTTCTCATATGGGTTAAATAATGAGTTGAAATCTGTTTTGCCTCAGGTAAAAAACTTTTCTTAAGCACCATATTCAGCGTTCCCCCTCCAGGTGCTGACTTGACACCAGAGTTGAATTCATTGACAGTAATTCATCCTCAAAGCAGAGACATTTCTGATGGCTGTGTTTACAAAAAGAGCAATTTGTTCCCCTGTTCTTTTACACTCTCTCTTTTGTGAAAACACCATGGGTTCAGAAATCAAATTAACCCCTTGGCAGCTACGTATCTCAGGTGCCTTGTACATAAGTGTGTGTTTGTTTGTGTGTGTGTGCGCATGTGCTTAATGAGATTAGTTTCCTGAGTACTACACAACACCTGTTTACCCTTCGGGTGTTCGGACTTGCTTGCCTGTACATTTATTTTTGTAAACTGTGGAACACAAAGGTCCACCAACTCGGTCAACCGTTTTGTACAAACTAAACATTTTAATAAAATCTTATAAGAAATAAAATAGGTTGCAAGAAAAGTTCTGTTCTGAGGTCCCATAAATATGATCGATTGCATCAATTTTAACTGTAAGGGTCGATGTGGGAATACATGGTGCCTGCACAGTGGAGAAGAGAAATATCCACATCGAAGTAGATCTAGTGCCTTATGGTCACAGAGGGTTTAAACCATGAGAAATGGGACAGTGGGCATTTTTCCCCCTACTACTATTTTGGCAAAATTGGGCTTTTATTGCTCATTTATGCCTAAATGCATCTACGTATTTATTATTTTCCTCGGATAAGAAGAAGATGGGAACAAATTTATAATCTATAATCTTCACCCTGATATTTGATCAATAATGGGATCAAGTTCGTGCTTAATATAACTCAAACCTTTTAACAGAAGACCAAAAACTGTTTCTATTATAATGTTCTTTGACACAATATTATACACTGCAAAAATCTAAATCTTACCAAGTTTATTTTTCTCATTTCTAGTCCAAATATCTCATCACACATAAAATAAGACATAATCACCTAAAGAGAAACTTTTTTCAGTGAGATAGAACTGATTTTCAGACAGTAGATCTGGAAAGTCTTATTTGTAGAAACCATACCAAGCTCATTTTCCCTTGTTCCATTGGCACATTCTGTTTGCTTAATTCAAGCAAAAAAAAAAAAAAAAAATCTGCCAATGTGTGAGGAGATATTTTGACTAGAAATTAGAAAAATACACTTGGTAAGATTGAGATTTTTGCAGTGTGTATTTTAATCATCTTGCCCGTCTGAAAAACCATGCATCAAATTTCCATCCATGTCAGTCATCAGCATGGGGTAAAACTTGCAATAACGTACGACTTGATGTTTTTTTGAGGCTCCGATAAACTGAGAGGTATTTGTTGTTTGTGTATTATACTTATAGCCTTTCCTTTGTTTCTGCATTTCTTATTTTTTCCAAATACTTGTGTGCATCATTTCAGAGAACATGGCCATCTCCCTACTCGACCGCACATAATCATTCTCTATTTCCATTCCATCTTATTTGCTTTGTTTTATCAATTCACCATCTTCGGTCCCTTCCAAACTCAACTGGCTTCACATGAACATATGAACCGATCTTTTGATTATAGAATGTAAGAAAAAAAACAACAAAACTTTAATGTGGCACCATACCAGAATTTGCATTTATAAATCTTTATTTGTTTTACAGTTAGCATTTTGATGTGAAATGATCTGTTTCCTTGGCAACAGTCCCTGCACAGTATGCTGAGACGCGCATTGACAGCCGGAGTGCATGGCACCGATACAACAATAGCCAATCCAGTCTCATTGTCCCAGCACCAGCATTCACATCAGACGTCTTCACTGTCTTTACAGATGTTGTTTTTTTCCCCCCGCCCAATATAGATTGTCCTTTCTTAGCGACTCTTTCAAGACCCCTGAATTTCCTCCTCTGTCGTCGAATCAGACACATGGAGGTGGGAGAATCATTAGAAGCTTCTTTACTGTCATGTTACAGTTCAGATCAGTCCGCCAGGGTCTGTCTGATGATTGTCCACAGCCCAAACAGGCCTCGGTACTGGTTTTCCCAGAAAGTCGTGGGCATCTTTTTCCATCCAAAAGGCCACTAAATACGACCTCCACGCTCCGCAGTCGCCCTTCCGTTTCATGCCCTCTCTAGGTCTTTGTACTTCTTACGGAGGACGGACACTTGATCTTTAAAGAGCACAGGGTCCAGACGGAACTGAGAGTGGACCAGAGGCATGTAGCCAAACCAGTTGGCGAAGGTATTGACACACTCCTGCCGCTGGTTGAAGTGCTCTGGATTGGCCCATGGGACACTCTTTGTACCCTGGGATAAAAAGAAAAAAAAAAAAGAACCTTTCTGTCTTGAGATTCATCAACACATTACAAGCAAAGAAGTGATAATAAGAAGAAAATGACCCCGACCTGTGGGCTGGGCAGCTCCTTGTACTGCTTCCTCTGAGCCACTTTGATCGGCGGCAGATGCGTTACAGCAGAGACCAGAAAATTCATCAAGATGTCCTCACAGTTGGAGGTGCGATCCACCAGCGTCCGCAAAGATTGGGGCAAGTAGTGGGAGAACAGGTAGTGGTAGTACCTGTGGGGTGGGGGATGACACAAACACATCACTTTTGTAAATATAAAGGGTTATGTAATTATATCACAAAATAAATCTAATTATATGTTAGCACTGTTGAAAAAAAATTAATTAAATCACATCAGAAAGGGGTTGCATGTGAGTATGTGTTTGCCAAAGGAAGGCACTGCGTAGGAATGTCTTCTTTTGGCAAATATCTGGAGAACACAGGTAGAAAAGGAATTGGAACAAATCTGAGTGTAACATCACCAAGGGTAGGACGGCTTACAAAGAGCTGTCTCTACATCTAAACGAGCATTTGGCAGTAGGCACCAGAATCGGAGCGCTGCTTTTGATTGGTGTGAAACTGCAAAGCCTCTCAAATCAAATCACTGCTCATCGCTCTAAGAAAACGTTGTCTGCCACGCCTGGCTGCGAACAGCTGACGACTATCGAAGCAGGTGGGCATCTCATCAGATAAGAACGCCCTTCAGTGCTGGAAGTTCAACATTAGATTGAATTCTACAACCCCGCTTCCACAAATGTTGGGATATGAGTGAAATGTTAATTAATGTTTGAGGGAATGTACCAAGATAATTGTGGCTTTGATAGCAGCAACATAAAAGTTGGGACTGGTTCTTGTTTAGCACTGTGTAGCATCCCATTATCTTCTAAATAATGTTCGTAAACGCCATCATTTCTTTACATCTGGAGAGGAGTGTTGTCTGATATAGGATCCTAGCTGCTCAACAATACTGGTCTTTATCATTTTTCTTTTTATGATGCACCAAATCAAGGTTATCGTTAAGGAAAACTAACAAAATGACGAAAAATAGAATTGAAAAAAATAAATAATATAGTTAAAAGAAAAAATGATTACTGAAACTATTGTGCGCTTGCTAAATGAACTGAAATGTATAAAAATGATGGATAAAATTCCCTTCATTTGTCAGATTGATATGAAAGAGATCCATTTTCACTCTAGCAGTTTTAGCTGGCGGCACCCTACGGTATTTGTCATCACTTGTGGTTTCGAGTCGGCTTCTCATCCCCACTCTACCTGGCAACATGGACACTGAAGCTGGGAGAAAGCAGCAGGGTCCTGTATGGGATTTCTATAAATACAGCAGCGAGGAAGATAAAAGATATGACAAAACTAAACTAAAACCAAGCATAAAAAAATAGTAAACCTGCTCTAAAAACTAATTAAAACTGAATTAGAGAAAAAGTCTAAACTAATTAAAACTAAACTATAATGAAAAATCCCAAACTATTCCAACTTTGCAGCAGATGTGTTCAGCTGGTGAAAGGTCAGAAGTATAACAGACCAGTCCAGGACCCAGAGTTTTATTACTATTACAATGAAGCTCTGCTGTTGTAGTACATGAAGTATGTAGTTTAGCGTTGTCTTGTTGAAATATGGAAGGCCTTCTTTAAAACAAAAAAACAAGTAGCTTCCCATTCCATAGGCACTAATGCACCCCCATACCATCCAACATGCAGGTTTTTGAACACACTACATGTTCCCTCTCCCAGATTTGTCTAGAACATTTTCCAGAATCTCAATATTTTTGGTACTAGGGTGTTTGTTTGGTTTTTTTTTTTTTTTTTAATTATTTTAAGTAATTTGTGTGTAGAATGTTAAGTAACATCTTGATGATTGGTTCTGATATCAGAATTCAGATGCAGATGTGGACTTACTTTGATTTAGTCCTATTAAATTCTCCTTCTGAGACAGGACAGATTAGCCGAACATGGGAAAAGGTTGTAGAAATAAGCTTAACTAGGACACATTGTTCTTGCAGAGTATTTTTTTTTTTTTTTTTTGCCACATCTGTTGTCAGTATAGCTAATGTTCTATCTAATATTCCTCTGTAATTATAATTTCACCTCTTGACAACCTCACTAGTGTGTAATTCCCGTAATATTTCTGTATCATAATGTATGGAGTAAATAGATCCAGCGTTTGCATAGTTTATTCACAGGTATCACACAAACTACACCTGTGTGATGGAAGGGCCTGGGCTAAATCTACAGAAAACAGAAGATAGAATGTATGTTGATGATATGTATCTGGGGCAGGTTAACCACTGAGCTGCTGGTGGAGTTTGATATTTATAGTGCACAACAAACTAAACCTCTCTGGTATAATGCATATGTACAGACTCTATTTTCTCCACTTTTAATCCTAGACATATTAGTGCCGGGCTTTCAATTCAGTCATTTCACAAAGCATTCAGCGGACCAGCGCGTGTCATTGTGTTGCTTCAGATAGGTTTTAATTAGGGCTGAGAAACAAAGCAAACCACACAGAAAATATATAATGGTGCTACCGCATTAAGCTGAAGATTGCCATTTTCTCACGATTTTAAAATAGAATTTATATGCTGGTCTAACTGCGGGGACTCAAATTAGCGTTGAAATGCGAATACACGAGGACTGCCGACAAAAATGACTGCGACATGTTTCAATGACCCAGTCTCAAAAGTAAAAAGAGGAAGCAAAGTGAGTTTCCGTCCCTGTGGGAGTGTTAATATTTTATTTTAATGAGCTCACTGACGTACATCATCCTTTTATTTTCTTTCAACCAAACATTATAATAATAATTACGCTTTTTCCTTCTGTTTATGTTGATGCACAATGTCATGCTTGTTGCTGCTACAATTCCCCTGTCCCCGTGTCCTCTCCTATTGCAATCTGTTCTTATTTTTGTTTTTTTAGTGATTTTATGTCAGAGTTTTGATGCGTGGTAACATTAAATGGGGGATATTAAAGAAACACATATGCTTATTTGCGTACCTGTGGTAGAAGGCAGCTCCAGTCAGGATGATGGAGTAGTCATTGGTCCATTTAGAGGTGTAGCCCCAGGCGCGCTTCAAGGGATCCCAGAAGTGGCTTCTCGGAGGGTAGCCCACGATCCGCTCAGGGAAGCTCCGCCACACCAAGAAGGCAAAGTTTACCTAAGAGGACACAGACGCTCACAGGTACTGCTTTTCTATCAAACATCAACCTTTCTGTAGGTAAACAGCTGCTGTGCGGTATATGTACACATACCTCACTGGTCAGCAGTACTGTATCCTCGTCCAGACTCAGCACTGCTTCCGTTTCTATGGCAACATGAGGCAGGAACCGACTGGTGGTCTGAGAAAGAAATACAACAGTAAATCTCGCACTGTAAAGCCACATGTTGTCTGGGCCTGGCTTTTAAAGATTATGTTGAGATGATCATGTTACAGTAAACCATGTAAAGCCAGCGAGGAAAGTGGATCAGAATAGATTTTGCCTTGAGAGAGAGAGAAAAAAAAGAAAAGAAAAGACAGACACTCAAAGGGAGAAGATATACTGAGAGTGAGTGGCACTTATGAAAGCGGATGTCACATGGATCGGTAGATGTGTCAGATATACATGGATGAGAAGAAAGACGGCGAAGAATACACATCCGAAGGAAAGCAAAACAGAGAAACAGAAGGAGAGGATGGGGAAAAAAGAAAAGACACACAAACAGACTGAGCGTCTGACGGCTTGTCATGCTGCCGCTGGGGTATCGGTGCGACTTGTGAGCGGTTTTTGGCCCTCACCTTCCTCCTGCCGTCTGTCACAGTGAGGGGAACGGGCATCGGAGGCCATTTGCTCCGACTGGGCGGCGGCTTCTCGCTGTTCCAGAGGATGATAATCTACGGCAACGGAAGACAGGAATTTCACAGGTCGCAAACACAGAAAAGGCGGTTTAAAGTGGTTAAAAATAGCTGGTGACATCAGTTAACCATTTGGTCTGGCAGACGGGGTGCATGGGCTCGTCTTAGACAAGCGAGTGGGAAAAACTGGAAATGAGGTAGCTTTTGGTACGTCTGGTTCCTTCATCTGTACGCAAATGGGGTTTTAAGTAGGTTTAGGGTTAGATGAATGGTTGACAAGAATTTCCGTTTTTTTTCCTTACAACACAGAATACATTAGTGACCCTCATGAATTTTGAAGCTTTTTCTATGTGGAATAAAGGACATTTTCTAAGGTGCAGCTAAATTAGATTACAGAGGTTATCAGGGACTTCAAACCTCATCAACTAGCCTACGAACTAACTACCGTATGTCCCAAAAACCATTACAATTGGACTTTCTGCATCTAAATGCTCTTTCAGGGTTTGAAACTACGGCTGAATCCCAATTCACCCCTTGGCCGTAACCCTCTGTTTTGCACATTCACATGAAGGGGTAGTGTTGTCCCGAGTCTCAATTAGTCAGAGGGGAAGGGCTAAGGCTAAGGGTTCTCCCCAGAAATTTTTACTATCCTGGTGGCGGGCGGGGCTAGTAAGTCTTGCGCTAAAACCTTGCGATAGACACAACTCCACAAGATTTCAAAGGAAAAGCAACATAGCACTGGAAAATGGAGCACGTCCTGCAAACCTGACGGATTTTGATTTTAGCAAAATTATGGGGGGGAAATAGAAAAAATTTGAAAACGAATATAGGAGCGCTGAGCTAGCGGTACCCTGGTGCAGCGCCGTTGTTCAGTTGTCTGGGGGAGAACCCTGCCCTCAAAACGGAGATTTTCCAGGACCACACTACGAACGAAGGGGGAGGAGGAGCTTCACATAATTCTGTTCGGATCATTGGTAAGATGGAGGTAAACGCAGCCAAAACGAGCAGCGGTGATGACAGAAACACAAATGTAAGTACTGTCCGTGTAAACAATGATTTGATCGTCTGCTTGATGTCGTTTCAGTGTGTTATAGATCGCATTTCTGTGGTTTATAGTTGATAGCTGATGACCAAATCCCATGGAACGGAGATGGTTACAGCTGCTGACGGCATGGAGAATATTTACAGAAACAACATTTTCATATCTGTTTATAGCGGCGTTGATGACGTAACAGGCCACAAAGGGTTGTCCCATTTCATAGGAGAATGTTTCAACCCCTACCCCTTGCAGCTCCGTTTCAAGGGGTAGGGGTTAGGGCTGATGGGTGAATTGGGATGGGCCCTATAACTTTTTTCCTAACCTTGCAGAAAATCCCATTTAATTTTGTTCAGTGGTCACAGAGAAATGGGGATCTTTGTAAAGCGTGCCATGAGTTTGTTCCTTCCAAGTTTGGATGCTCTTGAAATCCCAAATGAATGACAATATTTAGCTCACAGCTGACAGGGCAGCTAACAAATGCATTCAAATTCTGTGCATGACATTATATCAGTGGTGTGTACTCATGTGAGGTTTGTTGTTGAAAGATGTATTGATCTCTTAATTACAATGGACAACGTGTGTCCTTACAAAACTTGGAGGGAAGGGACTTCTGACGTGCTTTACAAACATCCCCATTTCTCTGTGAGCGCTGAAGCAAATCGAATGGGGTTTTCTGCAAGATTCATCCATTCATTTTCTGAACCCGCTTTATCCTCACTAGGGTCACGGGGGTCACATGGAGCCTATCCCAGCTACTTAAGGGT
>JAQQZY010000003.1:29088984-29099325 GCA_030068375.1 Ostorhinchus rueppellii
TGTGGGAGGAGCCAGAGTACCCGTAGAGAACCCACGCAGACACGGGGAGAACATGCAAACGCCACACAGAAAGGTCCCACCAGTGACTGGTGCGGGAATCGAACCTAAGACCTTCTTGCTGTGAGGCACGAGTGCTAATTACATTTTGATTGGTTCACTATTTTTAAAGTTATCTTTGCAGAAAGTCCGATTTGTAAATGTTTTTTGGGACACACGGTATATCAGGTCCTGCAAAGAGGAAACGCATTTGCAGAATAAGTTCATGCATGAAATCTTACTCAGGGTTTGTACAGGTGTTTGAAATCCTTGAAAACGCTTGAATTTCAGCTGATTGTTTTGAAGTGAGAAATACTGAAATTGTACGAACCCGATTCATATGTTCTTTGTTTGTTTTTTACACTTTTGTATATATAAAATAAATACGAAAAGGACTAATGGATAACAAATACGAATGTTAATGTTGAAGATATTTGTGTCGCCTTTTCCAATAAAAACAAAATGGAAAAAAAAGAAAATGTTTGAATTCCAACATTGCGTTTTCAAAGTCTGAAAAGTGCTTGGAATTATAACTGATGTGATTTATTTGATATGAACTCAAACCAAAGCTGCTGATACAGAGATGTGTCCAAAGAATGCAAAGTGGTTTTGCTTTTTTGGATAAAACCTTGTGTTCTCCTTTCATTTCTAAACTTTTTTGCTTTTGTGAAATAATTTCAGATGTTTATAGCGTAATACAACGTACATCACTGAGATAAACAGTGAAAAAGTAATCCTGAGTAGATGCATTCCTGTAGATATGCATGTGACCTCAGTGATAAGGTCAAAATGAGCCTTAAAAGTCCTTGAGTTTGACCTTTAAAAATGTGTACGAACCAAGTTGGGAGTGGGATTGTTGAGTCAGCTGGGGTGTAGGTTGTTTGGTTTTCTTTTGGCGACTGCATGTATGATTACAAAAACTGTAACAGTGGTTCTCATTTGTGAAGACTGTCTTGCTGAGATCATTAACCAATGGAAAAATGCCTTTGGATTTTTGTCAAGGGAGCAAGAATAACATTAACTCCCCTTCCAAGTCAGCCAAAGTCAAAGATATGTGACTCTGCAGCACTCTGTATGGGTGTAGTTACAAGTTTATATTGAATTTTGTTGGAATTCTATCTTGTTGTGATTACCTGGGAGCAGTATTTGGACTTGGAAACCACCTGAAGCAGCTTCATAATCGGTTGAGACTGGGACACCAGGGGGGAGACGGCATGGATGACAGCAGTGAACTCCTGACCCGGACTGATACCTGGGGAAGTTCACAAAGCACATCACACCTCAGTTATTTTATACTTAATTCATACCAAAAAAACCTCAAACTTTAATCTCTACATTTCACACATAGTACATTAAAAATAACCTCGGAACTTTTTCCAGGAGAATTAAATCCCGTACAGCCGAGGACTTTGGTACATACTTGATTATGTCTAGAGGACTGTTGATTACTTGCGTGTGCCTCCACAGTTTCGGTGCAGTATGCTTTCACTGCCGTCAATGTGCAATCAAGATTTGCATTTTGTGCAGACTGATTTAAATGAAGTGTTTGTTTACCTAACCCCAGGTAGTAGAAAGGGAAATGTGCGAGGTGAGTGGAGTACTCCGGTAGAACCAGCAGACCTCCGGGCAGTGAGTTCCACATGTACTTGTTTCTTGAGATGTGAGAAAACACACGGTCCTTAATGATCTAGGGAAAAAACGACAAAGAAAAAAAGAGATTGGGGGCTGAAATGTGGGGAGCAGAGGGAACACGTAGGCTGAAGTAGCTGTTGTGCTTATCTTGTAGAAGCCAGCTCCACATTCCTGCTCTCCCCTCTAAGTCGATAGATGAGAGTCTTGGAACTTATTGTTAACGCCGCTGCAATTCAAGTGCTGATGCACTTGTGTTTGCATATTACAGCAATCCCAAATGATATGCTGTGTACTTCCCACTTCACACCAACAGGAGGTGTCCACGCAGCTGCGCCAGCGCCGTCATTCACTCTGAACCTCTGCCTCACTGACCTCAGGCTGACTGCACAGCTGTCTCCCATGGGGAGAGGTTCCCCTCTGCATGCTGTATGTATATAAGCAGCTTATCGCCAACCTCCAGAACCTCTCCTTTATTATCTCTGGTATAAATCCCTAACAGCAAATACACTAGGGACTGCCAGACTTAGCTTTATAAACATCAGGGTGCCAAGCTTACCACTTACTGTGATTTCCTCAGATTTCATTGGGTTAAATTTTTTTCCCTCTGCATGTTTTATGTGATTAAACTGACATTAGTCTACAAAAATAGTTTGTATGAGGAGGTTGTTCTTTTCCTGCGTCGCCTCACCTTTAATCTAACCTTCAAAAGATTGAATACGTGCTTGAATCTTACTTTTTTCAGCTTTTTCAATAAAATATGATAAAAGAAATCTGTGCCATCAACATACTGATGTAAGCAGCAGTCGGGTTCATTGACCAACACTGAGGGTTAGTGTATCTGGAATAAAAGACATTATCTAAGAAGCGGTTCAATTAAATTACAGAGGTTATCGGGGACTTAAAATGTCATCAAACTATCCCACAAACTAACCATATTAGGCCATGCTAAGAGGAAAAGCATTAATCTGACATTGGTCTACAAAAATGGTTTGTACAAAGAGGTTGTTCTTTTCCTGCGCTCTCACCTTTAATCTAACCTTCAAAAGACTGAATATGTGCTTTAATCTTACTCTTTTTTTTTTTTAAGCTCTTTCACTAAAATATGATGAAACAAAACTGTGCAATCAAGATACTGAGTGCTGCAGAAAATGCAAGCAGCTGTTGGATTTAGTGACCAACTCTGAGGGTCAGTGTAACAACAGAGGAAACACTGTTTTCTTACACTGATAACAGTAAGCACTGATGCAGAAACAGACAGGTTGGAACTGATAACTGCAGTGATATATAATTTCCATACATTAGGGGAATTCTCGCAGACTTCAGGCAGATCGGATGTGGAGCACTTTGAAAATGTTCCCAGGACTTGCAGTACATCACGCAGCAGAGACAGTAATAGAGAAGAAATGTAGAGTATGGGCCGGAATCCAACCCCATAATCAGAAAGATAGAAGGGTGGCTAGATTCACAAGTGAAACTCTTTTGGAGAGTCTTCCCTCACACACACACACACACACACACACACACACACAAAAGACAGACGATAGCACACAGGCAGTAAACCACAAAATAAAAAGGTGTAACTATGGTTGCGCGTTCAACAGAGGCCTGTGTTTACAGCACGGGCTTCTTTTTTTGCAGATATTTTAACTGGAAAGGGTAGTGCTGTGCATTCCTGAACAGGGTTGCATGGTGGCAGAAATGCTGAGTATTCACAGTTCTGTTTTAATTATGTTTCTACTCAATACTAAAGCAGCCTGCGACAGCTGAGGCAACATATATAATCTGTAGTACCAACAGGGGTCAACATTAAAGCTGGGATTTGATACAGCAAACACTGGATTTAGATGAAAACATGAGATAAACCCCTGACATTATGATGTTAAAGATGAACTAAACTAGTGCGTTGACCTGTGGGGATCCAGGGGTTCGAGATGTGCTAGTTTTTGTGCAGTTGTGGATTCGTGCATGCTGTACCGCATTTGTCCAGCAGTCACCGCCAAAGCGTTCTGGGTATGGCAACGTGATTGTAAGGCTATTGTGTTCCAAAATTACTAATATCTCCCAAAATATTGGACCTATCAGCTTACGGTTTTCACTAAATGGTAAATAGCGCATTTCTACACCTTCATGGTGCCCAAAGCGCTTTACAAAGCCTCACATTCACACACCAGTGTGGGGGCTGCTGCCATGCAAGGTGCTGCCCCAGACCCTACTGGGAGCAATTTCAGGGTTCAGTGTCTTGCTCAAGGACACTTCGACACGTGGACAGCCGGAGCCAGGATTTGAACCTCCAACCCTTTGGTCATTGGACGACTCTACCAACTGAGCCACAGCCACCCCCACAACAAAACTACACAAGTACGGCAAACTGCAGCTGCCAGCTCGGTCTGGAGTTTGTGTGAATCCCGTTAATACCACACATGTAATCCAAATGTCCTGCTTTTTTAACGTAATTAATCCCACAAATGTATAACATAAATAATAATTATTATGTTTGTGCAAAATTAGATGCAACAATTATCATGTTAGTGGGGATTTATTACATTTGTGGGACAGTAAAGATCTTTTTAACTTCCCACAAATGTAATAAATTACTACATCACATACATTTAAGTAATGCATGCGTGAATATTTATTCATCTTTCTTTTTCTTCCCATGTATTCTTCTCCTTTGGATACTTGCTTTTTTAGAATAATCAAATGTTGCAGTTACACCACATGGTCCTAATTCCAGATTAATATATGTTTAATTACAAATACAAGTGAAGGAAAAGAAAGAGCTTAATGTTGTAGAGGTTTGATTCTAAAAGCTTCAGTATGTTCTAGATATTATTTATTCTCAGTATAATAGAAGCCTATGTTTGAAGCATGGAAATACAATGTCTGGATATGATTATGATAACAATGGAGAGGGTAAGAGAACACTGTGGGAACATGAAGTATTACATTTGTGGGAAAGTTATTACATTTTGACGCCTTCTTAAAATAATCGCTCAAGTCATTTTTTCAGGAAACACAAAAAACTCAACCATGTGTTGAATATATGATAATTACTAACAATTTTAATCAAAACAGTTAGAACAACAGACGCCTATTAACAAACAAACCACAAGGTCAGTCAAACATAGAACACGAGAGAATTAAATGACTTAGGCAATTATCTTAATAGGGTGTCGATTTGTGGGTTTGTTACGATAAAATAGGGCTGTGCAATTAATCGAATTTTGATCACGATTTCGATTTTGTTGTCAGACGATCTCAAAACTCATAATGGAGTTGAAACAACTTATTTTCTGTTTTTCTTTACACAATTTCTGACAGACGTGTGCACAATAAACTCCACTCCATTGCAAAACAGCTGTAAAGTCCATATTTGTAGCCAAAATGCATTTTCAATTTGAATGTTTTGCATAAAGCATCAATAAAGTGTTTTTTGAGAGCAAGAGAAATGCTGAATAAATGCATGTGAAACTCAAAATGAATCGTTTGAATAATCGTGATTTCGATATTAACCAAAAAAATCGTGATATTGATTTTTTTTTTCCCCCAAAATCGAGCAGCCCAACGATAAAAGCTGCAAATTTTGATTACGTTTATGGGAGTCATTGCATTTGTGGGGCTAACATTACACACACACACACACACACACACACACACACACACACACACACACAGAGGCCACTTGGCTTTTATAATGTGGATAACACAAGGGAATCAGTTTGTCCAGTGTAGCTCAGAACCCAAATTGTGATCATTAATTAGCTTCTTGCTAGCCATGCTACTCTAACTTTTCTCTCCTAACACTGCTGCTTCATTTTACACAGATATCACCAGCAGACCAAAAATATGACTTAGGCAATTATGCTACGAGGCTAACAGCACATATTTAACCCTCCTAAGTCTGAGTGTAGTTTGCAAAAAACTGGACAATAATTGTTTGCAGTGAAGTCTGTTGTCGTCAGCAGTCATCCATAACCACATTTCAGACAAAGTGCAGATGTCATGTGCTGTGGAACATTCTAGTTTAACCAGGCTTGAGTTAATGCTAAGTGTGTTGAGGTTGAGGCTAACCTCCAGTGTGGTGAGGACTATCTTGTCCACAGAGGAGAAGTAGGCTTCCCACAACATCTGGGTCCTCTGTCTGAGGGCCAGGACTCTCTCGTTGCCGACTGCTCTCACTGTGGATGGCACCTGAAGGGAAAAGATGGGAGGAGTCAAACCTCAAAGACCTAAACAGCTGAAGGCAACGAAAACATCTGATCTAAAAATGTTTCATAGGTTTTGATCCATTAATCCTATCGATACATTTGAATAATTCAGGTAAAGTACAGTTTCTTAGTTTTCAGATGCTCTGTATGAACATGGAAACACCATCGTCTCCTTCAACACTGATTCACTAATAAAACCCATAGAGTTTGATGAATGACTGTAGTTGCAGATCTTTGTTTTTTTTTTTTTTTTTCCAATTGATGTATTTCCTTGAAATGCAGTTTTCTCTGTTTTGATACAAAAACCTTTGAATTTACTCTGAGCTTTTACATCTACATGATCAGTAAATTAAATGTAGAAAAAGACCTGATTTTCACTGAAAATGCAGAGGAAATAAAAGTCACTCTGGGAAGCTTAGATGCAGAGGAAAAGATCCCCATAAGAACAGATGTAGATCTTGGATTGTTTTGCACTTTACTTCACTTACATGATATTTGTGTGATGAAGAATGTATTTATTCTTGGACCACCTGACATTTGTATTCACCCATAGGTTTGACATCATTCATACCTCAGCTGACACAAACGACACGAGAGCTGATAAAGTACGTTTATGATTTACTTATCTAAATGTCTAAAAAACATTTTTTAAATGTTTATGCAAAACAGAGGACATGATGATGGGGCTTTATATAGAATATTACTGCCTTTATTGACATTTGTTGATGATTGTTTTTTCTTATAAAAATGATAACATTATAATGGTATTTTTATGTCAGCGTAATTATCAAAACTTGTGTGTTACATTATGTTATTGCTGTTGTTATTGGTATTAAATTAGTTATTATTATTATTATTATTATTATAAAATAATAATTGCTATTATTCACATAGAAACTACAAGGAATAGACATTGGAGTAGGAGTCTATAAGTTTACACTTCCTACTCCTTTTTGAGCATGTGTCACTTATTTATTTACTAGTTCTATTATTACAACTTACATTGTTTATCTACCAGCCTTTTAAGTATCACTATTATCTGGTTGGTGGGTCTTATTTTGTTTTAATTTTTGTCTACTGTACATGTTCAAAATAAACTAAATAAAAAAAAAAAAAAACCATCTACATGGGCAGTAATTTAAATAGAAGAAAATAGCTGCTTTTCATTGAAAAATGTAAAATGCAAAGGATGAGATTATAAAATGGTGACAAATCACTTAGTAAAGGTTCAATATAGAGGTCAGCATAAATATAATTATAGATCTTCAAGAGTTAAAGATTTCCTAATAAATAATACATCATTTGAGCACATTCTAAACTGTACAAAGTGAGTCTAATGGTCATGTAACTGAAGAAAAAGCTGACACGGCACTAATTTAAGCTTTGGCCTGAATGAGTAAAAACTAAAGAGACTTTCTGAGTAAATCGACAGAATTGATTCAATCGTTTAATCAGTTAAACTGAGAAGAATCAGGGCAGTTGACACCTTTAAAACCTTTATTCAGAGAACACATTTTCTGAGGAGAGCTCCGTGTCTTTCTCCGTTTCATCTTCTCCTTGTACTTTCAACAGTTTTTGCTTTTTTTATATGATAGTGCTCGACTGTAACTTTGTCTGTCTCTGTTTGTTCTCTCTTGTTTTTCCTTCAGTCGTCTCCGTCTCAAGGTCAGCTTCACTTTCCTGTTGTCTTGTGTTTGTTGGAATGAGCGGCCTCATATAGCTCCGCCTGCAAGAGCCTTGTGCAACTTCTCCTCATATCACAGATGGTCTGACTATTTGCCTGTGTGTTTTCATGTGTGTGTGGTGTAGGTGTGCAGAAATGCCACTGATGAGGTCAGTGCATTCAACCCTAATATGAAAATGTCTCCTCTGCCCTGATCTCTCCGGTATCGCTTCTGTTCATTAGCTGAATGCCAATTCATGTCCTCTGCTGGTCAAGATCGAAGCCGATCAATGCAGAGCAGACGTGATGTAATTCGCGCGTGGGAGAGAGATAAAGGTTGTAGCTGAGAGTGATCGGCTTTGCTCATTGTGTCTTTTTTTGTGTGCATGTGTGTCTTTGTGGGATATTTGTGAAAGGAAACAGAGAGGATGAGCAGCGAGTGCTTTTGAAGCCTAGCTGGATTAAGACCTCTATAGGTGTTTAATCTCAAAGGGCCCCAGCCTGTAAATACACTTTTTGAGACAGGTAATACCTGCTTTGTAGCTGTTCCCGCTCAGTGCAGGTTCTCAGTGACTATGAATACATTTAAGATAAAGCCTCTACCCTATACACGACACTTATGGAAAAAGCGTGAACAAAACATGGATGCTTATTTTTACTGTGGAAGTCAGTCCACACCTGAAAAAGGACATTTAACCTCCTGAGACCAAGGAAAGTAAAAGGTTTGGGTTTTTACATGAATGAATGAATGTTTTGGTTTGTACATCAGTTATTACACTGTGTACCCCGCCTTCGCCCTTAAGTAGCTGGGATAGGCTCCATGCGACCCCCGTGACCCTAGTGAGGATAAAGCGGGTATAGAAGATGAATGAATGAATGAATGAATGAATATAAAAGCAAAAACAGGTATAGGCTAGAAACAGAAGCTTATGATTTAGTCTGTCCTTTGCACTGTTTACATCAAACTAAATGTGTACAGCATCGAGCATTCACACCACAACATAAGAAACAACAACATATCTACCATCTTGGTTCAATATTCCTAAATATTTTTTAAATTATGGCTTATTTTTTCCCCATTCCTTTTCCCGTACTTTTTCTTTTCCCCCCTTTCTCCTCTTTTTAACTTTGCCAAAGGGGTGACCTACTTAAATGCATCGTCAGTCATCATTGTAGTCCACTCACAAAAATATGAAGATCCTTGAAATCATAATTCCTCTCTTAATTCTATGAACCCCCCCCCCGCCAAAAAAAAAAAAAAATGGTACGGTAGCTATTGTCTTGATTAAAAACCGTATAATGCAAGTTTTTTCAGATACATTTTTAAAGTTATTTATTTATTTATTTCAATGGAACGTCCTTTGCAATAGACAGCCTTTTTGAAGTTAAACTGTCCAACTATTGTCCCCTATAGAGGACAAACCTTCATGTCTGGGTCTCTGGAGGACATTTTATGATAGTTTAGTCATGGCTCAGGTGCAGCGGTGACATGTTTGGTGTTCAATGGGCTCTAACTTTGTACATACAGAACATATATCGGTGTGTGCTACATATTTCCGTAGGTATTGATAAGTACTTAAACATAGTCAGAAAGATGATTATGTAAAATAAAGTTTTAGACCAAAAATGTTTTAAAATGTGTTTGGTAACACGGTTTCATCAAAATGCCAAAGTGCTTACCATGCAGTTCTCACAGGAAATTCACTTTAATTTGCCTCTGATATGTTAAATAACATATTAAGCTACACTGATGTCGGAAAATATATTGGAAACTTTTGGACTTTATTGACAGATTTATCCCACAAAGACCCACTGTTACTTTTGTGTCTCTTTTTAACATTTCCTAAGTGATTTATCACCATGCATTATAATATTATCCTCTGTATTTTGCATTTTACCTGTGAAAATCAGGTATTTTTTTTACATTTAATTTAATGATCATGTGGATGTTCATTACAGCTCAGATTAAAGTTTAGGGTTATTAAATGAAAAACGGAGAAAACTGAAGAAAAAGCGACTTTTTCAGTACATCTATCTGAACATAAACCCAGTGTGTCCATCCACTGTCATTGATCCAACTCCATGGGTTTTACTGCTGGATCAGTGTTGTAGAAGATGACGGTGTTTCCATGGTAACTATGAAGCCTTTGAACGTCCAAATGGGTCATATCTGATGACCGTGAGTAAATGAAAAACTGTATTTTACACCAATTATTTACATGTATTGATAGAATTAGTGGATCAACAGGTGTTAAATATCTTATATCAGTAGATGCTTTGGGTCACCGGTGGCTGGTTGGGTCTTTATGGGCTAAAGGAACACGGTCAAATATTTTTAACACAAGCATTTATTATACATCACAGTCGTATGCTAACAAATGAGTGCAAAGAGAATAGGAGAAGAGAAACTTTGATATTTCTCATAGATGTGCGTGTTCCCTTGACCTAATATGTAAAAACTGCAATTTATCCCTGTTTTTGTGTGTTGTTTTCTACTCTCACTCTAATACTGCCAGCTTTCTGTGCTCCTTTGAGTCACCACACACAATAAAAATATAAACATATGTGGAAATACAGGGACTGCGTATAGATTCAGTGTATTAAATTAACTCAAAACATACATATAATATACTCAAACTAGAAAAAGCTAGACCACCGCCAAGATAGTGGTTTTTTTTAAGGTAGTGTTTGTACTTTTTTTAAGGTAGTGTTTGTACTTTTTTTAAAGGTAGTGTTTGTACTTTTTTTTAAGGTAGTGTTAGTACTTTCCTCCACTAGATGGTGGTGAATGACCTCATGCAA
>JAQQZY010000003.1:29101491-29112632 GCA_030068375.1 Ostorhinchus rueppellii
TTCATTTATTTCCCCGTGTGCTGTGTTGCGCGTGCGTTACCTGCAGTAGTAATCTCTCGTCTCCTTCAATGACCGCCTGGTTCCACTGTATGACGTCGGAAAAGGGCAGCTCCCATCCATTACTCAGCAACACCGGGATACACGCCGCCTGGACACAGTCACACAAGAGCAAGTTTAGAGAGAAAGTAGCAAAGCAGCAGATGGGGAACAAGGCAACTTGATAAATCTCATGTAAATGACGTTTTCCTAGTGATCAGCTGCTGCTGTGCGACTGGGTTGCCTCCAGTTCATCCTCCGTTGCTATTCTTTGGCAGGAAACAACATTACATGACATATTACAGCTGTGCAAACATAACGCATACTATGTGTAGAAATTTGGTCCCAGCTGCTTGGCGCTGTTACATCCCATGCTAAGCAGATATTTTGATCAATGCTCGTGTATGTGTGTGTAGGTATGTGCAGTTTAAAGTGTGCAAGACCCCTACAGCGTGCACGGAATGGCTAATAACTTCTATCTCTCAATTCCCAAGAACCCCTGGAGGGACTTTTTTTAAAGACTGTCACTCAAACACATGCAAACACAAATATTAACCGGGCTTATTCTGTGTAACTAATTAGGCCCAAACACAAAGGGGACATATGCAGAGGAGGTACAGCGAACCAAAACAGAGAGGATGAGGACATGGGAGGAGAGTAAGAAGAAGCCGGGTGATACAGGGAGGCATCACGCTTTATTGAAGCTGATTTTTGATGTGCCTTATCCCCACATTCTCTGACAGCTTTTTGATGTTGTTCCACTTTTTATGCTTTCCGAGCCCTCCTTTGGTCTCCCGCTCACCGCGAGTCTATCGGTTTCTCTCACTGCACTGCTTTTTTTTCCATTTCACTCCACTGCGCACACACTCATCCCTGTCCTGCTGTCTTCCTCTTGCTGTGGTCTGGAGTGTTGATAGGTGTGGGCGTAATGTTTTTCTTTTTGCCTTCACTTTTTTTCTTCTAATTAAACCACCAGCGAACAGCAACGGCGGCTAAAATTGGGGAGATCAAATACTTTCTCAGACCCACTGGGGCTTCAGCGCATGTGGGTATAGACCTGCTGAAGGACATTTTAGCAAAACAGAGGACTTGTATGTGTGTTTGTACATGTGTCAGAATATGCCCCGGGTTATATAAAGGTCACACATTCACTTTCGGAGTGATAATCCAAGGCCTCTATAGTTGAAGTGCAGCCCGGAGCTTGTCTATTGAGGCACTCTGAGGACGAGTCTAAAACATTCCCCCCCCCCCGCCGCCTGGAGGTAGGAGAATATGAAAGACTATGTGCTGTGTAGTTGTTTTTAGTTTGTTTGCATTGGGAAATGAAGAAGGGGAGGGATTGTGTAAATGTGTATGTGTGCAACTGTGTGCCTGTGCGTATATTGGAAAGCTGGCGGTAGGTTTTCTACCACATTGGTAACTGCCAGCTCTTTTGTGGGCTTGGCTGGCAGCAAAAAAAAAAACAAAAAAAAAACGAAACACAGCTGAAAAATCGTATAGCTGCTTGAATGGAAAAAGAGAGGACAGCAGGGAGAGAAACTATGAGAATGAGAGGACACAGAGAGGAGACAGGAGGAGAAAGGGACCATGACTGCCGCCTGCTGCCAAGCCAAGGCTGTTGAGGGTGGATTTGTCCATTCAGCAGACATCAGTGGTGGGGCAGGCTGCCACTCCTACGGATGCTTCCGGACCATTCATGCACAAACACACACACACACACACACACACACAAGCCCCGGAGAGCAGCGTGGCCAGGGAACACTGTAGCAGCCAGAGGGTTCAGTGTTGGGCAATTCTAAAAACAGCCACTACAGCTTCCTGTGCTGGTGTGAGGCTGTCGACTTGGGTGGCACAGAGCGAACTCCAGCTAGTCCAGCTCCTTTAAACCGTTCTCTCACTCCACTGCTTGCGGTTTCTTCATTGTTTGTGGTCTTGCACATCTCGCTGATGGACTTAAATGAACAATAGCAGTGTTTGTATAAGTGTGTGTGCATCTGTGTGTTAATGGAGCCATTTCAGTTTAAAAGGCCCTGCAAATAGCAAATAAAGCTTTATAGCTAGATTTGCACTCAACGCAACACAATGGTCTGGGGAAAACACTTGCAGATGTGACTATTAAGGTGTCAATAACAAAAAGCCAACAAAAACCAAGGCTCTGGAACATAAACATTCCGCATCCTATACACTTCCTGGTTGACTGAAAAGCAGCCTAGATGAGCTGGATCCCACCGAATCGGGGGCTGTTTCCTGTTAAAATGTAATTTGGATACTCTAACAGTGTAATGTAGAAGAAAATCTTGCAGCTAATGTTGTTGTAATGATGGCAGTGTTGACCTATGGTATGTAGTCATTTAAGCTGTTTGTTTTACGGGGCCGCAGGGAAACTTGAGAGTCTTCAAGTGTTCAGGCGCATTTTTATTAAAAGAATATACCTCGTGTTACTTATTCCACATGCTTTGAATCCTGACTTCTGGTCTAACTCACACTTTAAACAGTAAATCCAAATCAGAACAATTTAATGTACTTCTTTGACCATCTGGCTTTAACTTCATGTCGACATCTGAAACTGTTTAGGTTGTACTCTTGCCAGTTCCCAGAGTGTTGGCAGAGAAACCCACTCAGCAGAGTTCAGTAATAAATGTTCTTCTCTTCTTGTCCGTGCAGATTGTATAGGAAATTATGTTTACCTGTAATGACTCCAAGAAGCGGAAGGATCCCAGGCGTCGACCTCTCGGCACCAAACAGAAGGTGGAGTTGTGCAGGAGCTCCTGGTAGTCGAACCTAAGAGAGAAGAAGACAAACGATGAGTGATTTTATCAGTAATAAAATCAAAGAGCATGAAAGCATATTCTTATCTTTATTTGAATTACGCATACGATATTTTAAACGGGCCGAGGTGAATGTATACGCAAACTACGTGTACCTGAAAGAGAAAGCAACCTTCCATTTAAAGCTTTAGCTGATAATATCTGACTAGGCCTGTCAACTATATTACATAACTGTCTTATCGCAGCCAATTTGCATAATCATGATAATCATTCCAATTCCACCCTGTTGAATAAATACAAGCTGGCTAAAACTAAAATAAATGTCATTTCCATCACTGTTTTAGGATCATTTTCCATGTTCCAGCCATTATCATTCAGTCTTGTATATATTTTATTAATCGGCTTTGTGTGTTCAGATTAACTCACATCTTTACCGTCCAATTTTTGTTTCCAAACCCGATAAGGTACAATAAATACTGATAAAAACCTCATCTTCTGCACTGGGCATATGCACATGTATGTTTATAAATGAACTACTTTAAGGGCTTATACTACACTAGTGACATGATATGTACAGGGAAAAAAAGCAATTAAATGACAGCTAAAATTTAATTATTCTGACATCCTTGTTTCTGACAATAATCAATAGGGTGAAATGAGAAAGGCTGCAGCAGTGCAGCACCACCGTCTATCTGCTGAAATAATGAATAGGACACTAACAAATGCAATAAATACTGCTCCAGAGCGGCAACACACACTTATTCTGATATATGATATTTACCGTCTGTCACATATAAAATAAATGATGATTTTTGTCGCTTTTCATTCCTTTTATGTAGCCATAATAACTCAGGTTATGCACAGCCATAAAAGTTTTTTTCCCCTGCTCCTTCCTCAGACATGTTGGCAAAACTACACATAACTGTTATATGTTGTAAATTATTACGTCCATCACCACACTCGCGCAGTAAGTAAATAAGCCTTAATCTCTGTTCTCTATTGATTTGTGTTGTAGACAAGATGGCCTGAACTTCTGCCAAGTAAGAAATTTTGTGCGCACTACTCCCACAGGCTGCTGCCATACATCACCCAGGAGAGTTCCACCACTTCATACTCATATTTCATACTTGGTCTATGTAAAAAAAAAAAAAAACTCCAAATGGAAACCTTTGCATCAATGCCTTCCTTCATCTACTAAATGGAACAGCAACAGACGAGTGGTGTAACGGTCTCATTGTAAAGAGCAGCCCGGCGTAAACAAACAGGCTCTTGTCGGAGGGTTACCTCCCCTTCACCTTTCGCTTCACGTTCCTCATTCTGCTCCTAACGTCGTCCTTATAACCTGCCCTCTTGTCCTCCTCTCCCCCTCTATCCTTCCCCCTGTTTCAGCATCCAGCTCTGAGCTCGCTGCTTGTTTATTTGCAGAAGGGATGTCAGTGTAAAATATGCCCGCCATTAATCATCTCAGTTGCTTAGTCATTTCTTTAACCCTCCATGAGTGATGAGATGCAGGCCTTTTTTTTTTTTTTTTTTTGCTCCTTGGATGGGAAAATTAGGATTTCATTGCTGATGCTGGCGTCAGTTAAGATCGCCACACTCAATCCTGGACATCAGGATCTGAATGGATGTCACTGTTAGAGGTTGGAGAGGAGTATATTAAATATGTCAAAACACAGCAAATGGGGGTACACATACACAAACACTCGCATGGGTTTAGTCAAAGGCAGCCTTGTTTGGCGTTCGCTCCAGTTATGTTCTGATACCACCTGTTGATGGAGCTTTGCCGTCGCAGTGTGCACGTACATGTGTGCGTGGGTGAGTGGCGGCCTTGTGTGCATCTGCAGAAATATAAATCTCAAGCGTGAAGTGTTGATGTACATTTGAAATGAATCTCCATGCAGATATCCATCATGACGGTTAAAGAGATTTACGCAATATATTTCTGAGGGATTTTGTGTCCAAATCTTGTTCTGTGCTCAGGATTTAGTAAACGCATACATTTAGCTACGCATGAGTAAATGAATTTGTAGATTCCACTCATAAGTAAGTATATTTAATATACTCCAGGAGCTTGTATAACTGTAGGTTTGTATATGTAATTACATGTGTGTGTGTTGTATATCTGGCTTTGTTTGTATCTGTACTCCACTGCTGTCTGCTGTGCCCCTGGGTTTGTAGGTTATAGTATTTAATGAGTCAGCGGGACCTCTTGTATGTTGCGAATGTAGTGCGACTGAGCTGGTTAGTCTGACCCACTTCTCTCTCAGGGCTTGGTGTATTTTATGTGTGTTCGTGCATGTGTTAACACGTGTATTAGAGGCAAAACTAGGAATAAGTGTGTGCATGAAGGAGCATGTGTATAGGACTGCACGCAAGGTCTGTCTGCAAATCCCCCAGACTGCTTTTCTTTAATGAGGAATCATACTTAAATGCAGAAAATAATAAATCATTTAAAGGCACTTTGTTTCCAACAACAAACAACCACCAGGCCTTCTGTGTCTCTCCCCCCCCCTTGTCTGCCCTTGTCTCTGTATCTTTTCCGTGACTGTGCAGCTCCTTGCTTGTGCACTCTGCTGTATACTGCACATTTCCCAGGAAAACATATGTACAAAGTGGCAGTGGCAGGTATTTAACCCTGTAAAGCCTGAACCATTAAACCTTCCAGCTCTTTGAAACTGGAGCCTTTATTGGTCCTTCTGAACAACCAAAAAAAAAAAAAAAAAAAGATTTTCAAATATCAATTTCCATGTGTGAGTTTTAATGACCTCCACCAAGGAGGTTATGTTTTTGCCAGGATTTGTTCGTTAGCAACATAACTCAAAAAGTTATGGGCGGATGTTGATGAAATTTTCAGGATATGGCCGCTCTGGGTCAAGGAAGAGGTGATTAAATTTTGGAGCCGATCCAGATGACTGTCTGGATCCAGGATTTTTCTAAAGGATTCTTTATCATTGCAAGATAGGGCATGGTGGCACAAAGTTGCATATGAGGTCATTCAGTGCCATCTAGTGGAGGAAAGTACATACACTACCTTAAAACTAGAGCAAACGTATCCTGAAAATTTCATCAAAATTCATCCATAACTTCTTGAGTTATGTTGCTAACAAACAAACCCACAAACCCTGGCAAAAACATAACCTCCTTGACAGAGGTTAAAAAAAAGTGCAAACATCACATTGGCGGAGGTCAGCACTCTGAGTGCTTTTCTAGTTTTGTATTATATTTCATACATCAGGCCTCAATGCTCACATATTATTTTTAACAAACAAAAACATAATATAACACAAACACATCGAACAAATTGGTAATTCCTTCTCAAAACTGGCAAAGTTCTGCCTCCTTCCTCATTAATGACAGTCTTGTCGTGTCACTGGAAAGGCCTCTGGTTAACGAATTCCTCCCCCCCTAGTGGATTATCTGTGTACTGCATGTATCTAATTGTGTACATCAGGTTTTTCAAGAAAAAAAGAAACCCACACTGATCATGTAGAGGACTTCAAAACTCATGTATCAAATATGATACATTTGGCATTATAGGGTTAAAGAACCTGCGTATCAAATAAAACCTGCACTCTGTCCTGTACATTTGATAATTAGTCCAAGGTCCTGTAAGTTCATGTGCTTCAAGCGTCAGTTCTTTTTGCATGAGTTTTGTAATAACATATCAGGATTGTTTGCTGCTGAATAGAATTTACTCCAGGACCAACAGATCAAAACAATTTTTAAAACATTCAACGGCGATAATCCTTTCACAGAGCCCTGTCTGCTACCTTGGATAATCTACAGATGTGTATGTAACTGCATGCATGTCATTTCAATTTGTGCAGCCATATACTTTGCATACACTCTGCATATTAATGAGGGAAATGCATGCATACAGAATATATAATCTACATATATGGACCAGCCATTACAGGAAAACACACAGGAGTCTTAAATGAGAACTGTGTGTGCGTCACAGCTGTTTTGCATGATTTATCTGGAAGCTCTCATCGTGAATGTGCTCAGATGTGTGTGTGTGTGTGTGTGTGTGTGTGTGTGTGTGTGTGTGTGTGTGTGTGTGTGGATTACACATGATCACAGAGGGTTGTTATGCAAGATGAGTACTCCTGTAACGGATAATGACTTAAATCATCATTAAGGCTAAAAATGAATAAAAGAAAAACATTTTACATTTAAAAATTCAGCCATGTATGGAGTGGCTGTGGAAGGACGGGGGATCGGAGACATATTTTCTGGGATTGTCTGAAATTAATAGATTTTGGGAAGATATTAAAAACAAATATCAGTCATGGGGGGGGGGGGGGGTGTCTGCGTGATGTTGTCTTTTTTCCTTTGTTCCTTCTGATAAGTGGAATACGGGCCACCTGCGATTCGCCAGCACAATCGATCCTGTATCCCCATGTAATGTCCTGTTTCTTTGTCGTCTTGGATGGTTTTACTGAAAGAGTCTTTTGTTGCTCTGAAATATTGTGGAATGACAAGTAAAGAGATTTGATTTACCCTTGAATCCACTTGAGTATATGTTGGGATGCATTCTAAAGACATGTCGTATGGAGACAATCTGCATATTTTAAGAGTATTGTTGTTAATTGGAAAGACAAGGATACATAATGGAAGAAATGACAGCACAATTACAATTGAAAAAGGATATTTTTATGTGTAGGTGGACATTTGTAGCATATCTGTTGAAACAGCTGCTAGGATTTTTTTGGGAGGGGGGGGGGGTTATATGTTTTTTGTTTTATTATCTATTTTTGTTTTGTTTTTTTGTTTAGTTTCGTTTATCTTTTTTTTTTCTTTCCTTCTTGGAAACTAACAGTTCCAGTAACTAACACAGTTGAATGACCTTTGCTGTCAAAGAGGGTTCATGATTATATGTGATAAATGTTTGACCTTGATCAATAAAACTAGTTAAAAAAACCATTAGTGATTAGTAGAACAATCCCACTTTCCAAGCCAAAAACTTCTCAGTATCATTAAAAACACTCCGCGAAGTATCTACAAAATCAGCAGTATAAACAAATATCACAAGTCTCAACAGTACCGTCTGGGCAGGTGTGATTTTTCTACAAATATCCAGTACCTTATGTTTTTTCCACCCAGATCTCGACTGGGTACATTTTCATCTCATTTATACGCTCTTGATTATAGTTTGTGTGTGTTTTGCAGTTTCATGAAAGCTTCTGATTCTGTGAAGGCATCTCTAAAAGTCGGGGCTGCTGTCTGTGTTTGCGTCTTTGCACACATGCTACTCACTCCCACCTTTTTTTTTTTCCAATCTCGCAGTCTCCCAGGAGGACTGATATACCGTAGTTAAATATTAAACACCCAATATGGAGCCAATCTAAGTAGAAAGATAAGGCAAACACATTTAGGAAACACACACATGCTTTCAGATAGTGATTTTATGCCTGATGTCATCGTATTGCAATCATTTATAGTACGTTTCTTTTAGGCACTTCTTCAGAAAGATATTTGTTTCTTGTACCCGTCAACTCACCTGACCCTTTCCTTCCTTTAAGTCCCTTAAAATTTCCTGGTTTATATCATAGGGGTCCAACTTGGTGCCCCGACTACGAGTGTGTAATCAGGTTTTCGTCCTATAACGCAAGAAAAATGTGGGCACACACAAACATACAGTGCACAGCAGTGTCAAGGTATTGGGCTCAGTGTGATACCACTATCATCAAAACTGTATTTACAAAGATTGCACCACTCAGAGTCGCTTGCTGTGTGTTTGTGCATGCACGTGTGTGTGTTTCTGTGTGTGTTTTGTGCAGTCTGATAAGCAAATCTGCTTCTCCTCAACCCTATCATCTTCCGAACCCCCTCGCTCACTCATATCCCCATCAGCTTCACCCTCCCTCACTTGTTTCTCCATTACATTTCTTCTCAACCCTCCATTTTGTCTCTTTTTATGGACATCTGCAATAAACCGAACTGCTCTTCACTCAGCCGTTTGTACTTTTCTCGGTGCCTCGTGCCATTATGTACGCTCATTCTTCATGTATACAAAACACAGACTGACTTTTTAATGAATCCGAAGAGAAAACAGATAGATTGAGACAGGATGGGGGGGGTGGGGGGGTGGTGGTAGTGGGAGGTGTGTGTAAGGGTGGGGGAGGGGGGGTTGCTGGCTGCGGCGGATGCTCTTTGACTGACGGCAGCTTCTGGTCAGTAGATCTCCACCCTGCTTCCTGTAAAGGTCAGGTGTCAATAAAGCGGGTGTGTTTCTTAGTATCCGTGTGCGCTAACACAAGCGTGTGGTTGACCAAGTTTATGGATTAGCCGCCATGTGCTAACACGCCTCTGTCGATACTGTTCATTCTCATGCTCACCTCGCTGAGCAGAATAAGATTTGGATGACAGACCAAAAACAAGTCAGACTGATAACTAATTGTTTCATGGTTGCTGTTGTGTTAAAAAAAAAAAAAAAAAAAAAAAGCACCACGGGCATTAACATATGTATGCATATTGTTGATTAAAGGGGCCTTTTTCAACAATTCTAACATCTTTGCAGTAAAATCACACAATCTAAATCAATTTTATAACAATGAAAACAAATTGTAGCTACAACAAACAACACCACGCACAAGAATTAGTACTGTTTGTTGATTATGTTTGCATATGAATCTAAATGGGTGACTGGAGCCTGCACTTCAAAGTCCTGAGGCTCTGGATTGGAGTGGACCCCTGGGATTTTGGCGATAATTAAATTACTTCATATTTGTGTAGTTTATGTTTCTCTTTGTATAGTTCCCTGTGCGCTTGTCTCACACCTGGCTGCACCTAAAAACCTATGTGAAGCCCGGTACACAGGAGGATTTTCTAAATCTGAGGGGAGTTTTTCATCTTTTTATTATATACACATACAGACACACAGGAAGATAAAAAAAAATAAAAAAAATCAGGCGTCGAACAGTTTTGATTGTACTGTGTGCGGTGTGCTCCGATGATCTGAACACAGCACACGCATAACGATTCTATCCTACCACCGATCTGGAATCTAGTCCTCCAAGCTGGACATTTCATACAACTTAACAAAAAGTAAAAAGAAACATAGCAACAATCGGAAAACACGACACGCAACATGGAAGAGGACAGAACAGAGGAGGGAATGATGGTGTTCTTCAGGCTATTTTTGATGGAAAAATCACAAATTTTTGAGCTCCACCGAACTTTATGGTTCAGCTCGGCCGTGCTTGTTTTTATTTACGCTTGCTTCTTTGTTCTTCAGTCAGCTCGCGTCTTGATTGGCTACGTTCCATTCCACGCTACAATTCACAGAGTTCGGCTTTCCCCACACACGAAGATTTTTGGTCCTAAACACTGAGCAAGTTTAATATTTACGTTTGTTGGCCTCGACCTGTTTCGGAGCCAATTATCGGGACAAATTCCCTCTTAACACACCTCAGACCACAGGATAATGTTATAAATCATAACATACTCTGGTGTTTGCCGTCCTCGGTCGATAAGGAGGAAAATCAGGACAAAAACAGCCTGATGAGCTTTATGTGTGTACTCTACTTTAATTGTCCAGTTTGAAGTACGGTTAATTTCCTGTGAAAATTACCTTGTATAACTCAGTACTTCTGCACTCCAACGCAAAAGACTGGTCACTCAGATCACACTGCCTGCCTGTTGGAGGATGTGTAGATGAGCAGTGGCAATCCATTCCCATATTTCCCTGAGTGGTCCCCCTGTGGTGTCATTCTGGAGGAGGATTCATCAAGCAAAGGAGGTGGATTTCCAACAGAAAATTTGCTTTGATTTCAAGACTCTTTACCTAAGAGACGCTCAACAGCTCCACTTTGCCAAACCAGATACTTTTTCCAAGTATTATTGGCAGCATGTAAAAACACTCCGAGCAAAAACTGGCTTTGAAAAGACATTCCTATTGTAAATCAGTGGATAGGCCTGGTAGACAGTATTTCTACAGTGGAGAGAATCGCTTTTACACTCGAAACCAATAGGATGCTTTTGAAGATATCTGGTCTAAGTAGGTCTTTTAGGGGCACTTTACACAATAACGCTCCAGGCTGAAAAACACAAAATATTTCATCGGACGTCCATATTGTTTTGATGGTGACGGTGTTTCTGGGGGTTGAAAACGCAAAAAAAGCGAAACCACCCTTCAGAGTGGAAATCTTAAAAACACTCCACCCTCGCGTCACCGTGTAAAGAATGAAATGCGCAAAACTATGTTTCTCGTCACATAGAAATGACGTGACAAGCATGAGACGGAACCGGAAAAACAAGTAAACAACATATGTAGCCTGTGACGGAGGTTCAACTTGCCCTAGCCGCTGTAATTTACATCCAAGAGTCCTTTAA
>JAQQZY010000003.1:29184076-29197741 GCA_030068375.1 Ostorhinchus rueppellii
TATAAAATTTCAGGCACTTTTTGGCCCATGGCTTAAATAAATGAGATTTTCTTCAAGGTCCTATTCACTATTTTTTTTTTCTTATTTTAAAAGAGTAAAATGACATTACAGCATATAAAGTTACATGAATAATCTATTTAAAATCAATTTTCTAACAACCACAGAAACATTATCGCTACTTTATAAAACCACTAAGCAGTCAAATAAATAAATAAATGAGGACAAACTAAAACCTAAAACGCAGCTTTAGCAACAAATTAAATTCCACTCACTCCCCTTAGGGATGTTTTTTTTTTTTTTTTTTTGAGTATTGACTATAGGATTGTATGTTGACTGCAGGTTTACCCCATAATTTAAGTAAATATTACCTTATATACAACTACTTGCCAGCACAATTCACTGTTAGTAATGAGGGGATATAGCAGTTCTTATTTGCAGAGTAAAATGATGTCACGATTGCCTATTGATCTGTGTGTTTAAGCCCCCCTCCCCCCACCCTCGCCTTCCTCTCTCGCTCCTCCTCGTCTTGCCCTTTGTCCGTTTGTTGCTGTCTTGTCCAGGTCCCTCGGGGCTAATCTGTTGGTGTACCAGATGCAAGCGCTCATTAACCTGGTGCCACCTTCTAAGAGCCTCATTGCCTATGACACAGACAGACAGACACACACACACACACACACACACACACAATCTCAAGCCTTTAGAGTAGTGACTGCCTCAACCAACATCACACAAACTCTTGTTATTGCTGGTGTAGTTGCTTCTCAGATGCACAGTTTGGCACAGTAACAAAAACAAGGAAGAAGAATAAAGAGTTTTGGAAAGTGTTAAAATAAAGACGAGAAAACGGATTGTAAATTGTACAAATTGTGCTGCTGTGGTCATCAAATGGTCACATATGATACAAAAGTATTTTCTTACAATAGATATCCAACCTTGCACTGTTGTATAAAGTCAGAAAAAAATATTAGACCATGAAAAGTTAAAACATTAAAACAATGGTTATGCAATCAAGTACTAACTCCTGTGTGTGTCATGTGACTAAAACAGACAGAAAAGAAAACATGGAATGTGTAAAAGCACTGTTTTTGTCAGTACAATGCCATAGATATTGATGTAAGAACTGGTTATAGTCAAGAAAACCATGGAAAATGGTTATCGGCTCTTAAATTAAACTCATAAGAGCTATTTTTGTTGTTTTCATTATAATTGTCCAAACAAATGTACCAGGCATTAAAATGAAGAGTAAAAAAAAAAAGAAATTGAAGAAAACAAGGGGTGGTCTCATAATTCTTTCCTGGACTGTAGGTGTGAAAACAGCTGTGTAACAAAAAGTTGTTACTGTAAAGTTTTATAGTGTTCCTATTAACCAAGTGGGTTATTTCAGTGCAGTATGTGGAACTGGCATACAGACTTCATAGACATGCTTTCAATGGAATACACCCCTGTAGCTCTCCAAGATGGATGCTCAGCCTGATGGATTTGATATCAGATCTTGTCGAGATAATTACATGGTTTTTTTTTACATTTCTAATTATAAAGTGTAAAGATTGTGTAATGATGAGGGGAGGGGGGTTTACTACAATAACAGGAAGCTGGCAGGGTGATGCTGTGTGTGTCATCCTCACCAAAACATGTTTTTTTTTTTGTTCAAAAATCTGTTCTTGCAGTTGAATGAGTCCCCTTATGTTTAATCTGATTTATTCATTTCAGTCCCAAAGTCTTCCCTAAAAAAAAAAAAAAAAAAAAAAAAAAAACACATTTCTTGTCACCTCCATAAACATTCATTCACTCAGGATACAAAGGGATGCACAACTATTACTAACTTTTCTGCAACCCTTCCTCATACCTTTCTTTCCTTCCCATTAGCCAATCAGTATGTAGAACTGCAATACAGACATTATGGACATGCTTTTATTAGAATATATTGCTGTAACTCTCCGAGATGATGCTCGACCTGATATATTTAACATCAGATCAGAAGTTAGTGTGAGAAGATGGAATAAATGTTTTATATTTACAGTAATATACTCCTGTTTTCACATTTTTATGTGTAAAGATCAGAAAGAAAAGGAGAACGTGCCACAATAACAGGCAAGAAAATTTCTCCTGCAGTTGAATAACCCCCCTTCTTTTTTGTCTCATTTATTCATTTCCATTCTAGAGTCACCACTGTTCTCATGTTCTAGGCCTGATGGATTTAATATCAAATATCATCTTCTTATGAGAAGTCTGAGTAGTTTGCATTAAAAGTTCAGAAATTCTGGATTTTCTTTTTTTATATTTAGATGAATAAGAGAAGGAGAATGAACCACAATACAGTAGCAGGTGGGTAGGTGCAACTGTGTATGTGTCATCCTGGTCAAAAAAATATTTATTTTTCTTAAAATTCACTCCTACAGTTGGATGATTCCCCTCCTTTCTTGTCTCATTTATTCATCTCCATTCTAGAGTCACCACTGTTCTCATGTTCTAGGCCTGATGGATTTAATATCACAAATCATCTTCTTATGAGAAACACAAGTAGATCATTTTTTGCCTTAAAAGTTAAAAAAAAATTCTGGATTTCCTTTTTTTTTTTATGTTTAGATGAGTAAGAGAAGGAGAATGAACCACAATACAGTAGCAGGTAGGTAGGTGCAACTGTGTATGTGTCATCCTGGTCAAAAAAATATTTATTTTTCTTAAAATTCACTCCTACAGTTGGATGATTCCCCTCCTTTTTAGTCTCACTTATTCATTTCATTTCCAAAGTCACCACTGTTCTCACGTTCTTACCTAAAAAAAAAACAAAAAAAAAAAAAACAACACCTTTCTCGTCTCCCCATAAAAACTCTTTCATGAAATCCGTAAAAGGGGATACACAACCCTCACTACCTTTTCTGCGTTCCTTCTTCACACCTTTCTCTCCGAGGCTAAAAGGCTCCCATTTATAGAGAAAAGAGACCTTGTACAAAAGAGCACCAAAGGGGGAAAAAAAAAAAAAAAAAAAAGAATCATCATGCCTTTTGTGTTTTTCTTTCAACCAGCAGCTGTCTCTCATGTCGACTCACTCATTAACACCCTTCCACCCTCAGAGCCTGTTGCCGTATCCGAATCTACCGCCAAATACCACATGGGACGGGACGGGACGGGTCGACCCCCCCCACCCACCACCCAACTGCCCCCCCTGCTGCCCACCCAGGTGTCTGAGTAACGGGCTGTGTGGAATAAATGAGCTCATTCATTCAGGGCTGAGCAGCGCCGTCCCTTTGCCGCCCACCCCAAAGTAAACACGTAGGTAACACAGAGCGTGCTTGGATCAGAACCATCACAAACTGCTGATGCTGGACTAAAAAGATACGTGAAAAGTCATATTGTATTGTTTTAGGGTAAGATTTGAAAGGCTGTACGACTGTGTGTTCACTTTTAAAGTTAGTTTTTTGGGCCCAGTCACTGCATCTAAAAACCGCAAAAGTTTTAAAGCAATATCACTTCATTTCACCGGTGTCAGCAGAGGAGTCAGTTTAACAGACGTTTTGGTGCGCTCCAACTTCTCATTCTCATTCTTCGACTTATTCCCCCCCCCCCCGCTGTTCAAATTCACTCCTGTCTATGAAGGTTCTGCACCGTCAGACTGTCCGACTCTTGTCAAGAACAGACTTTATAATGAGGAGCTCTGTCAGCGCTTCAACTTTAGAGACTTTAAAGCAAAATAAAAGTTGAAGGTGGAGTAAGGGATTTGAATCCAATACACTTTTCTGTCAGATTCAGCGAATATCTCCTTGTGGTCCACTCACTAACTGTCCCAACTGTACGTGCTGAAAAGAAAATATGGGGTTTGTAGAATTGGCTTTGAAAATGGGGAAAAAAAAGTCATGTTTTGCCGGATCCAAGACTGACATTTAGTTTTAGGGATTCAAGGAACTATAGCCAAAGTTGGTTTGACCAATGTATACAACACTATCCTAGTCTTTTAGCAATAGTGGTGTTCATGTTTGTGCAATGATGTCTAACCAGAGCTCACCACCTCACATCTTAATTTGGCGCATGATCTACTTTTAAGAGTGAATTTACAGATCACGTCATTAAAAAATAAATAATGGTGCATCCAAAACTTCTCTACTCAGCTACCATTCATCTAATATTGCCCCGATGGTATAGACTCGTAAGGGTTTACTGTCGTTAGCACAGGTCGCTATAGTTTAGCATGTTTGTTTCACTCTGTTTAAAGCGGTTTCAGTCTGGATTAATTTGCAGAGTTTGCCTAATGTCACTTTGTTGCAGTTGTAGAAACCCTAATCAAGAATTCCTTAACCCTTTTAGCAACATACAGATATATCTATTAAAATGCCTGGTCTTTTTTTTGTCCATTGTGCTCAATAATTGTGTAAAAAAAATGCCCTATGTGTAAATAATTTAGACCCTTTTTTCCAGGAGAAGTAGAACTTTCAAAATCTGTCCAGTATATACCATTTTTGTGTCATTAAATACCTAAAACTGTGTGTTATAAGAAGAAAAGGACAAAAACAGAACTGAATTGTCTTCAACTTTCTTTTTATAAAGTCTTGAAAAGTGCAACTTTAACATTTCTGAGATTGCAAAAATCTAATTCAAGCTATTTTACAACAACTCAAACAGTTTGACATTTCTGGACCTTTGTGAGTCCATGTTTACAGGCTGTTCTATTTGTCAATAACCAGGCTTTTTTTATTTTTATTTTAGCAGTGGTAGTTTCTGAAACAACTCCAGCTTTCAGAGACAATTTGAATGGCTGAAATTGCACAAAGTAGTGAGGAGTTACAGTAATTTGAAAATACACAGGTATTAAAAGGGTTATTAAGTAGGTCCGCTGCAGGTCTGGCTTCTGAACTCTGATATGCAGTGAACCTGCTTTACGCACATGTGTAATAGTTTTGCTAATGTGAAAAGATTATTGATGCATCATAAATTAACAAGTGATTCCAGGCACAACAAACCCCGCCCCTCGCACGTATTGTAGTTTATTTTGGCATCAGTCCAGCTGATGTACTGATGTCAGCATATCAGGTGTTTCTATATATGTGCCAAGTCTGAAGTAAATTAAAACACAATTCATGTTTTTACAGACATTTGAAATTTCGTCCGTTATAAGTAAATGGGAGAAAAAAAAAAGATTTTAAAAATTCATACAAATGTAAACTTTGACCTACTTTTTCCAAAATGTAACCACATCACTTCTGGGTCACTGGCAATATATAAACCCCATTTGGTATGAATTCAACCAATAGTTTTGCTGCTATAGACATGTGAGTTTTCACCCATTATAAGTAAATGGGTTCAACAAAATCCACAATAAAGACAATGGAATACCAAGGGGAGCCTCATATACTTAATGAAGTTCCCCTTGGCAAAGCAAATTTGTTCAGCGCAACAAGGCAGCCAGATCACCGTTCTGCTGTTACAATGTTGGACAAGACAAGTTTAAATCAATCAATCAATCAATGGGGAAAAAGAAAAGATTTTAAAAATTCATTAAAAAAATTGTAACTTTGGCCTATACTTTCCCAAAATGTACATGTATCCTGGGTGACGAGCAGTCTATAAACACAATTTGATATCAATTCAAGCAACAGTTTTGACATTCAAACAAACAAACTGAACCAAAGCGAATACTCCTTGCCTCTCCTTCAGGGGGGCCGGGTAAAAATGGACCGCCACAGGCTAGGTCATTGAGGAACACATCACAGTGGCATGTACACAACACACAAAAATGTGGATGTAATTCTTTACTTCATTTAAATATTGCCAATATTTCGCATATCGCATACAGCCTAAACCTCCAGAGACCAGAAGAACCTACTAAAACATGTTTGGTTGTAACCTGCCTGTATCTTATAAGAGGTGACAAAGTTGTGATTCAGGTCATGGATTGTGATTTTACCTCAAAACATCATCGTGTGTATATGTATAAATGTGCATCTATAATTCTGTGGAGCAAAGCACCTGCAGGAACAGATAAATGACAGTCTCTCAGAAACGCTTACGCCTCCTTTAAGTGAAAATAAATCATAGTGATTGTTATATCTGTTTCTCAGTCTTAACCACATATCAATAGATAATATGCGCAGAATGAAGCAACAATGGTGTTTTTTTGAAAATGGGTCAGGTAAACTGTATTATTATATGCCTTTCAAGACAGAAGCACAAAAGATGAACCAAATAATACAAATAATGAAAAGTCTATGTGTTAAGGTTGGAATATAATACATCTCTTATCTGTCTTTGAATGATTATCTTCTTCCTCCTTTTTTTACTAACAAAGTCCAATTTGCAGCATTCGGAGTTTGTTTATCAGCTGATAGACGCAAACACAAGCACATCTACACATTTGAAGAAGGAACATGGTGAAAGATTTGGCTCTATTAGCAAAACAAAAAACTATAAATAAATAAAACAAAAAAGAATTTCTTAGTTTTAAAAGATAAGGATATAAATCTTTTTTTTTTTTTTTTTTTTTTTTTTAAACAAGGGGAACATTTATTGTTGGGAATGCATGCATAAATCTCTTTTTAAAGTACTATCTGAGTGCTAATAAGCCAGTGGAGAGGATGATGTTTACCAAGCCACCACTGCTGCAACATGTATTAGGCAGATGGGTGTGTATCCTAAAGCTTTTCATTATTAACTCAACAATGGGGCTCGCATTCTTGAAAACCACTCTGTGAAAAGAAGTCCACAGCACACCGGGCTGAAGTGGGAATGATAGCCTATATATTATAAAGCTGTGGAAATTGTTGTCAATCTCTGGCAAAGGTCACACAATAAATTAATTGGCTCTGATATACCATTACTCTTTGCATGCAGATTCATACACTCCCACGTTTAATTAAAATCACAAATAACCTTTGAACTTGGGTAGAAAAAGTACATAGTTTTTACAAGTAAAATCATTAAAGAAAAATGAACAATCTCATTAAAAACAGCATTAGAAAACGTTATTTTCACCTCACACCCACCAGCTGTTTCCCTCTCTGACTTATTAGAATTTACTAAGCCATTTGTAGTAGTGACCTTTGCTTCGGCTCATTAGACGCCATGGTTTCTATACTCTAATTAATTATCTGCAGCTATGTTTATGCCTGTGTCTAATATTTGCAAAAACACAAATGCAAACATGGAAACAACTGTATGTACATCTAATTTTGTATGCAAAAATCCAAAAGCATTTCCTCTTTTGCACAATTAAATTCATTTACACTGAGTAAAATAAGGGATCAAAGCTTGTTATTTCAGGTTGGGCACTTACAACTACTGTTAGCTGTACTTTAAATATTAATAGTACGATAATACAATACAATACTGTCTGTAGTGACCTAAATCTAAATTTCTAGAGACACAAGTCTGTGTGTAAAATCTTTGATCTCAAAAGCATCTGCCACACATCATAAACCCAAACAGTTGAAACTCTGAAGCCACAAAAGAGACAAAAATAACCAGTGAGACACTGGTGCCACTGACACTGCTTGTAGAAAATCAGTGACATCTAAAAGACCAATAAAGCAGCATGTAAAGTTCAAATGAGCAGACAAACACAACACTGCAGCAGATTTCCCAATAAAACACAACACTTGACACTTCTGTTTCTATAAAGAGAAGTGACTTACACCTCACTTGAACATCACCTCATAACTGTCCTCAACATTGGCCAACATCAAGTCTGTCTTACCTCTCATATTCCAAGTTGTCATGGTCACAGCGGGCGTCTTTGTGCTTCTCCCAGTCCTTCCCATGTCGGCATGTCGTCAGCGACACAATGTCTTTTCCATTGTGGATGTGATGGAGTGCATTTCTGGTGTCTGAGCCGATGCCTGTCAGATATCGTTTCCCTTTAAACATCAGCAAGTATTTCCTTCGTGGTGGGACTGTGTTCCGCACCAACCATCCCCTCTCCCCACCCTTTTGGGGGTGATCCTTGGAGAACAGTGGGATGGACACGTCAAAGCCTGGCCTGAAATGTTCTGTATTTAGGCTGGCTTTGGCTAAAATAGCCTGGCCAATGTTGAATCCTAGATCCTCTGTGTAATTGGGCCAGGTGCCTGAGTACAGGTTGAAGATCAGGTGGTTCCGCCCATCATTCCACAATGGGTAACCACGAATGCGTTCATCAACATTGGGTACAAACTGTCCTGACAGCTGGTCCCGATCTAAAGTGTCTATTCCGAGTACAAACAGACACGCCTCACGGGGGTCTGATGTGTAGTACCTTGACTCTGCAATTGATGTCAGGATCTTCCTGTAGCTTTCTGAGACATGATCATTTTTCTCTGATGGATATATGTACACTCTGAACCCTTCCCTCCCCCTGCGGCGGCACCGGGAGAAATCAAAGCAGGTCTCCATGCGGCAGCGGCTGTCCTTATAAATGGCAGACCAGGCCTGTCGCCGCTGGCGGGGCGACTCTGCGGTGCCAGGGTCTGTCTGGAGCTCGTCCAGGTGGGCATAGCGGGGCAGGAAGGCCCGGTCGGTCCAGTTGGGCCAGGGGCGGACCACCTCCCCACGCTGCCGTGTCAGCAGCCGGAGCAGACGTAGCTGGACCCCTCCACCCCAGTAAAAGAGGACCAGCCAGCAGCACGCACACAAGCCCAGCAGAACATACTTCTTACGCGCCTGCATGGGGGCCTGTCACAGTCTCTGTTTTTCCGCTCTGTCTCTCTCTCTCTCGTCCTTTGCTTTTCGTTTCCTCTGCCCCTCAGCTCTGTCGCCTCACAGGGGAAGGGGACTGACTTGTGACTTCTAACAAGGAGCTTCCAATGGAGGACAATGTGTTAACAAGGACATCACTGCCTTTGAGTGTGGCCCAGTCCCTTTTGCCATTTAGAATGACGCAATCTCAATGTTTGACTGCGCTCTCTCAGTCTCTTCCTGTCTTCCCCATTTGTTCTCTACTGTATTCTCAGATTGGTGTATTAGCCTGTCTCTGCTGTGGCATGTGCTGCTGTTGCTTCTCCTGCTTTTGTGTGCATTTCTTCTGCTGCCCAGCCTGGGTGAGAATGATAAAGGGTGATTTCTTTGCTCTCTCAGGCCAAGCTTGCTGCCTCATGGTGCCTGGCACGGCTACAGTCTGCAGGGCCCCACCTGGGGAGAAGTAAACAAACAAGAGTACAGATCAGTACCCAGCCAGAGCTGCCCCTCTACTACCAACACTGAGACATATTCAAGAAGTAGTCATGAACCTCCTCACACCTCCTCCTCCTCTCTCACCTTGCATTTTAGACAGACATGTAATGCAACATTCATACATAATAAAACACATATTTCAGAAAATATATGAACACCAGCAGGGGTTTTATCCAAGGTGGGATACCCATTTGACATGATCTGCAGGAGAGTTTTTCATAGGCAGCAAAGGATTTTAAACTGTTGGAATTCCTCCTATAAAGAAAATACTGAGTATTAACAGAAACTGAAAGGGCATCCAACTCTAAATATATACATATGTTCAAGAAAATCAAATGCATATTCATGGGCCCATATGTGCACTCAGTTCTGAATGCCATTTTCTTGATAATATGTTAAACTTGGCGCAGCAGAAACAACTAGATATTATCAAGCTCTTCAAGCTCTAGTTGACCTGAGCCAGATACAGTTGAGATGCAGTGGAGGAGAAAATAAGAGAGTGTTTAGCATCTGACATGGAGATCTGGAAACGCAGAAGGAAAAATGAGCTGCTTTATGGCACTGAAATGTCCGTTTCAAATTCAAAGAAGGCTTTTTTTGTTATGTTCACAAACTTGCAACGGTTTTTCAGTTGCTGTTTTTTTTTTTTTTTTAACCAAACCCCCCCATAACTGGTGGACCTGTACAGTGCATGTGTGCGGAGAACACCTCATAGTGAAGGCCAGTGTTCTTACTGCCAGCTGCCACACAAAGGCAGCTTTCAGGTCTCACCTGCCTGCCTGCTCCTTCTCTTTACCTCCCATTCACATTCCTCATTTCTGCTGCTTCTCCAGCCAAGCAGAAGTGATGCCTGCCTTCTCTGCTTGCATAAAAACAAACACTGCACGGTTGATGTGAGTAAACAGCGCATCGTCTGATTTCTCCACCTCAAACGGACAGAGGGGAGAAGGTCTAAAGTGGAAAGTACTGTAGTTCTAAGATGTCAGCTGGAGAATATAAGAAAAACAGCAGATTTCAACTTATTTTTTGTAAGTTTAGAAGCTGTAAATTTTACATTAATCCAAGGTTTCTAGCCTTTTAGCAGTTAATAAAACAGTATTTTAATTAAACATTTCAGTTACATAGAGTTATTGTCATCTTATAGTTACAGCTGAGCTCTAGTTGTGATAGATCTCGGCAATATAACACCCCCCCCCCCCCAAAAAAAAAAAGATTTTTTTTGTTTTTCCAATGGATTTGCACTGAAGACACTACATATTGACATGACTGAAAAATACACTGCTACACCTATGCAATATCTGACTGGAAAACACAATTAGTATATTACAAACAGGTTGGGTTCTGAATTTTTGTTGAAGAAAAATCTCCAGAGGAATACTTTTTGATTTTGCGATGAGACACTTTTCACCACTTTCAGAAAGCTAATTCTTGATTATTTGAATTAATTCCGTATATTGCCTCGCCCTTGTTTATGATTTGGATATATGATGAACTGGAGTTTACATGCATATGTGTCTATATGAATTCATTAATACACGACCTATACTACACAACATACTACCTTCAAAATATTCACTGAATGCTGTAACATTTACTGGTTAAGTGCTCTCCGAGGCAAGTAATTGCTCTGGTATTTTCAATACCTGTTATTTGAGAAGAAAAAAAAGAACTGAAATACACCACCTTCAGCTCTAGGAAGTAAGCCATTTGATTATTTTTTCAAATAATAAAAATCATCCATTAGTTGCAGCTGGGTACAGCATATTTTATATTAGGTGGCAAGTAAATGTCTTTAACAGAGTATCTTTCAGTGTGTCAAAATGTGTGAGGTAAGATAAGTTGATGGAGTACATTCATACCGTCCATGTTGGCTTGTGTATGTACATCACTGCTGGTAGTGTCAAAGCCACACTGCACCAGATAATTTGGTTCGGCTAATCTGCCTGTGGAAATGTTAGTGGGTGGTTTTTGGCACCTTTCTCATTTCTACTCCTTTGGCTGCAGCTATAGCCGCCTAGGCAGCAAGCAGTCCAAGTTGGGGAAAAATAGACACTTGGGATCCCATTACATAGTCCTCATCAATAATTCACTTGCTCCTTTAGTTAAGGCATTGATTTTTCTTTCTTTATTTTTTTCTTGCTTTATATCCCCTGCCACCAACGCACACAATTAGACCTCAATCTTCTTCAGGAAACACTCCGGTGAGAGATTTGTGCGAACACTGTCCTGGTGATTTGTGGTTGGGGGGGGATAATTGATAGTGATGGCAGTAAGGTGTAATAGAAAAGTGATGGAGGGTATCATTATGATGATAGTAATGATGATGGGCATGATGGGAATTTATGCCACTGCCTTATCTAATCTGACGCCAAGTCATTTTACGTGAGGATTCCATTTCTTTTGTCCATCTACTTGGAGTTGTCTTGCAAAAATAATAGAGCACCGGGGACGTCTATATTGATCGGAACACACAGAGGTCTCCTTATTACTGTTGGATCAACAGTAGGAGTGTCCACTTTCATCCTGAACTGCAAATTCACAATCAAACCCTGTTATTTAAAAATGTTCACTTGACACCGCTCAGAACGGTTTAACTTGTCATCTTATCGCTGCTCAAAGTACACATTTGGATTGATTATAATATTATAGTACGCAGAGAACTTTCTGGGGTGATGAGGTGTTACAGATTTAGAAGATGATACATGTATTGCACCAATGAAACATAATAACTAAAGATAGAACTGCACAATAAAAAAAGCAACAAATCCACCTCCTTTCCTTTCCATTCTGCTGTGTTTGGAGAGAATGTTCTGGTACCAGCCGTTCTTTTATGCTACCATCCCTAATTTTTTGGCAAAGTGTATAATGGCAGTGCCACTATAGGAAGAGGCAGTGACACTGAATGTAAGCCAAGGAAACTCAGGCAAGTCTGGACCTGATCGGGCCCAACAACATCCTCTGCGCTGCAAATCAGTGAGAACACACACATATAGAAGCACACGTACACATAAGTGGCTTTAAGTGGTGAGAGAAGGCACTCTGTCATGGATCAATGATGGATCATTATGGTTGGGTGACTAGAACTGGAAAAGCCACAAGGCTCATTGAATATAGGACCCTGAAGGTGGAAGGAGAGGGTTCAAGGAAAGGTGAGCGCAGGTTTAGACGCTCAACAATTCAGCTCTTTGTCATTTCTTCCTCATCTATTTCTGTAGCTCTCATTTCCTTCTCATTCTGCCTTCCATCATTCCTTCCTTCCATTTTCTCCTCTTCTTTCCTCCATGACCCTTACTCCGCCCAAGCTGACTAGAGGGTTTCACATAGAAACAATACCAATTGTGTGCTGTTTTCCTTTTTCAATTATCCATGCTTCATCTTCAAAAAAAAAAGGGGGCTGGGGGGGTGGGGGTGATCTGAGGGGCATAAAATACTTAATCACCAACATGAAGAACACACCGAGTAAGGCCAACGGTTCTTTGATCATTTACTTGCCTTGAGTGCGATGAAACTTCTAGGAAGGTTCATTTAGAGTGTAGTCAGCAAGCAACAAAATGATGTCAACAGAAAAAGAGAAAGATAGACCAATAATGTAATGATGCCCACTGCACTGAAAGATATAAACCTGAACCTCTATAATATTTCATATCCTTTCGGCTCAGCCTCAATTCTCTTGTGGCTGTTTGTTCTGCGTACCTTGCCTGGCCTTTCTGGCACACTGCAGTTTTGAGATATTCCAACTAACCATTAATGTTTTAAAGGGCTGGTTATTATTTACACAGCAGACACACTTATGGGGATCGTGGTTACGGTAACATACAGCTTATGTGGATGCAAAAATCTTGCACAGAATCGCCCAACTACAAATGCTATTTACTTCCTTACAAATGTAGTAAATGTAATGTTTCTATTTAAAAGTATTCATCTATGACCTGAACAGTACCGTTAGTGTTCAGAATAGAGACTTCAATTTATGACAAACACCTCTGTACTGAATCACAGAGATAAGCACAGTATGTATTTACACTGACAGTCTGACTGATTTATGTGACCACTAGAGGGAGTAGAGACTCAATCAGCAGGTCTCCCGTGATAAGGAAAACTAACAACCAAGGGGCCTCAGACCAAAGTGTCAGAATGTGATGAGTTGGGCTGAGAGTCACGAGACAACTTCTAGAATCAAAGGAAGTGGCAAAGCAATAAATATTAGAAACTCTGTTGTCACCACTGGACACAGGTCTAAATGAAAACTAGAAAAGCAATGGGAGAGCGCAGACCTCCGCCAAGGTAGTGTTTGTACTTTCCTCCACTCGATGGTGGTGAATGACCTCATATACGAATCTGTGCCGCCATGCCCTATCTCGCAATGATAAAGAATCATAAAAAAAAAAACAAAAAAAAAAAAAAAAAAAAACTCCTGGATCCAGATCGCCTCCAAAATGTAATCATCCCTTCTTTGACCCAGAGCGGACATATCCTGAAAATTTCATCAAAATCCATCCATAACTTTTTGAGTTATGTTGCTAAAAAACA
>JAQQZY010000003.1:29209171-29219561 GCA_030068375.1 Ostorhinchus rueppellii
GTCAGCCCTGTGATGAACTGGCGACTTGTCCAGGGTGTACCCCGCCTTCACCCTTAAGTAGCTGGGATAGGCTCCATACGACCTCAGTGAGGATAAAGCGGGTATAGAAGATGAATGAATGTATGAATGAATGTATGAATGAACTATGCAGCGATATAGTATGTGATTATTTTTGCAAAAAGGCAAATCTATAAGTATTAATCATTACTATGCTGTTGCTGGTCCCAGATTGTGTAACAGCCTGCCTCTGTAAATCAGACAGGCCTCCTCCTAGCCTGTTTTTAAGTCTCTTCTTAAAACCCACCTGTTATCTGTGGGTCTTTAGCACTCTTGCAATGTTGACATTTTGTTTCTGTTTTTATATTTTGACTTGTTTTATTTATTGGATTTGATTACTTCTTAATGCCATTATTTTTTTATTGTGGTTTTAGTCTTCTGTACAGCCCTTTGGTTCACTGTGGTTGTTTTAAAATGCTTTATAAATAAAGTTTGATTGGATTGGATTACTTTCTATGTGAATTCCAGGCTAGCTGACATGGGTCACTCAGTGGTTGGGGTGGAGATAGCTGAAAAGGCCATCCAACAGTTCTTTGAGGAAAACAACATGACTTACAGTGAGGAGCCTGTTCCTGCCATACCTGGAGCCAAAGTTTATAGGGTAAGTTACCTGAATATGAAAGCTTTAAGTTTACTTATGGCACTGGGATTAACTCATATCTACAGCAGCATTTAACCCTAAAGACCCACAACTGTTATGTTGACTTCCATATGGAAATTTCTCGACATTCAAAGTTTCCTGGAATTTATCACCATTTATTATATTATCCTCTTCATTTTTCTATGCAAATCAGGTATTTTCTGCTATTTAATTTACAAAGATCATGTAGATGTTCATAAGAGCTCAGTGTGAATTCAAAATGTTATATCAACACAGAGAAAACTGAAAAATTAACTTTCAGCAAAACAGGTCATTAACTGAACAGAAAAGGAACCCCTTACAAACTCATTTGTCAAACTATACAGGTTTTATTTGTGAATCACTGTAGTACAAGAAGGTGGGGATTCGTCATTCATTACAGAGCCTTTTCAGATCTAAATTGGCAATATCTGACACCAGTGAAAAGCTGAGAAACTGCATTTTACTGGAGTTAATGAAATACACTGTTTGGATTAGTGGTTCGAATGGTATTAAACATTTTAGATCACTAAGTGCTTTTAGTTGTCAGAGGTTATATAGGCCTTTGAGAATTAAGTTAACACAAAAATTCGAGACAGACATCTTGAACTTTGACAGTGGTGTTTTTACACCCGTAGACAATGTCAGATGAAAACTTATTTGCTGCCTATTTGGAGTGTCTACTTGCTGAAAATGCATACTCCATTTGCAAAATTTTAATCCTCTGTCTTTGTTCCACAGAACCCTGAAAGAAACATCTCATTATATCAGTGTGACATCTACAAGTTCTCCAGGTAATTTTAAAAATATATATTTTAATGTACATATAGTTGCAAGTGTAAATTTGCTTAAACAAACGTAAAATATAAACAAACACTTTCCTACGATTCACAGTTCCGTTCAGGGACAGTTTGGGGCAATCTGGGACAGGGGCTCCCTTGTGGCCATAAACCCAAGAGACAGAGAAAAGTAAGATGGGATTGACCCATAATCTAAACTTGATGGTTAAGGAAAACATTCATAGCATTTAATCAGCAAACAAGTACCTTAAAAACATGTTTGTTTCAGATCGTCTTACATTCTGTTTCATAATACCACAGATACGCTGCTCTGATCATTTCTCTCATGGCCAAAGACTGCAGATACCTTTTGGACACTTTACTGTATAATCCTGAATTATACAAAGGTAATTAAAAAGATGGAAAACTGGTATTGCTGCTAAAATATCAGGTGTATTGGAGACTGATACAAGGCAGAAGAAAGACTTTGAAGTGTCAAAATGAAGGATTAGTATTATATACAAGTGTGATGAAGTGTGTATTTGCCTTTCAGGACCCCCATTCTTTGTGCCAGATGAACAAGTACACAGTCTGTTTGGTGAGTGTCAAACAGTGTATTTATTTGCACTGATCAAAATGTAATGGCCATAAATAACCTGAAGATGAACAGCATTAGAATATAAGTAGTATTGAAATGTGGGTGTTTTTCAGGCTATTACAGGCTGAGATCATGATTTGATTCTTAATGGCGTAATTACTTTGCACAGGGAGCGGCTGTGATATTGAACGACTGCTGTCAGTGGACGCCCTGACAGACCGACAGCGAAGCTGGGGGTTGGACTACTTCACTGAAAATGTACACCTCATCACTCCAAAGAGCAATTAAAGTCTAGCTTTTAAGTTTGGAGTGCACAGGAAAGCACGTTTAAGGCTTTTTTTTTTTTAATGCTACATATACTTTTGACAGTTACATTTGTTTGAAATAAAAAATAAACAAATTCTATTACCACTTGAATCTTCTCTTTTGTAAATTTAATTATTTTGAGCATTTGATCAAAATAAAGCTGGTTTCATTAATGTTTTTTTTTTGTTTGTTTTTTTAAACACACCTTAGAATTTTCCTAGCGCTTCTTAGAAATGTAAAATTTATTTTTTGATCCCCTTAATCCTCTGGAGCAAGGGTCACCAACCCTGGTCCTCAAGACCTCCTATCCCTGCATGTTTTAGATGGTCCTTGTTCCAGTACACCTGACTGTCGTTATCAGGCTTCTGCAGAGCTTGATGATAGGGTTATCATTTGAATCAGGTGTGCTGAAAGAGGAACACATCTAAAACAGGAGTGAGCCAGTATCCTGCATGTTTTAGATATTTCTCTCTTCCAGCACACCCTGAAGTTATTACATTGTTATCAGGCCTTGGCAGAGCTTGAGGATGAGCCGATCATTAATTGAACCAGGTGTGCTGGAAGAGGGACATATCTACAACATGCAGGACACCATCCCTTGAGGACTAGACTGGCGTTGCCCACCCATGATCTAAAATGGGGGTATTCAAATCCAGTCCTTGAGGGCCAGTACCCTGCATGTTTTAGATATGTCCCTCTTGTAGCACACCTGGTTCAATTATTGATCAGGTCATTATCAAGCTTGATAATGATGTAATGGCTTCCAGGTGTGTTGGAAGAGGGAAATCTCTAAAACATGCAGGATAATGGCCCTCGAGGACTGGATTTGAATACCCCTGATCTAAAATATACAGGATAGTAGATCAAGGACCAAGGATGGTGACCCTTGATCTCAAGGGTCATAGTGGTGCTGGAAGCTGAACCACCTACCGTCAGGCAAAGGATGCCTGGATGTTTGACCAGTTCATCACAGGAAAAAGATACAGAAACTCATACCTTTCTGGGTCTCATCCTGGACATGCAGACAAACATCCATTCACTGGAACATTCACACCTGTGGGCAATTTTTAGACTGACCAGTTACCCTGTTAAGGTGCACATGTTTTGACTGTGAGTTTCAGAGAACTGCATCATGCTCTACGCCAGTGGTTCTCAAGTCCAGTCCTCGTGGCCCAGTGTCCTGCATGTTTTAGATATGTCCCGCTTCCAGCACACCTGAATCAATTAATGATCAGCTCATCACCAAGCTCTGCAGAAGCCTGATAATGATGTAATGGCCTCCAGGTGTGCTGGAAGAGGGAACCATCGAAAACATGCAGGACACTGGGCCATGAGGACCACTGCTCTTCACAGAGTATTGTAAACAGTCACATACAGTGCAAGTGCAATGTAGCAAAAAGCAGAGATCATAACTGGTATTAAAAACTGAGATAGTGGTTTCATTTGACTGTCTCTTTGAAATGGGGACCAAATGAGCAAAAGCTAATAGTTGATAGCAATAGTTAACAAAAGCTGCCTCATGCATTTTTCCCCCTCCTTCTTATAAAAATAAATAAATTCTTTAAAACTGGATAATACAATTGTATAATTGATTTTTAAGTTAAAACAGACAATTTAAAAATTTTTTTAACTTAGATAAGTGGGGGGAAAAAAACAAACAAAAAAAAACCAAGTGTCATGGCCTCATTATAGTTACAAAAAACAAAAGTGTGTTGAGGATCCGGCTTCTCCATGAGTGGCTGTTGCCTGGATACGCTACGTCACACAGGAAGCAACAAGCGGCAGGCGCTAACTTTTAGCAAGTTTTATCTAGCTAACAAAATGCAGACATATCCAGGGGAGACCAGAAACGTAAGTTATTACTTTAAGAACGAAAAATTAAGTTAGGTAAGATGGTGTCTTGTCAAAACGTTTGGTAGAAATTTACATTTATTTTGTATACCCGGCAACTACACTAGTGGTGGAATTACGACATTTTACGACTTCACGTCTGTCAGTAATTAGCACCTTTGCTACTGGTTAATAATGTTAGACGTTGACATAAAGTTGTACATTTATAGTCGAGTTAATATTTAAAGTACCTTACAGATAAGCGCCGTGGCTCCTGACCGCTGGGAGTGGAATGAAGAGACCCTGGAGTTTGTAAGGTGAGGCTCACATTACCAGAACACAACACCTGTCAGCAGTACTGTGACGTACAACTATAATAGAAGATAATATTGTGACCTTTGAACCCTGCTTACAGGCCCTCGCCAGCAGAGAAACCTGTGGTGAGGAAGAGAAGACTAAGCAGTAGCAGTTTCAACGAGCTCATACAGAAAGCAGAATGGTAGGTCTGGGTTCAACCATTAAGAAACTTCCACATGTTGTTTTATTTTATTTTTTTACTATTCAAGAAAGGAAAAAAAACAATATGAGGCCTTTTATAGATAGTTAGTGTATTGAATTGTTTTTTTTTTCTTTAACCTTTTCCTTTAACTCTTTCTTCAACCAGATTGTCTCCCTCCCACCCTTCCCACATACAAACTACCACTAATCATTAAACAAAACACAACAACAACAACAACAACAAAAAGGGGGTGGGGGCAAAAATATAAATCAGGACATGGGTAAATTAAATAAGGGACACTTTCACACGTTATTTCTAGCTTACAGGATATATGATGCTACTGGATGGTGTTGAGCCTATCAAAATACCAAATTAAAGGGTCCTATAATTTATGGAACTTTTCAATTGATCCTCTGATGAAATACTTTACTTTTTTCAAATTTTAGGACAAACATAAAATTGCTAAGTCAAATGGATATAATTTTTCTTTTTCTTTTTACTGCAAATTGCATATTTTTTGTCTTTCAGGCTATCTGAAATGCACACATTGAACCATAGAGGGCGCCAGAGCACCAGAAAGAGCCTGAACTCTGCTCATTTGACTGCTTACAGGTCCATGGTGATGCAGAGGCAAGGGGATCATGTCACCATTGACGATGTGAAACGCAAGTGTTAATATGTTGTTGAAGTGATACATTTGTCTGACATATTTACATTTTTCCATGTCCATCCAATCCAGTGAAAAATGTGTTGATGCAAAATGTTTGATAAACTGAAGGATTACGTTTTCCTTCATGGGTGGACAAAATTCTCCTCCTTCTAAACCTAAACAAGCTGTTTATCTCAGATCCATGAGAAAACACTCTGGTTTCTCTCAGCTCATGAAAGTTTTTTTTTTTTTTTTTTTTTTTTTTTGTGACAATACATTGCTATTGATTAAACTACATAACAGTATGTAAAGTATTATATTTAAGTGTGTACAGCAGTAAAATGGAGCATATACTTTGCAACAGATTTGCACAAGCATTTTACTGCACAGTGATGACCTTTACTCAATTATGTCTCACTGTACATACAGCAGTAGAGTATTGTCATAGTGTTGTATGACATAAGTAAATATGCATCTTCTTCTTCCACCAGTGACAGCTGAATATTTCAACTGGCATTTAACAATGTGTGCTACATCACTTGATATTATTACATTCAGAACTCTAAACTGGAAGCCAAAATATGGGACAACTATAAAGACTGATAGTTCTAATATGGACAGAAGACATACAACAGAGCATAATGTAATCAACAAATAATAAAAACGAAAAAAAAAAACATTTCAGGACTCAATTATTATTTTTTTATTCAAATTTTTATTCAAAACAGTCTCATAGCATATTACACCAGACGTCATTGATGCAAAGTACACTTTTTTGAAGAAGAAGAACAAGAAAAGGGTGTCAGTATTGCACACAGAAAGAAAAGATGATTTGTGAATTTTGTTGCCTGAAAATCATCATAAATATAGACTTTCCAGTGCAATACAAAACAGGGGTAATTTGTGAAGAAATCAATGCTTTTTCATGGCCATCCTACTTTTGCAGAACAATAACATGATTAGTAATAAAGATTAAGAACAAACATATGTACATTTATTTACAGGGACACGTTTATCTACATGCTAAAATGATTGTGGACGTGTCCATGAAGCACACACATGTTAAAGAAAAAAAAAAAAAAAGTCAGGACTCCGTTTTAATAACTATTGTATGTTCAACAACACCAAGGTCACAAAAAGCACAGATATTACTCCTCCGAAACACCTTTCCATATGCCTTCTTTGACTTTATTTGAATATATTTGCCTAAATCATTTGCACACAACATCATCTACTTTTTTTTAACATGTGCTCCTTTTTGTTGCCTTTGTGTTTTTATTAAATGTATTAAACGGTGCTTTACTGCTCAGGAATGCTAACATATTTTACATGAAATTCAAGATGCACTGTAGACTTTTTCTGACCTGCTTCTCTGTGTTGTGATGTGTAGAAGTGGCTGTCAGTTTGCTACAGGAGAATTATCCGATCCCCATCCCATCCTGCTTCCTGACTATCCTAAAGTAAGATTTACAAGGCACCATATACTCGTATATACTTTTGTAAGACAATGACTTGACCAGTTATTTCTTCTCTATATCCAGGAGTAAAGCACTTGATGAAGTCCTGAGTGCACTTCTCCTGTACATGTCTTGTTTTTTTGAGCACAAGTCTCTGGAGAATAAACCCACCCCATTAATGGTGTAAGCACACAGACTGAAGAATATTGTGTACATTTCCTTTTTGCATTGTACTGTCCTCTTTACTCATCTATTTCTGTGTTCTGTATTTTTGTTACATTTACCTTGGCTCTGAATTGTGACGTTCCAACCTTCCAGTTTCGACACCAGGAAAGGGAACCAGATGATGGCACAGAGTTTAGCCCTAAAGGACCTTGCTCAAAAGAAGCTGGCTGTTTGCTACTTTACTCTAATCATGGACCTAGAGATGGGACAAAATCAACACACTTCATATCATAAGTGAGTAGCTGTTATGATTTTGTCAAACAAATGATCACTAAAAATGTCTTCTGAGATTCCAAACCCTGTAAATGCTTGACATGTAGGTGCAGTTTAACAAAGCTGCTTATGCCATACTAACTCCGAGCGCATGTATCTGTTGTCATAATAATCCTTTACAACAGGGGTGCCCAACCCCTGGTCCTTGTGAGCTACTATCCTGCATGTTTTAGATGTGTCCCTCTTCCAACACACCTGATTCAAATGATGAGCCTATCATCAAGCTCTGCAGAAGTCTGATAACGACCGTCAGGTGTGCTGGGAAATGGAAACATCTAAAAGATGCAGGATAGTAGCTCACGAGGACCAGGGTTGGGCACCCCTGTTCTACAATGTCAAGTGCACTGGCTAGGACTGCGTAGGGATTAATTTAGGTATAGTCTTGTTTGCTCTGTTTTTGTGACAGTGCTAGGTGTGATTGATATACACCCATCCTTACTTCAGATTTCTGTAAGGACCATTTAGTACTGCACTTCTACAGGGTGACCCTTAAAAACAGGAATTTTTGAAGTGCGTATTGGCAGACATGAGCAAGTGACAGCACTGCAAGACGGTGATCTTGAGCAAGTAAACACGCCGCCATTTTAGTAACCATGGATCAGTGGAACGGGTAACGGCATGCGTTAGCCATAAAAATGTTTTATAAAAACAGTGATAGTTTGACAGCTGCGCAGAGAGAGTTCTGACGTTTTACAACTGAGGACGTCATGGTGCTGTTCCATCAAAACGCACGATAAAATGTTGGATTAATAACTCTGAAGAGACTGGATCTGCCCTAAAGAAGAAACCAACAGGACGAAGAGGAATCCCAACAGCAGATTTCAAGAATGTATTCGTACAGGAGGACGCCATCTACAGGACGGAATTAAAAAAAAAAAAAAAAAGAGAATTCCATCATTGTTTCTTAAATGGCATGGTTTAAGATTTCAATTACTATGAATAAAATATTTTTCTTCCATCACTCTTGGTTTTATTGGATTGTTAAAAAGTTCCTGTTTTTTGTGTCACCCTGTATTATACTGAGAAAACATCAAAATGTTTTTTAAAAAAAAAGTATTCTGTGTGCCCCTCAAATGTGCTATTCCAAAATCCTTTGTCAGACTCTCAGAAGCCTGTCATTAGCTTTACTAACAGGCTCAGGCAAGTGTCAAGTGTCAAAATGTCAAGCTGAGCCGTCTTTTATTTGTGGCTATTACAAATAAAGCCAGGGTTTATTATAGTTACATCATCAAGAAATGGAGGTCAGCCAATCACAGTGTTCTGTTATGTATACATGTTTGTTTGTTTTTTTTATGTCCTTTTAGGGGCAGGATGTCGTCAGGTAGCACAGAGTGGCTTCTACAAGCGGTAGGTGCAAAAATGTATTTTATCTAACCTTTGTTTAACCAGAAAAAACAGTCACTGAAACAAGCACACCATAAGCAGCAGCACAATTAACCCACAATGACCCAGTGTTAATTTTGTGGCAGTTCTCAAATTAAATTCTCTTTTTTTTTTAAAAAGTAATTTATCACCATTTCTTATTATCCTCTGTAGTTTGCATTTTTCACTATAAATTGTGTATTTTCCAACATATAACTTATAAAAACAGAGTAAATTCAAAGGTTATCATATGAAAATAGATAAATGAAGAAAAAAATTACTTTTTCAGCAAAGATATCAATAACTGAATGTTAAAATAAATGTTTCCCTGACTGTCATTGATCAAACTTCATGAGTTTTACGGGTGAATCCATGTTGTAGAAGATGACAGTGTTTCCATGGTAACTACGGAGCCTCTGAACATTCAAATGGTTCATATCTGATGACCATGAAAAGACGACGAACTGTATTTTATACCAATTATTTACATGGATTGATAGGATTAGTGGCTTAACAGGTTTTAAATATTTTAGATCAGTAGATGCCTTTGGTTGCTGGTGGATGTTTGGGTATTTTTGGGTTAAAGAGGCAACAGGCAGAGTAGAAACCAGACTTGCATGCAAACATGTCATGCAAAAATATAAGGTGAGTAAATAAAAATGTGTGCAAATAACTAGCATTTCGCTCAATGCTGCAGTCACCCCATTTGCAAAGCATAGTATAGTATGTGAGATGTGGTCAGAAAGGTTATATGCACTTCATTTAGCTTTTCATCTCATTATTCCTATTAATAATGTAAGAAGAATGTTGGATATTAGCTGCTGCTGTCTGCGGCATGTCTATGACCAAAGGCACAGAGAGAGAAAACCCCTGTTTATTCCAGTATTATATAATGGTACATTCCTTTGCGGTTTAATACAAATATTTTACTTTAAAGGCAAGAAGAAAAACCAAATCCTTCTTGAATATTTTATCTTCTGTGTCTGACCAGGGAATTAAAAATGACTTCTCATTTGTGGAATTTCAAATGAACATCAAATAGCATATTATCAATATTTTAGAGACCGCCCCAAATTTCGGAAGCCATATTTTCAAGGGTGCTTATTAAAAGGAGCCACATTCCCTGCGGCTCACACCCTGCTGAAGTCATTGTGAATATTCCCAACTTGCTTCCTCTAATAACATTTTTAAGCCTTTTGAAAAATTTGACTTGCAACTGACCTGATTCTTTACTTGCAAAGGCAGCGCGTTGAAACAGTCACAACCATATTGCCTCATCTGCACGCACACACACAGATATACACACACACAAATGGAGCCTGGTGTGGTCACAGTATGGCCAGTTCACCAGCTGTGAATAACGAAGGCAGTGAGCAGAACAGAACGGCATTGAGTGCGGGTTATGCCTGGTGGCCTTAATGAATTAGTTAGTGGTAGGGGGATGTTGACTCTACACAGGTGCTTTGCTTTGACAGGCTCTCTCTAATATTTAGCCAGGTGGGTGGATGGAGGCAGAAATATCACACCAACAGCAGCTGCTTATTGCCTGCTCTATATGTGACCTTTTTGGATAGAAACAGCTGTTGTGACCTTTTAAATACATGGCCATGCTGAATGCACTTGAAGGTGGATAAATTTGGGATATGGATTAGATTAGACCAGTGGTTCTCAATTATTTTCTCTCAGGCCCCCCTTTAGAGGATGAAAAATCTCCAGCCCCCCCCTCAACCCCAATA
>JAQQZY010000003.1:29219661-29239442 GCA_030068375.1 Ostorhinchus rueppellii
CCCAAACTCTGTATCTAGTTCCACATCACCAAAATGAGTCCAGGGTGGTCCAATGCTAAACCATTAGATCCACCTGAAACATGTCCTAACCTGAAGAAAAAAAACACCAGGGAGAGATCCCATGCCCCCCCTGGCAGGCCTTCCTGCCCCCCCAGAGGGCCCGCCCCACTATTTGAGAAACACTGGATTAGACTAAATTACATTGTATTTGGAGGGACATTTGTTTATTTTCAAGCAAACGTTTTGAACTTCCAAGCAAAGAGGACTGATTTCTAAGTAAAACTAGAAAAGCACTCGGAGAGCACAGACCTCCGCCAAGGCTGCGTTTGTACTTTCCTCCACTAGATGGTGCTGAATGTACAGGTGATTTCATGCCCCATCTCCCAATGATCCTTTTTTTTTTTTTTTTTGCCACTTTTTGTCTTTTGCTCTCAAATGTCTTTTGGTTGCAAATCCATTGTATTTGATTGATGAATAAAGAAATGTCTTTCCATAGCTGTTTATGTTGAATATCAACATTTAAAACAAATGCAACAAGAAAAATCCATATAAAAAAGAAAATATATTCAAAAGGAGCAGGATGAAGTTCAACTTGTATACTCTCGCCCCCTTTCCCTATCTTTTTACTGACCATAAATTCCCATGTCAGCTCCCCAAGGTAACTTAACAAATCTTATATATATCAAAATAAATTCTGACTAAGCCTGAACAAAATACAAAAATGCTCCACATATCATAGCCAAAAAAAAAATAAACTCATTAAAGTTGATTGGAAGCTAGATAACCTTCTGTGGATGGATCTCCTCTGAATCCCACTTCTAGTGTTTGTATACCTTCTTCTGCTACGTGGCCTGGGTGACATTTGGCAGGAAGGACCTGAAGGACATCCATGAGGAAGTGGGGAGGCTTTTGTACTCCGACATCATCAATACTGCCGTGAGGAACAGGAATGATGGGTGCTCGAGAAGAACTTCCAACATTATTAATGGTTCAGCGAAGATGACAGGAGCTGACCCTAAGGAGACGGGATGGAATAGTACATTCAAGCAGCGGTGCGTTCAAATGGACAAAAAGCTGGGTTATGTGGCTTTTAGGATGAGCCACTGTGAATCTGACTAATGTTGTGTTCTCAGTTTATCTTTGTACATTGTAAATATGCATAAAAAAAGCTATAAAGACAATAAATGATACAATGCAGGTATGAGGTAAAATACCCAGTTGGGTTAACTGAAGTCTCAACTTGTCTTGGAGAACACAAAATGAATGTAAAGCCAAAGGAAAAAGGAGTAAAAAGTCATGTATGATAGTAATAATAGGCTGTTTTTATAAGTGTGTGTGTGTGTGTGTGTGTGTGTGTGTGTGTGTGTGTGCAGGTAGGTGTGTCTGGGGATTCCCACAAAATCCAGAAAGGGCTCACTACTGCAGTTTGGCATACTTATGTGTTTTTGGTCAAGGAAGACGTTAGTGGAAATGGCAAGTTGATAGGACCAATATTTTGGGAGATATTAGTTATTTTGGAATGCAATAGTTTTGCATTTGTTGCTATGGTCAGAATATTTTGGCCGAGACTACTGGACAAATGCAGTACAGCATGAACAAATGCACAACAGCTTAAAAACTACTATATCTAGAACCCATGGATCCTCACAGGTCAATGTGCTGATAATAACAATAATAATAATAATAATAATAATCACCAAAATAAGTTATTACATGAGAAAAAATATGTTGGAAAAATAACTTAAACTTTAGCAAATAAATGGACTTAAGCATCTTTTAAAATATTGTTATTAGACAGAACAAGTTTTTTTTCTACTAGTTGAGATTTTTTTTTTGGGGGGGGGGGGGGTGTCAAAATTTAAACGCAGAGGAGCCAAGAAAGAATTGCAAATATGAAAGCAAATCTTCAACTGACTGAGAACATTCTTTTCATTTGCCCACATTTAACACATATTGGAGAAATATTGATTTGTGTGAAATACAAAAAAACCCCAAAACAGTCGAGCTGTCAGGCTGCAGGGCTAAAATCTTGGTGAATCCTCAAATCCAGTTTTCCTTAACCGTTATCAGTGCAAAACCTAATTGTGTTTTATGTCTAATCCTTCATCAAACCCAGTCTGACCCTTGTTTGACACAGCCATCAGCAGTAAAGTTCCCCTTGTTTGATGGCTATCATGTCTGATCTGTGGAATATGATGAATGCTGGTGGATTGGGCGCTCTGCTTGATAGGAGGCACTGTCTGACAGCCTGTTTTATGTTGCTGCTGTCTGTCTGACACAAGATTGGCAGTTTTGTAAGCTGTCAGAGGCCCAGTGCTCGTTCCTGCTGTCAGCCTGAGACCAAACAATCAAAAGCTGGGCTTGAAGTTTGCGCTCCTCCTGAGAGTGGATGTACACAACAAGGATTGGACGAGCCTCACCCTCACTCCCAGCTGTCTCACAGACAGTTCTGTAGAAAAATAGCACATGTATCCAGAGAGGCTACATTCTAAAGCAGCTCTCCTGATTAATTAGTTCTGGATTTTTCTTATGTTTTCCTCCATGATTGCTATACAGCGCATATGTGTGACAAAATGGAATATGTGGAGAATGTCTGCGTTGGAAACTGCTTGTACAGCTGTTGTCTCTAAGTGGATGATTATAGCACAGCAATAAAGAGAGGCCTTTAGTGGTTGAAAATATGGAGCAAAAGATATAATCAGTGAAAGTACAGTTTGTCCTGCTCTGTCCTATTATACATACGTACGATTCACTGCCCTCTGTATGTCCTCTGATGAATACTTCTTACAGCTGCATGTTTCCCCAGAGTGTCATTATGTCAGATATCTGATGTTGGTTTTTCTTGACTCTTACCCAGATCGTCCCAGAGACGCCCAGCTCTGAGCAGCGTAGTTAATCAGTGCTCCCCGCTGATGGTGTCTTTGCTGCCTTCACCCAAAGAGCAGTCCCCTCATTTGTTCCTCCGCAGCCGGGTCAGGTCAGAGAAAGTGTTGCAGGCCAAAAGCTGTGAAACTCAGGCCCTGATGGAGGAGCTGAATCAGCAGGTGGCTACCATCAGGTGATGTATCATCTAATACATGCAAATGTTTACCTTATGTATTATGTTTGAAACAGCAGAATATGTTGTGTGTATATACAGTCATTTATGTTGGATATGATTTTGACTGAAGTTAATGTAACTTTTAACCCATAAAGACCCAGTGCTACTTTTATGTCAGTTCCCAAATGAAAGTTTCTCTGTAGATAACCCTTCTGAAGTCATTTATCACCATTTATTTAGAATGTTATCCTCTGTATTTTGTATTTCATTAGTATAAATCAGGTATTTTCCTGTATCTAATTTACTGATCATGTAGATGTTCATAAAAGCTCAGATTAAGTTGAGGCTTATTTGATCAAAAACAGACAAAACTGCCAAAAAGGTGGCTTTTTCAGCAAAATATATCATTAACTGAATATAAACCGTGCGTTTCCATCCACTGTCATTGATCCAACTTCATGGGTTTTACTGATGAATCAATGTTGTAGAAAATGTTTTTCCATGGTAACTACGGAGCCTCTGAACGGCCAAATGGGTCATATCTGATGACCATGAAAAGATGATAAACTACATTTTATACCAATTATTTACATGTATTGATAGGATTAATGGATCCACAGGTATTAAACAGTTTAGATCAGAAGATACTTTTGGTCCGTGACGGATGTTTCTGTCTTTATGGGTTAATGTTATTTTCTAAAGTACATGTGCATTAATATCAGTCCTTTAAGTTGTTGAGAGAAAAAACCTGTATTTCGCACCCTACACTGAAACCAAACTGATTTGTTATCAATGACCACTAAAGGAAACTACAGCTGACCTGCACATACATGTACACTGGCAGTAAGCACCTACACAAACATACACACTATCATGCACACACAAATATATAGAGCACTATGGACAGGTTTTGGACCACATGCAGGTCTGCTGTTTCAGTAAAAGTATAATGACTTAATGGTATAACGTTCATTCACCTTCTCAGTGTCATTACCGAGACAAAGCAGAATACAACGGCATTTAAAAACAGACCAAAGTATCCAGTATTTAGTGTGATCTTCTATTGGACTGAATATATCTTCAGCTCTTCTGTTCAGACATTATGGGATTTACTGAGCTAATCTTCTAGTGTTTTACACCAGGTTTCATTTAACATGTCCAGTGTTTCTTATTTGAGTCACTTTTTGTCATGGTAACAGAGCTCACACTAAATACCAACTGTTTCTCGCAGAAGCCATTTAGTTTATTTCTTTAGTTTCAAATGCAAGGCACAGTTTTTCCACTCTATTTCCTTGTTTTATACCAGTAAGTAGCCAGAGAAATATGTATTGCATTCATTAGAACTGCATAAACAACATGGCTAAGGGTGGCCTTAGACCTCTGCACAGTACTGAATATACACATACAAACATGCATTCACACACAGTCTATACACACTGTGTCACACATATTTATACAGATGAGAACTAATGTGACATTTCTTATCAGAAGAATAATACACACACATGTTCAGGTGAATGATGAATGTAAATGAAAATGTGTTAGTGGAACTTCAGTTTTCTTTCACATCGTTCCTATAATTTTGCCTTTATGAATATGAAGAGTTCTTAAATTGCATTTATAACAGTAATGAAAATCCTGAATTTAACTTAATACTGTAGAAACCCAGTATATACACAGTACCTAGAGATTGTAATGAACATTAACATAAATACATGCTAGGGTTTGTCTGCTTTCTAATGTACAGCCATGGAAAAAATTATTAGACCACCTTTTGTTTTCTTCAGTTTCTTGTTCATTTTAATGCCTGGTCCAATTAAAGGTACATTTGTTTGGACAAGTATAATGAGAACAACAAAAATATATCATAACAGTTTAATTTCAGAGCTGATATCTATCCATTTTCCTTGTCTTCTGGATAAAAACCAAAATCACTTCAGTTCTTACATCAATATCTATGGTATTGTACTGACAAAAACAGTGCTTCCATCTTTTCTTTTCTGTCTGTTTTAGTCACATGATACACACAGGAGTTAGGACTAGATTACATAACCATTGTTTTTGATGGTCTGATCATTTCTGTCCATGACTGTAGCCCAGATAAATATAGAAAACAAACAAAAAATCTAATTCTTATTTCTTCTTCTCTTTGTCTTATTGTTTTGTCTGTATCCTTCCCTTCATTCTTTATTTTAAAACATTAATCAGCATTGGGATTCTTGGCAGACCACTGAAGCAGTTGAACCCCAGCACCCTGATACCCTACGGAGACAGAGAAACAACAGAGACTGGGACGAAGCACCAGTAACTGTCAACCGGTACCAGTAGTGAAGGACACTGGCAGATGCATTCCACTCAACCTCACAGACACTACAAACCCCCCCCCTCAAATATCATATAGGAGTGACCTCTGCTGCTGAACAACTTCTGTGTGAGACAGGTTGTCACAAGCGTGCATTCGTTTGCATAACCTACAAGGTCAGTGACAAAGGGGTTGAAGTTTTCAGTCCGGCTTGCTCATGTGTGTCATTTGCAAAAGTCCTTCCCTGGATTGTCATCACTTCCACTATGTTTGTGCCTCTGAATTCAAATCAGTTTCCTATTTGCCAGCTGGTGGTGCTGTTGAATAAAATATAATAGATTCCATAACTTTGAAGGTCTTCACTTTCTATAGAGTCTGAAAGATATTCAGATCACATATGAAAATGAAGAAGTCCAGTTCATCACATGCATAATTCACACTGCATAATCTATGTTTGGGAAGTCAAATTATACACTCCTCACACTTATTTATTTGTCGTCTTGATCAGTGTTCCCTTTTTTATTCAGATCGTTGATGGCTCCTCTTTTTTTTTTTTTTTTCTTTTCCAGAGATGCATTGTGAGTTCTGTGGAGCCTCATACCAGGTTTACAAAAAAAAAAAACAGGTCCCAGAAATGTACACACCGCTCTCTAACCAGGCCTGGTAGCAGAAGAGGCTTTGCCTTCGCCCTAATTGGCTGTGTAATCTGGGACACCAAGAGTAGAGTTAAGCCCTCTGTGAAGGAGAGGGAGGAGGTCTGGGAAGCTGCTGTCTTACAGTGGGGGATGGGTTTAGGGATATATTGGGTTTTTCTGAATTTTAATTACTTTTTTCACACTTCAAACAATTAAATTAAATAGTCCCTTGTTTGATATTTGTTTCTATTAAAGTCATCAAGGATAAAGATTTGATTAGTGCAAAGGAAATGGTTCAGTTCAGCTGGGGCTTTTTTTCTCTCTTCTTCTGCTATCTCCAGTCACTGATGACTACTTTCACTTTTTCTCCATCTGCTCCCTTGTTCTCTTTGTCTTGCTTCTCCACTGTAGTGTGTGTGTAACACCAGGCCAGCAGTCACTCACTTGACAGAGTGAAGCCTTCCTTATCGGTCCTATTCTCTGGCCAGACTGAATAATCAAAGAGGTGCTACTCAAGCCCTTGAGCACCAGCTACATCTGTAATCATTCATGGTGTACAGTATGAATTACAAGAAAAGGCTGTTCTAACTACTGCCTTAACTACATGTGGTTACGCGTTGGATGTGACTCTATAATTGGCAAGTGTGTATAACTCCAGCTTCCATTGGTAATGTAAGACTTATTTGTCAGAAAGGAAATGCTCTATACTTTTCACTTCCTTTGATTATATGAATATAAGAAGCTCAAACTCCAGTAGATGTTGAATTAACCTGTTTTTCCGCATGATTTTGTCTTAGGAGCTAAAAATGTAAATCCCTATAACGTCTTTACTCTTGAAATGACAGTATCTCTGGGAAAAAAAAAAAAAAAAAAGGTTTTGAGGTACCATATAAAAAGATTTTTTTTTTTTTTTTTTTTTTTTTTTAATAATCTCAGGTTTCAGTAATTTTAAGTACCTCTGACACCATGGCCTGTAAAATCTCTACATAAAAGCAACACACTGATTAGTTATTGCAAACATATGCTTGTTAGTCACTCTTCAGATTACTTTAAGTGGCATCTTTTCCTCCAGCACTGGCATTAAGGTTACAAATTGCAATCTGTCATGGTAGAGAAACCCTAATAAGGACGGGATTGGGTTCAGAAAAATTCAGCAGTTAAGTAGAGGAAAAATGTTAGCCTCATTTGCGCAGATATTGGGGATTTAAGTACTGTTTAACAAGTGCAAAGACTTTGACAAATTAAAGGAAAAACATAAAACAGGTGTTGCAGAGTTTACAGACCATCTGCAAACTCTACTAGAGGGATGAACAGCATTCCTGCAGAAGATTCCCTCATTTGGTGTTTAATGAGGGGGGTGAGGAGCTCAAAATCTACCATATAATTCACATTATTTTCATCAAACCATTTCAACATTATTCGCAATGGATCTTTAAATCAGAAACAGTGCCAACAAAAGCACGCTATGTATCATTAGGAGGCTTTTTTTTTAATTTATGTATTTTAATGCACATCATCAGCATTAATCACGCAAAGAATACTATAATTCAATGCCATTTCAACCATATTTATTTTTTATTTTTAATACATTTCTGGACTCTGGAGGCTTAAAGCTATTTTGTAATGGAATCAGTTCATCACAGATTTGGGGATTACATTACCAAAATGACTCCTATGTTATTGCTCTGGCATAATTTAACCTCCTGAGACCAAGGAAAGTACAAATTTGGCCTATTTTTACATAAAATAATTGCCTTTATTGGAAATGGCACCATGCGACAGTCTTTTCAGATGCATTTTTAAACATTTTTATGGAATGTCCTTTGCAGTGGACATCTTTTAAAAAAAAATTTTAATAATCCTGTGAAACTTATGTCCCCTACAGAAGACAAAAATGCATTGCTGGGTCTCAGGAGGTTAAAGGAAAGCAAATTACATATACAAAAGTGCATTAGTTTCACCTTTTAAGAAACTAATGGAGAACACTGACGGTGTTTTGTAAGGGGTTTGTACCAGGAGAGGGAGACTTTTCCCATAAATTGTTAAAGTCAGTCAGAATTTGGCTGTCTCAGCTGATACTAAATGGAAATGTTTGTTTCAATCTATTCTATAGTGCATAAAAATAAAAATAAAATCGGACCCATCCTCATTAAATACTTCAATATCAACTCCCTATCTAATAGAGTTAAACAAATGTTGCGTTCACGGCCTGATTAAAGAATAGAAAATGCTCATTTGGCAGCAATTAATTACTGTTATCTACATTATTACCTGCAGGGTTATACAGACTGTTATAAACCCCACTAGTGAAAATATATTACAAAAAATATGCAGTAAAATACATATTTTTGTGATTACGCACAAGATGTCAATATGCGTAATAATGGATAATGGTTTTATGTGATCTATCTGGTGTGTTATTATTGATGCTCTTTTTTCCCACTTTGTCGCAAGTTCTCCCCACGTCTCGCGGTGACATGGCCGATAGAGCGCACGCACCTACCGGAGCGTCAGCCGTGTCTCCACTTTGTCCTCGTTATTCCAAGTGCGCGCAGGAGCGAAGAGGAGACCGACCGAGGTGTCTCTAACGGATATTCAGACAGGGCAAGCGGACCACTTTACGATTCCACCGTGTTTATTTGTGCATTTTGTCACGTTCACATTTCAAAGAAGAAAAAAAAAGAAAGGAGAAAAAAAGAGGAGAGAAAAAAGTGCCTGGAAAAGGGGGGGAGGAGGAATAACCAAAACGCAACACGTATCCGGTGGGATCCCACTCCTGAGAGAGAGAGACGCGGCAGGAGTTGGAGCGGAGGGCGCAAGCTGAGAGAGGGAGGGGAAAAAAAGCCGAAAAAGAAGAGAAAGCTGTGGCAATCCGCACGTAACATCGCGTTTCAATTAATAACGAGGAATAATGAGGAACGTTTGGATAATTTTGACCCTCGGGCTGACCGTCTTCCTCTCCGGGGAAAGGGTAAGTTGTTGGAAAGCAAACTTAAAGGGGGTATAGCTGTGGGGGGTTCACGGACCATTCGTGGTTTTTGCAGCCTATTTGACAAACCTTCCTTGTATGTGCGTTTATATTGTGCGTTTTACGTGTGTTTTTGTCGCAGAAACTCCGTTGTCGTATCATGGATTAAACGCAGAGGGTTATAGTTTGGACGGTGCAGCCGATAAGTCCCACTGCTTTACATAGGCTGTGAATCTGTGTGTGTGTGTCTGTGTCTGTGTGTGTGTATATGTGTGACACCAGGCCTATCATTCCCCTACTTTCCACTAGACTTTTCTTCACATCTTTACATCCCATACTAGTGCAGGGGTCAGTGGCCCTTCCATAACTCACCAAAATTTGGTTTAAATATGTTAAATATAGTTGCTTTGTCTGATTCAGACCCATATGTAAGAATTTCAATGCCAACAAGACACACTTCAGATTATAAATGTCTTTTAATATCACCGTAATTGCATGTTTTTGCAATAAACAGGCCTACACTGTGACTACTGTGCTGTTTCGCTACCCTGAGCTCTGCAGGTTGCACAGATGCATCATTGAATACATGTCATGATTACTCCATCCTCCATCCTGAGCAGATACAGAGTTTTCCATCCTCTTCTAATGATGATCAAATGTTATGCAGAGATGAATATTAATACTTCTACTCATTATACATTGCATGTGCCTACAGTTCTGCTCCAATACATGTCCAAGCCGTCGCCTCCTAACAGAGTGCATCACCCAGCAAATTGGCCGAGTTGTTGGAATGACAAATTTTGGCACTTTCATGTGCAGCCCCTGTCATTATTGCCCCCTCCCGTTGTTTCTCTGTGGGTTGTAACTTGCCGCTTGGCGCAGTGCCTCCCCCTCCGGAGTCTCTTGTCCAATTAGCTGATTCAGACACTGTTGTTTTAATGACTCATTATTTTGCATGAGGTCACCCCCAGAGTCCTCTACATTTTGTGTATTTTTTTTTTCCTATTATATTTGTTTAGTTATACACAACACTTAACGCGAGGATTTCAATGCTAAACTGTCACTTGAGGGTGTACATTTTGGCAAAAAAAACCTAACAAAAAAAAGTTGATTATTACGTACAAGATCATGCCAAAAACAGACTGATCAATATCCAACGCCCCCCCCTTCCTTTTTGTGTGTCCCCTGAAGGTTGGAACTTGACACGTGACATTGATTCTCAATATTGGCACTGGTTTTGACAAGTGGTGGATAACCCGCTTTAGGCAAATCTGCCTGTGTTTTAATTACCCGAACACATCACAGGGGTAATGTCGGACTTTGGCGACCGACCATGTGAACTTGGAGACCCAACTCCATTCTAGGTTCCTGCTACTGGAGAATGTAGCATTGAATTTTGTAATCCCATCCACTGCACGGCTTGTGTTTTCATTTTTATACTCCTTTCCATTTGCTTTTTTTTTTTTTTTTTTTTTAACTTTGATTGCCTGCTAACCAGCTTACACTGCAAGTAGTAATGATGTTATTGAAGCTCTTTGTGGCTTTTCTGAAGTTGTGCATATAAATCCCAATTAATTGCTGCTGTTATTGGAGAACTTATTGTCTTACCGCTAAGCTAGAGAACAGATTTTTGGTTTAGAGTCCCTACATAGTCGCATTTATCCTCATTTTCTTTCGTGTCTTTGTTTGCCAGCTGACCCACTTACTCAAACAGTGTTGCTTCTGCATGTGAAATCTCGGCACATGTTGAAGTTGAAGTTAGTTGCGCAGGAGATACAGGACAGTCGGACGATGCAGGTTTGTAATTATCACGTGTCATTAGATGAAGTAAGTGGACGTGGGATTGGCAGTGCTTCGACCTTGGAAAAACTTTTGTGAACCAGAAGAAACAGCCCATCCAGGTGAAGTAAGGCTCGTTAGTTCAGCTCATCCTGCTGCGTTTCGGTGGACCCTACACACCAGATGTTGCGGTCTGTAATTTGTGTCATGTTTTGGCGGTGGGAAGCATGGGTGTTGTTCACATCCCTTCGCATCTGTGATTTACCGGAGGTTCTGAGCGCCGTCTCGCACTCTGAAGCTGGACTCAAAGGGATCACTTCAGAGGAGCGCTGGATCTGAACCCAAGATTCAAGGACAGTCGAGGGATGACTGTAGCGTGGCGGATAAGTGAGGGAGACGCAGAAAGAGAAATTACCTGGAGTGTCTCTGGATAGGTTCAGGGGATTTAAGAGCCAACAAAAGGGAAGATTTCACATATCTGTTAATGCTTTCTCTCGCTTTCTGTGGAATTCATTGTGGAGCGACCCCATTCATGAGGATGATGCAAGATGAAAGCTGTCACAGTCTTTTCTTTTTAAGGGCAACTGAGGTCGGCTCACTGTGATAAACTACCGTCAACTTCTCAAACAGAAATACACTCTAAGCCTGCGAAAATCCCTTATATTATTTCAGGGGGTGAAAAGGCCAAGGCTCAAGGTACAACACGTCAACATGAAGCCCTTGATGGCTCTTTGAGGGAAAGGAGAAGTGTAGGATCTGTAATGTGAGGGATGGTTCATCGAGGTCCTAAAATAGCATTGGAGTTTAATTTTTGTGGTGTGAATGCTAATTTTGCGCTCATGAAAATGAGCGGCACAGATGTACACTTTGACCTTCCTCCAAATTTGAGGTTTAAGGGTGCGTTTTCCTTTCAGCTCACTAGTACAAAACACAACCACACACATAATTCACCATTAGATTCCTCAAGATCAATTACACTACTAGTTCTTTTTCTGCAAATGGTTATGAAGGTTATATAGTTTTTAATAGATGACCATTTTTGTACTGGTTCTGATCGCCCTACTGAATTGAAAGCCGTGTTTCTTTTTTGTTGAATAGCACAAGGCTTCCAGACCGTTAATGATGTGTGCAGACTGGAAACTCCATTCTCCAGTGATAAAAGCAATATGCTTCATCTTAAGCACTTCATTTTCAATCTACTTCATGATGAATAAGTAAAATGCTAGTCTGCGGTAGGTGAGCAAAAAAAAACTGTTTACCCTCGTTTCCATCACTTCAATCAAGAACTAGAAATGTAAGAGCTAGAGGGCCAGTCATAAATAATATGACCATATCAAAATGTAATAAAACTAGAGCTATAAGAGTGCAGTAATGGAGGATAAAAATGAAAAGATGTAGTGCCACAAAGAAGCAGAGCCAGATGTTTTGCTGCGACTGCAGCTTCTCCTGCTGTATATTTAATGATGCTCTTTTATTTTGCATTAACCTAGAATTCCTGAAACTAAAAACACAACCAGCTCTCCGGCACCGGCTGCTTGTGTTTTGTCTGATTGTGGAAAAAGCCCCATGCTTTCTCTTTTTTCTAATAAATCCGCTACTGACACACATGGGAACACAGAGTCTCTTACTCTGCAGAGAAACCTACCTTCTTGCTAGTGTCCGACCCTTCAGGGGGTGCATTCATTCAGTCACTGTCTGCCAAGCATTATGCAATCACTAATGGACTCTACAGAAGGCAGGGGCTAGGGGGCTGCAGGACCACTGAAAGGACAACAGCTACCACTACCCCCCCCCCCCCCCCCCCCCCTTTTACCCTCAATCCATCTGTGGCCATGCTTGAACTCCTGTTTTGTCACTGCGCAGGCACACACAATGTAAACACCCAGAAGAACACATGGGCTCTTAAATCCCTCTTTCCTGCACTTTTACTGCATCGTTTTTGCCAGAATCGTTAATATTCTGCTCGTTAGAACCCAAAACTCACTCTTGTATTATGGCAAGTGTATGTTCTGTCTGACTGTGAGTTTGTTCTCTATAAAGACTTTCATTTAATTAACCGACTTTGCTGGATGACACGTTGTTTAATTTCAGTTTTACTGTTATTTTTGTTTTCTTACATTTAATTATCATGCAAACCGTTTTCATACTTTCACATTTGCTTTAGCAAAGTGACAAATTAATATAACAAATGAATAAAGTGTAAGTGAAGTGTCTTGGATTAGATTGAAAACATTTGTATGAAAGTGTATTCTCACATATCTGGAAGAAGTGAGTGATGGGAGACTTTTTTTCCTGACACCTTTTTTTTTTTTTTTTTTAATTCTTTACACTTGAGATGTGAGTCTTCACTCTGAATTTGTGAACATCTGCACAGCGTATGTGTTTGAGAGGAGCTGCCTTCCTCCCCTCCTCTCTCTTGTTGACCAGTTGGAAGAGATTCTTACTTTGGCAGCGACTTGTGCACACCAGTAAAGACTCCAAAAACTGCGATGACTGTGTGTTTGTGTGCGTTTCCTTGTGTATCTGTGCCTTTTTATGTCCCTGTGGCGAGGTGCTCGGCGCATGTTTACGGCCACGTGTTTAAAATACACTGTTATGCCAGCCACCAAGGCATAGGGAAAACACATTAGGAAGATGCGGCTGCAGCAAAACCGGCGACAGAAGCTTTGGTTTTTGTTGGGTCGCAGCCACCTTCGCTCGCAGACTACGAACGGCTGCGACGGCGGACAACAAAACAATATGACTGAAAATATTTAGACACAGTAAATTAGACACATTACTCTTTCTCTTTCTTCCACGGTTCCCACCCTCCTCCTTCCCCTCACTCCTTTCTTTTTCTCATTTAATTAGCTTAGCAAATGGAAACTTCCTTGGCAGGACTGTGGTGGAAGGGGACTGTGGTTGTGACAAAGAGAAATGGGGAAAACCCTCTGTTAGGACGTCTGGGTTTTTCGTACTTTTTCCTCCTCTTTTTTTTTTTTTTTTTTTTTTTTTTTTTTAAACTGCCTGGTGCCTTTATAGTTTGGGTAGGTAGGTTTCCAACGAGGGGAAATAAGAGAAGAGCCAGAGGAAGAGTGCAAATACTGTCTTCCTTTTGGTTTTCCTAAGTCTGTCTGGAGCTCTGCAGCATGAGGTGTGAAAAGTGTCTAACTTGGCAGGGGGCGTAATGAGAGAGACAGACCCATATGGTAAACAGAGTGCCACTAATGGTATTTGGTACGTGACTACTGAGTTGGTCTGCTTTGGTAATAACACTTTCTAAGAGGCGATGGAATATGCTCGCAGTGTTACTGAGATACTCACAAAAAAAAAAAAAGCAATTATTTTGAATGAATGATCCAAGTTATTGTTTTTGCTATTTTACTACCGAGATGCCAAAATGGGTGTATCAGGAGAGCTAAAAATGTTTTCTAATTGAGTGAAATTGCGTGCCATTGTACCAACAGTAAAGAAAAACCGCTTTAATTCACAAGTGCCGTGCATAGGTTTAATATTGTGCACAGTGTGAACTATTCAGTGCAGCTTTTTTTGTCACTATTGTTTAATTGCAGTTAAAATTTTGACATGAAGTCAGCTCCAACTTAAACATTATTTCTTCAAAGCTGCATTAAATGTCATTAGGGTGGATTGCGGCTGGTTGAGGGTTTGTTGGACGGCTTGTTAAAGGATGAAGTGAAATCAAATGCTGCTTGTGAAACTGTCTTGGTTGACATTGTTCTGCCAAACAGACGCTGACACGCGGGCCAAATGGGTTCCATCTGTACACGACCCCAAAAAAACAGTGGATATTTCAACGTGTGACGTCACCTTTTTGCTTTTTCCATCTCGACTCCCAAGATTGCTGCGGAAAACGGCACGGCACATTTAACACATCTGCGCTCACTCATATTTACGAGCACATTTTATCGTCTCAAAAAGGCGCCAAATTGATATCTGCAGCGGCGTTCCTCCAACAAGAAAAATGTACCGCTAATGTCTGCCGTTTCCATTATTTTTCTCTATCTCAAATCAAAACAGCGCAGAATGAGCTACAGTGCGTAAATCATGCGCTCTGTGCAGGGTGTATCACCAACCGCAAATTACACTCCATGCAGTGACTTAATTTAGAGCCGTTTTCATGAGAAAAAAACAGATTCCAGAGGGTATTGAGGAAGCTGATGAGCTGAAGTGGGGAATTCATTAGTGAACTCCCCCTTAGAACACAGCACTTTTCCTCTAAATGCATGTGTAAACTGGTCTCATTTTAGTAAAAGGCAGAGAATTGAAAGGCTCCCACTGTGTGCTCATGAATATGCATGTGTGAAATATGCTCATGATTAACACTGATGACAAAAGAAACAGGAAGTAGACGTGTTTCCTATTGTGTTTCCACGTGGGAAGTCTCGGTACACTGCTAGAATTCTTCCAGCTTTGAGTTATTTAATATTAAGCCATTTTGTTTTTCCATTTGTTAAAAAAAAAAACAAAAAAACCTGCTTCTATCTCCAACACCCCTGGCAGAAAACAAACATCTTGAGTTTTCAGTAGTGTTTTCATATCCGAGTTTGATTTGAAAAGCACTGGTTACCAGCGACTCTGCTGAGGTTTGCTTCATTTCCTTATTTTCTTTTGGATGAACCATGATGTCAGGACCCCACATCTGTATCCAGATGCTGTGGCAGACATCCCATGTTTGGAAGTCGAAACTGTGACCGCATTATCAAACCAGTCCAGACAGTGAGTCACACAGTAAGACTGAAAGAGCGAACGGAGCTGGAAGACACCAGCAAGTATAAAGGGACAGATGGAAATGAACAAATACATGAAATAGACTTTTATTTGTTTCTGCTGATCCACCTGAAAAGACGGGAGGTTATTTAGTTCTTGTATTAGAAAAGATCAGGGTTTTTGTTTTTTTTGTTTTTTTGTTTTTTTATGCACATTGTTTTTACTTTGAAGCTTAAAACTCCTCCTGTTCTCTATGAAAGGAGACAGAAAATATTCCTGTAGTTTCCCAGCATTGTTTTTCTTATTTATTTTGGCTTCCAGTTTATTTCATTTATCATTTTAGCTCCTTTTTTTTTTTTGACATTTAGCTTTCATCTTCCTTTTCTGCTCACAAAATATGAAAACGGATCTGTTTAAATTGGTTTACTTTCGGATATTTATTGTATTTTAATTGATTTCCCCTCCGATTATGGCCCTGTATACATAAATTGTATTTAGTTATTCACTAAACATGCACAAAGTTGTTTTTTTATGCACATTGTTTTTACTTTGAAGCTTAAAACTCCTCCTGTTCTCTATGAAAGGAGACAGAAAATATTCCTGTAGTTTCCCAGCATTGTTTTTCTTATTTATTTCGGCTTCCAGTTTATTTCATTTATCATTTTAGCTCCTTTTTTTTTTTTTTTTTTTTTTGACATTTAGCTTTCATCTTCCTTTTCTGCTCACAAAATATGAAAACGTATCTGTTTAGATTGGTTTACTTTAGGGTATTTATTGTATTTTAATTGATTTCCCCTCAGATTATGGCCCTGCATACATAAATTGTATTTATTTATTCACTAAACATGCACAAAGTTTTGTTGTTGTTTTTTTTTTTAATTTATATAGTATCTATCCAGCCCAGCCAGCCTTATCATCACACTGTCTCTTTGCTGTGGTTGTTAACATGATCAGAGGCACTAATGTGGTGATTCTACCAGGCGAGTTAATCTTTACTAATGCATTCTGTTAACAGCTGTGTGTGTTCTCAACGCCAACTGTAAACCCTTTCAGCAGAGCACCACACTGCATTCAGCACCCCAGCAGTCAGTCCTCCATTACGCAGGAGGGATTGGGTTTATTATTCCACCCAGAAAGGCTTTAGACCAGAGAAACCGTGTCAGATGGAATCCATTTTGATTTTAAATGCAAATACCGCTGACACGCTCATTGCCACACTCTCCACTCGGGCACAGCCGCACGGCCCTTTTGATGGGTGGAAAATTTCAAAGTCTCTAAACAAACTCAGACGGCCGGTCACAATGTGTCATGTCCACATGGTTGACCTTTGACCCCTTTACTGGAAATCTAATTTTGCATGGTTGACTGAGTTTAGGTGGTACCCCCACACCCCACCCCACCCCTGCCTGTCAGTTTCAGACCTTTGAAACTGAATATCCCTCCTAATTTAACACACATCAGTTTCAGATTAAAACTTGCATTAAAAGAAAATCAAAGTCGTATACAGTTTTTACTCTCGTTTTTCTCTCTCTGTCTGTTCTTTTAGTGTCTTTTTTTGAACTCCCTGTCTTAGTCTGATTTTCTTCCCTCCACCCCCCAAATAAGCTCTTTTGACAGTGACATCAGCCAAGGTCAATGCTTCATTTATAATCCATAACATTTCCATGCTATGGTTAAACCCGTTTTCATGGTGTAATAGAAGCAGGCCGGCGGGGTGCAAAGCTTGATTACTTCGATGATGATAATTTGTTTAATCAAGTGATTGGGTGGCTGAGTGGAATGGCTGCATGACTGCTACTGTCCAGACCCAGCAGGATATCCCCTCTGTCCAGGACAGGCTGCTTTCCAACACAAACTCTACAGGGCTTCTCACATTCATCACATACATTTCACAATGAAACTATGGAAAAGTGAATTATCCGCCTCCTTCAACGGGCCCGTCCCAAACGCCACCACAGTGGAGTGTAGGTTCTGGCGTAATAGAAAAAAAGGCAGCCGTAGTCGTACCATGAACTTCCAAGGAAATCTATTTGGTCATGAATCTGACACAGACACTAAGGGCCTTGCTTCTTTCTGATTCATATGCAGTGTTTCCCACAGGACAGGAGTCTATATGTGGTGGTGGGGGGGGGTGCGACCAAGAAAAACGCACGAGTTTTAACACTTAAACACTTTAGTCCGTACAGTTGCATCGTTACCAACGAGCAGAACCGCACTACTTACAGCGTTAGCTAAGCGGCAGCAGCTAAACAAGTGTGACGTGGCTAGCCTGTTGGCTAACGCTAACGCTGCTAACAGTGTGAGTTCATGTCTGCGCACATGTTGAGCTTCAGCGACAGTAACAGACACAGAATAATAGAACAGGAGGAGTTAGAGCTGTTCACAACACTGACCTACTGACACTGGACTTTCACACCAGTCTTTTTTTTTTTTTTCAATGATTTTTTTTTTTTAAATTAACATCTATTATTTACTTTACATACATAAAGGCATATACAAAGAAGATCAACAACAGTGATAAACAACAGGTAATGCATAACGCTCAAGGCAAGGCAGGAAGAATGTAAATAAAATAAATACAAAAATAGGTAATAAGTAAATTAATGAATTCAATAAATTAAAAAAAAACAAGAAAAGTAAATTTAAGTTTAAAATTAATAATAATAATAATAATTTTAAAAAAATGACAGTACAATTACAGTTTAAATTCATTACAAAAGGCTTTAGTTTTCACAGCTTTAGAATTTGTGCAAAACTTAAGAGTGTCCAAGTAGGATTTTAAATAAGAATTAAAGACCCCAAAATTGGTTTCTTCTCCTCCTCCTCCTCCTTTGGCAGACGAGGTGTGTTAAGTGCGTCTTCTTTGGTTTTATTGGCGGAGTAATGATTTATACCGCCACCTGCTGCACTGGAATTGTAATGACTAGCTACATTACAATGCTTTTATTTAGGCCGAGCCAAAAATGGGGGAAAAAAAATTGTGGCGGAAATTATTTATTGGTGGTGGGCCACCATGAATAAATGAATGTATGGGAAACACTGATATATACACTTCTGTTAAATTTATTGTATTTTGTTGCTTTTTCTATCACTGATATATCAATTTCTTGATTTTATTGTTTTGTTTTGTTTTTTTAACTTAACAGTTTGAGACAAATAAATTAATAAAAAATAAAACTCAGAACTTTTCTCATAAACATTTCCAGGGATAGTTTTGGTGTCTCAGTTGTGGTCGCTCCCTTTCACATGTTTGTCGTTTATTTTCCCATGAGGCCACATTAAGAATGTGGGATCAGTGAGATGAAGTCAGTTCTGCTTAATACAAATTATGTACAGCGTGTTTGTAAAAAAGCAGCAAATGACATGATTAGATTTACTCTTATTGGTAAGAGTACTTCTTAAATTATCGCATACATAGCTGCAAGTGTTTTTTGTACTTTTCAGTCACACAATCAGGGATGTTCTGAATTAGTAAGAAGAATTTTTATGTTGTAATGATTCAAATTGTACTCCTTGAACACAGCAAAAGTTATCTGTGAAGTGCTGTATAAATACATTTTGCATAGTTGTTGAAAATCCATGCATTCTGTACATTTTTACATGTTTTTAACATAAGCTGATGTCTTTTAGAGCTAATCACTAACTCAACTCGCACGACTAAACAGGCATCAGTTGAAAACTAAAGCAGATGCCTTCAAAATAAAAGCATCACCAATTTATTGCCTGCAAATGTGCACTTTTTTTGCTTTTTTTCCATATATTTTTAACGTACATTCATTCAGCAGAGTGCATAGAATTGAATGTAACCGTGAAAACAGAGCAACTAATAAAGTAAGCTAACACCAAAATAAATAAGGACATAACAGGTTGACTAATAAAACCTCTTATTGCACTTATCTACTTTTGGACTCTACTTTGGACACTTTAGCTCATTCAGTACTGACTCCAGGATGGTGCGATACCCAGGTCTGTTTTATTTAAGGTCAGTAATATGTGTAAAAGTGTTGGTTTTTTTTCTGCCGTCAAAAAGATCTGTGGGCACGGCCTCATAGGAGTGTTTGAAAGCTACAGCCGCTGAGTTGGATTTTGGAGCTTATGTTTATTGAATAAATATTTTTTTCTCATATACTGCTGTACTGTTGTTTAGGAAACAGTATGTTACACTATTTGCAGTTTCATCACCTCCGCCAAGGAGGTAATGTTTTACTGTGCGTTTGTTTGTTTGTTTGTTTGTTTGTTTGTTTGTTTGTTTGTTGCCATCCGACTTTGTTTTTTAGCAACATAACTCAAAAAGTTATGGATGGATTTTGATGACATTTTCAGGGTATGTCCACTCTGGGTCAAGGAAGA
>JAQQZY010000003.1:29274029-29285037 GCA_030068375.1 Ostorhinchus rueppellii
GCACAGCACAAAAATAAAACACAGGAGAATACCTTTAAAACAACAGCTAAAAGAAGACAACCCATATATGTCAAGGAAATAAAAGCTATATTAAAAAGACTGGATAAATAAATAAATAATAATGAAACACCTAAAATGTTTAAAGGACCTGTATTGCACTGTACGGAAGTCACCCATTGCACCACCACCGAAGGCCCCATCGCGTTGGTTTTCCTCACCATGGGAGACCGGCACAGTGACTCGCTACTCCCCCTAGTGGTCGCAGAAATCTGGGGTAAATACATTCAGTTACTATGTCTCCACATGAACCTGCATCTTTACCCCTTTAAGTCCTGAGCCTATTTTGGTCGCTTTTTTTTTTTTTAATACTTTTGATTTTTGTCTCTATATACCACATAAAAAATGTTTAATATGTCTATTCTTGGTATCTTCAGCACAACTTCATCTATATGAAGAGATAATTATTATTTCACTATAACCTTCATTAACATATTGGGCAAAAGAATACACAAAAATCATCAAATTCGAATTGAAAAAAAAATAGTATTTATCCACTTTTCCCAGTTTGTAAAACACGAATATATGGACAGAAATGCAACGCCTCCTGTCCCATCCCCCCAGAATAAGTGCACATTTATGTTCAGATAAACATATTTTCTACTATCAAATTAAAACATATCTCTGGTTTTCCGTGGTCTATCAGCGCAATATGAAAACTGGGAGAGAATTGAAATCTGCACGTTAGAGTAAAGTTGACGGCAGTGCTCCATGTGACAGAGTTTTTTGTTACAGCTACGTTAAAGACACCACCGTGATCATCGGCCCCACAGGGTAAACACACCTTCAGAGCTCTTTAGTCTCAGCACAAGTATGGGTATAATTAAGTGTTTAATATTTCAATTTCAAAATAATACAAGTAAAGACTCAACATGGACTTATATTAGAAGTGACCAACTACTGTACAATGAGAGCAAATTTATACATAAATAAACGAACTGTAAATATGTTTAATCTTGAAACCTGGTTAAAAAGAAACCATATGTTTATTTTACAAAGTTTTATGTATGCTATTGAAAACTAGTGAGAGGTAGAAGTAGCAGTCGATCATTCCATGACAGCCCAGCCCATTAGGAACACAATCCTCCAAGATGGATTTCCTCAAGAAACATCACAAAGTACTGTAAAACTGCCAAAAGTGCCAATATCAATGATAGGAGCTGACAAATGATACTGTAGAGGAAAACCGCAAACACACAATCTGCAGCTGAAATGAATTTACTCTGTGTCATATTCAACATGTCGTCCTTTCATCAATCACGATGGTGTATTTTCTTCACAACTGCAATCACAGTGTTCCAAATTAGCTGCAGTGTTAGTATGCACCTCTTTCCCAAAGCACAATGATCAGGGGTCATGGGTATTGTAGCACTTAGACCCAGCTGGCATGTCAAACACGATTTCTCAGAAACTAAGTTGAAATAATTAAAGCTGGCTGATGCAACAAGACTGTAGGAGGATTAATTTTCCACGACTCTTGTGTTTCTATGGTGAGAAATATGGAGGAAGTCATTAAATGGTGATTCAGTGATTCAGTGTGGGGAAAAAGGTTTCCAGAACTGGCCACTCAGCCCACTTCACAGCTGTCGAACTCCACTCGGCTCCTCTCTGCCTCTCCTCTTTTCTTCTCCATGTCTCTTCAGGTGGAGTAGGAGGACATCTCTCATGGCCTTCTCAGCTTCCTCTCTCTGCTTTTTTAAAGTGTCCTGTCTGTTGCACAGTGATAAAGTCCAGGTCATGAAGGAGGCACTTGGTGGAATAATAGAGTGGGCTTGTGGACGGCCTTTGGGTTGACGACAGCTCAGTGAAACAGAACAGACTGCGACTGTCACCGTACGGTGATACTGTAATGAGCTTCTGCAGAAGGCCAAGTAGAACAGATAATGTGAAAGCCAGAATGCTGATCTTGATCATTTTGGATTAACATATTCTTTTTTCATTCCATCCCCTCTTGTATTACAGGGTTTTCTTACTGAGTCACACCAACCAATTTACTCTACAAAGTAAAACAGTGAGCATATGATGAACCTGAAGCTGGGTGAAATGGCCCCCAAAAATGTCATTGTTTTAGATGATTTATTATTTTAAACAATGTGAACATGTTTGACCAAAGAAATATATTGTTGCTATCGAAACCTCTTATGTCCAAAATGGTTATTTTTCAGGAACTGGAAAAATTATCTATATTATAAATAGATGATTCAGGGTTCTTCCCAGATGGAACAGCGGTGCTGTGCCACTATACTGCTAGCTCAGCACCACGATACTCATTTTCAAATGTAGGGCGTTTTTTTTTCTTTCTATTTTCCCCTGATAATTTTGCTAAAATCTACCAAAATCCATCAGGTTTGCAGGATGCGCTCCATTTTCCAGCGCCATGTTGTTTTTCCTTTGAAATCTTGTGGAGTTGCATCTATTGCGAGGTTTTAGTTTTAGCACACACACACACCCCCCCATGGAGAACCCTGAGACTGAAGGCTGAAGTATCAGGAAATGGCCTCCATTTGCATTTGTTAAAGTCAAAATGCTAAAGCTTCCTCCTACCCTCCTCCGAACCGACCCCTCCGGCAACGCAAGCTGCGCACCACTACAGGACCAAACTCCAACATGCTTCAGGATACTATAAATTTCTGGGGAGAACCCTGATGATTGAAGATGAGAGATGCAGTTTTTTTAATTGTTTAAATAATCTTCTAAAACTGTCGGTCTAATATGAAGACTGACCAATAGAATTATATTCTGACAAAAAAAAAAGGACTAAAAATGGACTCGAGAGATTTCCACCCAACACCAACAATATTCACAATATATCAGAAGAAGCAAACAAAATTTTTTTTTTAATTCTTCAGAGCAACAAAAGTTTCCAAAAGAATAAACTTGTTATTGCGAGTCGCCTCTGAACCCTGGCACCAGTTCCGTTTGTGTTGCTATGGTAATGCTATTCGACACTTGTAGCTGCATACACATTCTATACACGTACTTAACCAGCAGAATTTCAGCTAAAGGCTCAACCCAAACAAGCCCTTAAATGTCAGAAATAAGCAAACAGTCCAAGAAAAGTGTATGTCATGAATAATTTAATAACACAACAGAAAAATGAAACGAACTTTGCTGCGCTAAGCTAACACCAAGCGGATCCAACAGTTTAACGGTTACCTATGTATCGCTAAAACTCCCTGAATGAGTCCAACAAGAGCAAAAATATAGGTTGATGACAAATTTTGTCTGTTTTCTGACTGTTTTATATGGGTGAAGCTTCTGCTGACAGATTCATCTACTGTTTCCTGTTACGTTGAAATGATTCCTACTAGAAACAAATACACCAGGGCTTAACAGGTTTATTTTTCACCATTTTCACAAAGCAAAACCTTGATTACTCCAATTAATTTGATATGTTTCTTAGGCCTGGAGGAATCTTTGAAACCTAAAAAAAGACAGATAAAATATTGATATGCAGGTTCTGTGGTTCCATACCAAGAGTAAAATCCAACAACATGAATGTCTTAAATCAGCATTAACTTCAGTCTCACGTTTATCTGTCCTTTTGGGAAAAATATGTCTTGATCTCACTATAATAAACTACTAACTAGAACCGGCAGCGAGATCAAAATATTTCTGGACATTTAAGTTTCTTTTAAGTTTAATTTATTACCTGACTGAAGCCTCATAAAAATAACAAATTTGAGGCTCACCACACCTTCGGGAGAATTCTGGAAAGAATTATAAAGCAATCTGCTGTGCAAAGCTGCCAGTAAACATCTGCCATCACTCAGTATTTATTCTTTATTCACATCATACAGTCTCCCATGCACAGTCACAGTCGCTTTCATCACCAAAGTCATCAAAGTCAGACTCCCATTTTTAACCTTCATATCTTTTGTGCCTTTTTGGGTTTTTTTGCCAGAAAAACATCAAATAGGGTGTAAGTTGCAGTCATAAAGGTCTTCCAGTCTCTAAACTTGTTGACTCCTGCAGAAACTGTATATAACACTCTTGTATTTGTGTGTGAAATATGAAGTTACAGCTAAAAAATGCACTTTGCTTTATACAATAAGTGACTCTGAACCCGGCTGCAGCAGACTGATGAAGGCAGATCTGTCTGGTCGTTGGCCCTGTGCACTTGTTTTACCCTTTTCCTTCTCTGTGAAGTTGGTGTTGTGATGTGCGTCTGTGTATTTGGCTCACGCCTTTGAGATGTGAGAGTCGGATAAGGGTTTGTGTGTGTGTGTGTGTGTGTTGGCACATACATTTGTGTGTCCCGAGGGTGGGTGGGGGGTTAGTGGCGGTGAGGGGGCTTTCATGGACTCGCAGATGTTCGTATGTGTGTGTCTACATTCCTTTGAGGAACACTATTTCCCCTGCCCTGACTTGGAGTTGAGCTAATATTTGTTGTGTTGAAGTGAGAGCCGTGTGTCAACAGTAGAAAGTCAGCCTGAGCCCGGTTCAGATTGCTCCACCCCCCCCCCCCCCCTATCCTCCTCCTATATGTATCTCCTCACTTCAAACTCGTGCTTATTGAAAGGAAAGGAGCGATGCAAATATTACACTGACAGACACATACCACGGGCGTATACAAACCCCATGCCTTTCAAGAGCTGCTAGGCTCATACACAGCGCTTTGACAGGCTTTTAGCAGAGCACCCTCCAGGCTACGGGATTGTCTGGAATAGTGGGCTATTTGTCCCATCTTCTCCCCTTTTATTTCACACTTCCCTCTCAATCCGTCCTCCATCAGTTCTCCATTCGTCTTTTGAGATTGCTCTGTTGCTTTTCTTGCCTTCTTTGGGTCAAAAAGAGAACATGATGGAGAAGCAGACAGACAGCGGTTATCCCTCCTGCTGGCTTATTAGTTCATTAGCTAGCAGAGATGCCAGTAACAGCAGCTCTTCTCCCAGATAATAGAGGGCATACAGGCATGCATTGCTGGAAACCGGCTCGTTATGGCAGCTCGCCCTTCTTCTTCTTTTTCTCCATGCACTTTCACTCGCTCTATGTGCCCGGTCCCTCCATCTCTTTCCCTTTCACACTCTGTAAGCCGGTCAGACTCTGTGGAATCTGCTTGTTAAGGTCTGAAAATGAGGCAGCCTGTGCGCACAAATACTGCATGTGTACTTTTGTGTGCAGCCGTTATACACATAGTGAAAAGACTTGGATAGTTTAGATAAATCCTAGACATTAGCTGCAACTAAAGCTGTTTTCCCAAGCGTCACATTAACGTCAGCACACTGTATCGCATGAGGTCTTGCTCCGTGTGTCTGGGAGATGAAAGTATCGTAGTATGTGTGAATGCTCTCCGTTTTTCCTATTTCTCCTTCACACTAATACCACATGCCACCTTTCAGAACGAGAGCTTTTGTGTTGCATTCACCATGCTTCACACTGGCTGTTACTTAGAAACACTGATGTTTGTCTCCTCCCAGTGCTCCAAGGCCTCTTCTTTTCTCAAGCGTACTTCTTTTTTTTCCCCTCTACTCCAAGGTGTTTGACTTCAACTCAAAGGACGGTACTTGTCAAAGCAAAGCAAATATAGGAAAAATAATTCTGAAACATGCGAAATAGTTTTAGGAGACTTGACACAGGACACCAGTGGAGCTCAAAGAGTATACAAGAAACACGGGTAGAAAAGCATTATGATGCACTGTACAATATGCAGTTCCACCTTCACAGTGCAGCATCCCTCCAAAAGCTTCTGCTGCAGTAATCCCTTACTTTTACTGTAAGCTGCCATAAAGTAGTTTGCAAGCAACACATCTTTAGTAAATTACTTTAGTTCTTAAACCTTTCATAGTTTGTAAAAGTTATAGGACCTGTGTGTGCGATTTAGAGGAATTTATTTGCACAAGTGGAATAGCGTTATGTGCGTACAAATCATTCTGTCTTCTTGCGCTTTAGATCTTTAGAGGCAGCTGGTCCTCTGTCACGGAGCCCACAATAGAGAGCCTAAGTCCAGTCCCTTCCATGGGACTTCATTGCAGGAACAAATCGATTGCGGTCAGTGGTGAGAAGTCGGTCGTTTTTGTGGTCTGTTACACATAATGTTTGGCATAATTTTACAAGCCAAGAAAGTGACAGTTTATTCTAAAACTACTGAAGTATCAGACGGTGAAAATATGTAAATAGAAAAACTACACATCCTTAAGTTGTGGAGGTGATAAGGTCATAGAGGTCTGTCTCTACTGTTCAGTCATTGAAGAAGTCTCTGCAGCTTCAGTATGACCAGACGTGTGGTGATTTTCAGCACTTTTAATACTTTTTTGACTCCCTCTTGAAGAATGAGTGAAACATGCAGAAGTAGCTTCATTTTGGGGTTGGTGATGCAGGGTTCTCCCCAGAAATGTATACTATCCTGAGGGGGGTAAGAAAGTCTAACGCCGGAAGAAAGTCTCGCGCTAAAACCTTGAGATGAACACAACTCCACGAGATTTCAAAGGAAAAACAACATAGCGTTGGAAAATGGAGCGTGTCCCTACAAACCCAACAGATTTCGGTAGATTTTAAGCAAAATTATCAGGGAAAAATAGATCAAATTTGAAAATGAGTATAGTATGAGCTAGCAGTACCCCGGTGCAGCGCCGTTGTTCCATTGTCTCGGGAGAACCCTGTGATATGTATCATATGCAACCAGAGATGCAGTCTACTGAGCTGTTTCAGACTCATCTATTCATGTTTCATGTTAACACGGTCATGTAATGTGAATTAAATTGCAAGTTTTCCTTTATGTAATAATTCTTAATAATTAAACAATGTATTGTATTCTTTCTAAAGTTATGATTGGAAATATACAATTTTTTTTTTTTTTAGATTTTCCAGACATGAATTTTGGGCTGGGCAATAAAACGATAATGATATATATCGCAAAATAACTTCCTTGATAGAAATATGAGACATGCTCAATACAATTTTAATGAATGAATTTGCCCTTGTTTTGACAGACATGAGAACAAGATGGTCTGTTTTGTAGATTTCAATATATGTGTCTATTTTATTTATCTGAAACAGTTTTATAATGTTCTTCAGCACATCTATCAAGTTCAACCTGCGACAGAAAATAAATCATATTTAAACAAAAAATAAACTTCCGACGTCTTCGCAACTAATTTATGAATAAGGAAAATTTAGGCTTGACAAAAATAGTGATTTGATTTATATTGTGATACACGTCGATCGTCTGATATGAAAAAAAATGATCGTAATATGATTTTTTTACATAACACCCAGCCCTATATTAAGTGTATTTGTACAAAGGATCAGTATTGGATCAGTATCACTGATACCAGCCGGAATTTCCTTCTGTGTTGGATCGGAAAGGAAATCCATCATAACCAGATGCTACTTCACTATCTCTACCAAAAATGTGACTTTTACAACTTGTAATTTTTTTAAAATTGGCAAACATAGGTGTAAATGCTGTCATAACTCAAATGGGATCAAAGTTGCATGGGGCTGAGCAAGTTCTCTGTTCCAGATGGTGCTAAACCTTCAGATTCAGTAAGGAAAAGGATACTGCTTGGCTGTACAGTGAGAGATAACTCTGTATTAGAGCTGCACAATACATCATATGAGCATTGTCATCGCAATATACTTGTGCATGATAGTCACATCGCAGATCCTGCAACGTAGGAGGCAAATTAACTCAGTGTGTTCTCATCTAATTTCAAGGGGATGTGACATACGCTGTACGCAGCCATCCACCAATCACAGTCTGTCTTAATCAGTTTGGAATGAGTCGCTGGTAATAATATTGATAAATGAGCAACGATCAAGAGAAAATCACCCAAAATGAAGACTTGGTACAAAAAAAAGAAAAGAAACGTCAGTTATCTGGAATTATTTCTGCTACAAGAAGGATGATATTGAAACGTGTGTTCTGTGTTGACACTGCTTTGCACCTGTTGCAACAACAAGAGGAAACCCAACTAATTAGTTTGGCCCTTTGTGTTGACACCACACAGCTATCGTATCCTCCTGAGTATTTTTTTCATATCACAATACATATCACTGGGTTAAAAAAAATTGCAATGTCAGTTTTTTCCAGTATTATGCAGCCCTCGTCTGTATGTGGACTGTACTGTATACTGTAGAGCAGGGGTCACCAATCCTGGTCCTCGAGGGCCGGTATCCTGCGTGTTTTAGATGTATTCCTCTTCCAACACACCTGATTCAAATGATGAGCCTATCATCAAGCTCTTCTGGAGCCTGATAATGACTGTCAGGTGTGCTGGAAGAGGGAAACATCTAAAACCTGCAGGATCCCAGCCCCCGAGGACCAGGATTGGTGACCCCTGCTGTAGAGGTTGATAAGCACACCTTTACGATTACATGTATTTCCTCTGTGAAAGAGTATATCTGATAACCCGTGTCCACCCTTAGTTGTTTGTTTGTCTGTCAGTCTGTCAGCAGGTTGACTTCATGCACCTTTTCTAGTGAGTGCAGCCTGTACAAAGGTCCACAGTCATGTAAGTGAAGTAAATGCCCGATCTTGCAGTAGCAGAAGTGCAAAAATTCCAGTCTAAAAATCTAAGTTTGTTGATGGCCAGTGCCTTCCCGTTCTACCATGTTTCATTACAGTCAGTGCAATGCTATTTCCTAAACCCATAAAGACCCAAAAGCATCTACTGATCTAAACTGTTTAATACCTGTTGATCCACTAATCCTATCAATACATGTAAATAATAATTGGTGGAAAAAAAACAATATATATAACCCATTTGGACGGTCAAAAGCTCTGTAGTTACCGTGGAAACACCATTATCTTCTACAACATTGATTCACCAGTAAAACCCATGGAGTTGGATCAGTGACAGTGGATGCAGATGCTTGTTTTATGTTCAAGTAATGATATATTTTGTTGAAAAAGTCACTTTTTCTTCAGTTTTCTCTGTTTCTGTTATGATGAAACACAACTTCAATCTGAGCTTTTACAAACTTCTACATGATCAGTGAATTAAATATAGGAAAATACATGATTTACACTGAAAAAACACAAAATACAGTGGATGATATTATAATAAATGATGAGAAATCAATTAAGAATGATTAAATAGATAGAAAAATTCATGTGTGAAGTGCCACTGAAGAAACGCTGGGTCTTTATGGGTTAATTCTGCAGACAAACACACCAATATTGTACAGAGGAATGTGCTGTAACTTCTACTTTTATAAACTGTGCACTAAATCTGTTCTACAGGTAACTCTGAAGAATGTTCCCTCTGTATATATAGTGAAGTAGCCAACCGACCAGTAAACACAGAAAATAGAACTTCCACCCAGATGCATCAGTTTTTTTTGTTGTCCACTCTGTGTTACTTGTCAGAGGATTTATGTCTGGTTCGACTCAGTGTTAGTGATAAGAGCTGAAAGGAGCAACTACCTGTAAATGTCACTGGACTGATAAAGAGAGCAAAGTTTATCAGGGCTTATGTGTCTGCGTACATGCATGTGTGTGGGTTAGTGATAGAGAAAGTCAGCTTTTATCAACTTTTTATTGTGTACACTAGCCAGCACATATGCGTGCCAGTTTGTGCATGTCCCAGTGTGTCAGATAAAACCAGAGAAGTTTATCAAGGTCAAACAGACCATTTCCTCTCCTTGGTTTGTGCAGATTTTGTGTCTCTGTGAGAGCTTGTACGGTAGACCTGCTCTAATCTAATACATTTGGTCATTCTATGAAAACATGAAGATTATAAAGGAATCAGTGGATATGTGTATGACAGGTGTGTTAAGTTTGGACTCTTATACAGACCACCAAAAGTAATAAAAAACAATTATGCAATCCAGTCCTAACTCCTGTGTGTATCATGTGACCTAAACAGACAGAAAAGAAAACATGGAGTGTCTAAAAGCACTGTTTTTGTCAGTCCAATGCCATAGATACTGATGTAAGAACTGAAGAGATTTTAGTTATTATGAAGAAAACATGGAAAATGGATAGATATCAGCTCTGAAATTTAACTATTATGAGCTATTTTTGTTGTTATTATTATATTTGTCCAAACAAATGTACCTTTAGTTGTACCAGGCATTAAAATGAACAAGAAAAAAAAAAAATAAAAAAAAATAAAATGAACAAGAAACTAAAGAAAACAAGGGTGGTCTAATCATTTTTACAGCGACTGTGTAAAGTATGGATATGGTCTGTTTTGTTCAGACCAAATGAACTGAAATTACACTATTTCTTAACTCATTCACTGCCATTGACGTGTTTTGGCGTCAATCAGCTTTTATTGGGGGGGTTGCTAGGAAACGACCTGGTGCAACTTTGAGGAAGTATTTAGCGTTCAGGCATTTTGGGGTGAAACCACCCTGTGTTCTAAGGTCAATAACTTGAGAACCGAAAAAGCTGGAAACAAAAGAATTTTTTCCACATGAAAGAAGAGACTTTACACTTTATTTTGATGGGTGCCATGTTTATGTAGTCCAAGAACTCGATATTCTGTAAGTCTTGAAAATCAGTCAAAATGCTCTAAAACGCCTGGCAGTATGGGGGTTTGTGTTCTGAAAACGCCTGGCCGTGAATGAGTTAACTTAAAATAATTATTTAATGCCAACAACATCCATGTTTCATTTCTTTGAGTGTAAATAACAGATCTGCTGTGGAAAACACAATGACAGTAACCAAGTCATTCCCTACTGCACAGTCTGGCTGAATATCAACCCTTTGCCTTCTTTGTTTGTCTTTCTGTCAAGATTATTAAAACCCAAATGAAGGGGCTTGCTGGCGACTCTGCTGCACTCCCATTAGCACACAGTCGTACGTACACACCCATGCAAACACGCAGCGGGGGTATTTGGAGAATTGGCTGTGAAGCTGCTCCCTGCTTGCCCACTGTGAACTGAATTGGGCTGTACAAACAGCACTTAAATGGTCAGGCTAATGCACGTACGTGTGTGTGTGTGTGTGTGTGTGTGTGTGTGTGTGTGTGTGTGTGTGTGTGTGTGTGTGTGTGTGTGT
>JAQQZY010000003.1:29285216-29304079 GCA_030068375.1 Ostorhinchus rueppellii
GAGTTAAAATTACTGGTAATATTAATAGTCCAATATTTGTATATATACAAGAAAATCCAGTGAATGTATTCCCTGAAATGTCCATGAGTGAAGAGTAATATAACATCCCAAAGGTCTTTTTAAAGAAATAATCATTTAAATTGTAATCCGGTTCATCAGTATGCACATTGTTCCTCCATTGAATCATTTAGCCAGTCAGTTGAAAGTGTTTGCATTATAATTACACTGTCTTTGAGATGTATTATCCTTATTGCCCAACAGGCTGTAAGAGATTAAAAGTGTCCTTGTTAATGCTTGAGGTATGCATTTGTTCACACGTTTGTAAGTCGGAGGTGTCATATTATGCTCTCACTCTTATGTTTATGTAGAACCAATGCAGCGATGAATGCTTACATGCATTTGTAAAACAAGTCTACTCATGCATATATGTGTGTGTGGCCTCTATCTCATTAGTGCCCTTTGTTGCCATTTGATCTGTGGCCTGCCTCCTTTTGGCCTTTTGTGCTCATATCACCAATGCATAAAGACCTGCAGACTGAATGGAACGCTGAATTGGTCTGCCAGGCTTTTTGCAGTCGGGGGGTTGTGTTTGGAGGAGAAAAAAGGCAAGAAAGGTTAAGATAAAGTTGCTTTGAACAAATTCTGTCTTTGATCAGCCGGCTCGGTGCTGAAAGGCCTTTCTTCCAGAAGTCAGAGCCAGTTGAGAGAGGAGCGATGGAGATACGTATTGTTGTGTTTCATCTCGCCTCTGTCTTTCTTTTTCTTTTTTTTCTTTCACTTTCACACTGCTGTTAGCTGTGTGTGCTCCCTCTCTCTTTGTTATGGAGAGTGCCAGGCCTCTCTTTCATGACTCTAACCAAACACATGCATACAATGACTTAAAAGCACTTTTAAACATATTCACACTGGAATATAATTAGAAGTTTTGAGCTCCCCTGTTTCTACGTTTTTATTTTTTTCTGCTGTTGGTTGATAAATCCCTTATAAAACACTTTAAAAATGTATCACTTCACAAATATATTAGCGTTTAATACAGAACTAGACTGAAGTTTTGACAATGAATGTGTTGCATTTTAGCAATATTTAACTCTAAAAGACCTAATTAGCACTCGTGACTACAACCACCTACTAATCTAAAATGTTTAATAACTTTTGCAACATCAATCCTATCAAAACATGAACATAATTCAGATAAAAAGCAGTTCCTCATCTTTTCATCATCATCAGTTATGTGTGAGTGAACATGGAAACATGGTCATCTCCACCTTTGGGTCACCAGTGGAACTCATGTACTTTGATAAATGACAGTGATTGTAGATGCTGGCTTTTATGTAAAGATAATGATACAGTCACTTTTACCTCAAATTTCCATGTTTTCATATAATAATCTTTGTGTGTACATCTGCATGGTCACTAAATACATGAAAATACCTGTGTTCTTCTGAAAAATACAAAATTCGGAGCATAATAATTTAATAAATGAAGATAAATTACTTAGGCATGATTAAGATAAGATAAGATAAGATAAGACTTCATTGATCCCACCATGGGAAAATTTTGTAGTTAACAGTAGCAACATACCACAAACAAGTGCAGAGAAAAAGACAAAAAAAGAGAGAAATTAAGAAAAGAAATAAAATACTTAAAACAAATGGGAAATTTGGTATTTATATAAATATTTATATAGAGAATTAGAATTAATAAGTGCTGTTGGGCCCAACAAACCCCACCCCTCACACATATTGTGGCATATTATGGAATCGATCCAGCCAATGTCATCATGTCCATGCATGTGCTGATGTCAACATATCAATTGCATGTACATATGTGCCAAGGTTGAAGTAAATTGAAACAAAACTGATATTTTGGAGACATTTCAAATTTTGGCCATTACAACAAAATGGGGGATTTTTATTTTTTTTTAATTCATATTACCTGCACATCTATTCTGGGTCACTGACAATCTATAAACCCAATTTGGTATGAATTCAACCAATAGTTCTGCTGCTACAGACATGGGAAATTTTGACCAAAAAAATTCACAACACATTTGAACTTTGACCAACTGTTCCCAAAATGTAATCGCATCTATTCTGCGTCACTGGCAATCTGTAAACCCAATTAGGTTTGAATTCAACCAATAGTTTTGCTGCTAGAATGCTAAAAACCACAGAAACACACAAACCAAACCAAAAATGATACCCCTTGCCTCCCCTTTAGAGATTGGGGTAAAAAAAGAAATTGAAAATTGAAACAGTATTTACATATTTACATTGCAGCTGCACATGCACATGGTGTGATATGGGGGTGGGGCTTGGGGGATATACTGGGAAGTGCTCTATAGTCTGATGGCTGTGGGGAGGAATGACCTGCAGAGTCACTCCTTCTTGCACAGGAAGTGTAAAAGATGTAGTGAAATAGTTCAGGAATAGTTCTAGGTCTGAAGTGTTAAAAGATGAAAAGAAAAAAGACAAAGATATTCTTGGTGGAAAAAAAAAACAGTCACAAAAAATTACAGCTTTACTTCTCTTTTGTCTGCTGAGGCATAAATTCTAAACCAGGCATTAATAAGGGGATAATTTCTCAGCTTCCATTTTCTCTGTTTTCTCACACAGCGCGTCTATTCTTTGCTGTGAACAAAAACATGCCTTTCTAGTCTTTCTCGTCAAGCCAATTGATTCTTTCCTCTAATCCTACTTCATTCAGCCAAAGGTTTATCAGCACAACATCCCAGGAGCAGACCTGGAACTGTAGCAACCGCCTAAATGAACGCATCACACACACACACACACACATAGAGGGATGATATATTGCGGGGTCTTTCTTTTGTACTCTTTATTTCTAGCGCTGGACTATCAGTGGAGAAGGGGGTAGCGCAGCTGACCACAGATCGGATGGGATAGGAGTTGAATGGATGTTGCCATGGAGGGTTTTACAGCTATTCCGGTCACACACATATTCACATAAATACTTACATGTGGCATCCAGAGACATGCATAACAGCAGTCATACTGACATGTGCTACATATATCTGTCGTTTCGTGTCCCTAAGAGCAAAAACACCCTATTCTCTTATCTTATTTCTCGTTAAAACGTCACCTTACGTAGCATGTGAAAAAGTGCTTTTTAAACAAACAGGCACTGTTAAACTGGGCTCCTTTCATCCAGTCACTCCATTAAGCTGGAACACAAACATTCCCACTACTCAGACCAGTTGTCAGGGCAACAATCCTGAGGGAGGGGATTGATCTTCTGATTGGATGATCACCTGCTGCACTTTAAGTCATTATCGAGTACATGATGCATCTGGCAGAAGCGCAATACAGTCTGATTTACTCATAACAACTACTTCTGAAGCTGAACCACATCTTTGTACTGGATGATTGTCTGATTTCACTGCACTTAACACATTTAGATGTGATTTGTGCTATTTAGAATTGACTTATTATGAGTTTTAAAGGGGTTCTAAGTACTACTGAGATTCTAAACCCTCAACAGAAGGAAGGAGTCACACACTGAATAAAGTATAAGACTTAATGTTTACTCACATCAGTATTATGTTGTCATCAAGTTTTTTTTCCCTAAAACTGAAATTAATAGTCAGTTATCTTGATAATAAGTCAAAATCACAAAGTATTATAAGCTGATAGTTTACATTATAGCTCTGTTAGCTTAGCACTGTTTTAGTAGGGGTGTAACGGTGCACTATGTACAACCGTTTTGGTTCAGGGCCTTTGATACAATACAGAATTGTACCGAACGAATACAGGGTTCTCCCCAGAAATTTAGAGTATCCTGGCACACCCCCCTCCCTGGAAGAAAGTCTTGCACTAAAACCTCACGATAGACGCAACTCTCGTGAGATTTCAAAGGAAAAACAATATGGCGCTGGAAACTTGAGTGTGTACCTGCAAACACAACGGATTTCGGTAGATTTTAGCAAAATTATCGTGGAAAATAGAAAAAAAATGCCCTAAATTTGAAAATGAGTATAGCGGCGCTGAGCTAGCAGTATACTGGTGCAGCGCCGTAGTTCCATCGTCTGGGGACCCTGGAACATATGTACTCTATGTGAAGAATGTAAACACTCACCTGAAGTCTATCTGAATCTTGAATCGGAACGCACACAGTATGAGCAGGGTGGCCGCAAACGGAACCCTGGGGCACAATTAAAGGGGAGTAAACATGACAAATTCATGGGGACCAGCATTTGTGGGGGGACCATAGACCAGTGGAGGGGATCCAGTGGATGCGGCTTAGAAGCTGTGAAAATTTCATGCAAGACCCCCCCCCCCCCGCTCCGACAAATAAATAGATAATGAATTTTATGAAGGGTCCATAACGTTTACCTTTCACGGGGCCCACAATTGGTAGCGGTGCCCCTGGCGGAACCCATCATCAATCAACCAATCTTTATTTATATAGCACTTTCCATACAAAGTGCTTTACACACATACACTGGAAATAGAGGTATCCATATCATATCCTAGTTGGACATCTACAGTAGGTGGTACATGCACTATACACATGCTAAAGCTGAACTAACATGGCAGCCGAGAGTAGTGTCACAGGTACAAAGTCAGAGTTGGAAGACCCTTTAAGTGTTCTCTAAGGTCTCCGATTTGGGAGCATTTGGGATTCCCTGTCAGTTGTCAATGAAGAGTCGACAAAACAAGAGCGGTATGCCGGCAGTGGTTCATGAAAATGGTTATATTTAAAGTTTTTTTCAAATAAAATTGGTCTCCTTCCTTGTACCAAAAACGAACAGTACCGCAATTTTTCTGTGCAGTTACACCCCTGGTTTTTAGACTGAAAACAGCTGCAGTAAAAGCATCAATCACCTCTGTTTTCTGCACGGTTTGTGTCATCAGTAGCTGCACTAAAGATCTGTTTGGAATCGTTCCGACAAGATCAGAACTGTCAGTGTTTAGTCTGAACCGTGGATCAACAAGCAATCAACTTAGCAAAGACAATTACATCATATAATAACTTTATCCCTTCGTAAGTCTCATAATTAAACTATTTTGTGTAGAAGAAATGCTACAGTTGCAGCATAAAACTACATGCCTTTTATTTAGAGCTGTGGGGAGGGGAAAAAAATCAGCACTGGCATCTTGTGCATAATTTCAGAGCTTTTTATGCCAAACACTTTAATGATATTTTAGGTCATTTTTTAATATTTGAAAGTAGAAATACTACACATGAATTTTTTAAGAAGACTTTATTTACGGTGATAACTGCCAAAGAAAGAAATCACTAGTACCACATCCAGGCCCAAGAATGCAAATACAAGACAAAAAATATATATAACTGGAGGTTGTACAAATGTAGCTGACTACACACTCGATTGTCCTGATGAATAATTTAATTTTACAACATTCTCTTATATGAGGGAAGGTTTTAAAATTGAATTATTCATTTGGAGCCAATGTTCTATAGACTGATGTTTAGTACCTCCAGTACTATGTATATTTTTGTCTTGTACCTGTAAAAGTAGAACAAAGGGGCATTTTTCTTCCTACTGCTCTTTTTTCAAAACACAGTTCCTCATCTCAGATGTAATCTTTTAGTGCAATTATGGTTTTATGTGCAATTATTTTTAATATTTCGCGATTGATTAATTCTTACCTTAATATTTATACAGTGGGTTTAATCAACTGCCTTTTATGCTTTATTGTCTTACTTATTCCTGTAGTTGTTGCGATATATTTCTGGCTGCTGAGGTGTTTCTGTATTTCTTGTGTTCATGAAATAAGCTGATGAAACACAGTTTCGTTCTGCACTGTACTGTGTTGGTATTGTGCCTGAATGACAATAAAATGAATCTTGAATCTTTTTAAATTGTGAAATATACAAGTTGTCTGTTTTGCAGAGTATTATTTGTTTTGTGTACATGGTTCTGTTGGAGGTGCATCACAGTTTTCTTTTTAGTCTTGTTTTGGTCTGTTTTGTTTTTTTTTATTATCACTATTTTATGTTGGGAAGCAGTTAATGTTTTGAAATGAACTTATTATTATTATTATTATTATTATTATTATTATTATTATTATTATTTTTATTTCAATGCTCCACATCATATAACCTTACGGTGTTATATGTGTTGAAATCTCAATATTTTTTTAGGTTTTCACAGTAGATTAAATAAAATATTATGGGTTTTAGAAACTATAGACTCAAATAAGTCAAACTAATAAACTGATTCTGAATCTGGATTTTGTCATTACATTAAAGGAGAATTCCGGCCATTTTCAACATGCTTTCTATTGCTCGAGCTACCAGAGGAAACCCCTGTACTGAAGACGGGAGAAGTTTTAGTGCAACTTACATTGAGATTTTTGACCGGAAAGTTAGCGCTCACAGCTAACCCATAGGGGCAACTTTTAAGTTGTGTTTTTAACATCTTAACATGCTCCAAATCTTACCACAAAAGTCACGCAACATCAGAAGACACCTTACAACACAGCCCTGTGGCGTTTATGACTCAAAGCAAATGAAAACAATGTTAAAACAGTGTGTTTGTTCAAGTAGCAACTTACAAATTTGTTTACAGCCCTGGCTTCCGGTAGCCCAAACAAGTCGATCGTCGAACGCACTTACTCACTCTTCAAAGCGAAGAAGAGTGAGTTAGGCCAGAATTCTCCTTTAATCACAAAGAAAAATCGTCATTTATGAGCAGAAGCTACTATAAAGTTTTTTGGTTTTTTTTTTCCTGCAAACCTCTGATCCACATTTGATAAACAGTGAATCTGTGCCGTCTCCAAACTGTTAAGGCCGGCACTATGTCGATGTGATATGCTGTGGAGTGAAAGCTTTGACATATCAGAGAAATACGTGATAAAAAGAGTCCTCAACACCTTGTTATCTTGTTGCTTTGCAGATAGCTGAAGCAGCCAAGACTTCCTCCTCTCAGGCTGATGACTTGTACCTGGATGATGCAGGGTCGGGAGGCTTCTACCCTGAGGATGACGATGACTTTAACTCAGGGTCTGGCTCAGGTAAGACACATGCACACACTAATATAGGAAAAGACACACACACTAACACACACATACGATAGCTCGGCAGGCAATTTCCCAGAGGGCTGATTCATTTTCATGTCTTCTGAAGGTAAGTTTTATGAAGACGTAGTTTCATCCCTTCATCACCCGTACCATCGCTTTCTCTCTTTATCTTTCTCCTCTTTGTATCGTCTTACTTGCACTGCCTATCGCTTTCTCTCACTCAATTTGAATTGAGATTGCCTTGTCACCCATAGCGCCGCGGGCAAATGTGCATATTTTACATGTCTTTTCTATTAGCTCCTTTCTTTCACTTGCTTTAAGCACCTCTACAATGCTCATTTCTGGCTCTAAAGTAACTCGACTTTTTGAAAGAGTTGTGTAACTGCCATGAGGGAAGGTCATGCAAGGTAAAAGGAGACAGGGCTGTGATCAATAGCTCTTCCAATACTGTATAGAAGCCTTATTACGCTGCTCTGCCTTTGTATTCTATAGGAGAGTCAAACTGTAAATAAAACATTACCACTAAATCCATAGTGTAGAGTTAAGTAAGACAAAGTGCATGACTTTAGGTATAAAATAATAATATCATACATTGCTTTACTTTACATGCTACAGATTTCTTACAGCTTTCATGTGCTGTGAATATTATTTTTACACGAGGGATATTGTATTTTCTGAGCAGACTTTGACTTTATTCATTTGTGCCCCCTCTCTCTAACAGGTGGAGATGAAGAAGTGGATATTGAAACAGTGACTGTCAGTACTGTTTATATCCAGCCCAAAGCAGCAGAACCCACCCAGGACTCCACCAAAGATTTCACCCCAAGAGTGGACACAGTCACAGTCAGAGAAAAGGCCATCACACCCAAGAAACCATTCAGAACAGAGGTAAGAACCATAAGAGAACGCAAGAACATCTGTGCTATGTATGCATGTAGTTGGGTATATGGGAAAACAGATATTTTTCATGCGTTTTGGGGTAGAGAACTGGGACCTAGAACACACTGAACAACAAGTATTTGAATTTTGGCCCAGTACCTATTGTTTTGGAGCTCTTTTTTTCTAAATCAGTCCTGCTGCTTTTAGGAGTTCACTGAGCACTGAGTATGCTTACAGGTCTGTGGAAAGCACAAGCTCTATTCTCAGCACGTTTTGAAATTTTTTCTATTGAGCAAACGGTTGAATTTTAATGAAAATTAAAAAAAAAAAATCACATTTACAGAACACCCGCAAACAGGTTCGCCAGGTTTTCATCAGGGGCTAAAGGGTTAAGTAAATGTATGGATTACCAGCAAAATGCCCTAAATGTATCTAAGTATGAAAAGTGGCACTGTTTTATTTATATATATTTAAAATTCTTTTTTTTTTTTTTTGGAGTAGTATGTTTGTCCCAGAGGTACACTGAAATTGTTTTTTAAGTAATTAATCATTTTCAAAGAACTTTAACCTAAAATAAAACACATTCAAATTTGTGCCAAATTTTTGGACACAGTTATCCATGTTTTTAAGTTTTTGAGAGCTGAGAAAAAAAGCCCTGTTTTCAGCTTTGCACAAAGGCATTTTGTAGCTAATTCAAAAGGATTTCAGAGAATGTATTTAACTTATGAAAAGGAGAAGAACTTTTCATCATTAAGTTTATGACAAACAGTCAAAACAACACATCTGCAGATGTGGCTTTTATTGGACCTGAAGTAGATGAAAAGTTGGAAAGTGAAAAGTCACTAAAACTGTCACATGAAATAGAAAAGGTGTAATAAAGTGTGATATTTGCTTTTTAAAAGTAGAGGTAAAAGTATAAAGTTGCATGGAATAGAAACACTTGTATCTAGTTGACTGTACAAACTACAAGTGCCTCAGACTTGTACTTAAATGTAGTACTTGTCTAAAAGTACTTAGTTACGTACCACTGCTGGTCACTTTATCACATATCATCTCATGACATAATGCAGTCACTCATATTTAAGCACAATGACTCCAGTGATTTTAATCCTGACTCAACCGAGACCGTATGAGAGCGTGTCTTTATCTGACCCAGTACGTTATCAAATCCTCCGTAATACCAGGAGCAGTGAGGTTGTGTTCAGGATAAAGATCAAGTGCTCACGTCAGTTCTCAGTGTTTTTGCTCCATTGCAAATTATGGGGGATTACATCTCTCTTGGACATAATCACATATTCTGGAACCATCCTAGATCTCACTTCAGTGCTGAACTCTTACTGTACTACGGAACAGATACTGCATCTGTTAGGGATTAGTCATCAAGGTCTCAACCCTCTAAGCCAAGCCTACACGGCCCTGTTCCATTTGTTTCCCTCTTGCCTATGGTCTGGACTGCCAGGGCCAAACGCTGTGGCTCGGTTCCATTTAGACCCAATGCACCATTTGTTAGCGTTAATGGGAGAAGGCATGGGATGCATAGTCAGTCCTGTTGTAGACTTCCAGAAATTCATGGGTTCACAGGCTGTTTGCAGGGGTTTGGATTCTTTGTTCTACTTGATCCTTGTGTTAATCTTTTTGGGCAATCTGGATTTATTCCATTTTCTTCTGTGGCCAACCCCTATAGCTTTCATTGGCTGGGCTCCATATTGCTTTCCATCCGGTTCCTTTGACTATCTCCCTAACAGTGTTGTGCAAATTGTTTCCAAACTGTGATAGATTACAGATTACTTTCAACTGTTCTTTAAAAGTAATTCCTTACCTTCCAATATTACTGTCTCAGAACTGTAATGCATTACATGACCCCCACCCCACCCATATAAGAGATAAGAGAGCCTTGGGATGCATAAATTTGTGTCCTAAAGTGCATATAAACAGATAGCTCAGTGAGTAATGCTACGGTCTATGATGTTTGAATCCCAGCAGGAACACAGGCATTTTTTCCAACATTTTCCATGTTCTAACAGGAGGCGCAGCACTGAGGACACCAGTAGATAAATCTGCACTTGATAAATAATTCTAACTAGTCATATAAACATTAGCTTACCGTGTCTTTGCTGATCAGAGGGATCAATGGTCCAGTCGCCTGATTGGTGAGTCCCCTGTCTTGCCCCGCCTCCCTGTACATTAAACAGGTACAAAGGATGGCTTCATCAATTCTTAATAATGACTCCCAACCTTTATGAGGTGAATTTCAGCTTCTTTTCTCTGGACGGGGGTTTTTAATCCCAAGGCACAGGACATAGTGTTATAAAAACAGCTTTGTTCCTGTCATCGTCACTGAGCTCAATAAGAAATAGTGACGTTATACTTTATTCACTTTAGTTATTTATCCTATTTCTTTGCTCTATTTATTGTTATTGTGACTTCTAATTTGTAAATTATTTTTCTTATCCTGGTTTTTATCCCAGAGATTGTTTTTATCTTGTGGTTTTTATTGTGTTTTATTGCATCTTGTCCTTATTTATTTGATCTTATTTATTTATTTGTTCTTTTTACTTATCCATTCTGCTATACTGATGAATGGTGGAGGACTGAGCACTTTTTGCTTTGAAACTCAATCAAGGACCTGCCTAACAGGTTCAATGTGTGTTTTATTGTAATGCCAAGGCAATCACTACATCTGCAAAACAAATCTGTCCATAAGTATAAATAAACTATCCTCGAACATTGGTCATCAGACTGGTTTTATGTCAGTAACACGTCCTCAAACCTCCTATTTACTTCCTCTTTTATAACGTCTTCCTTCTACCTTCTTTCCCCTCCTTCAACAGGCACCAGTGCCAGTTACAGAGGACATGCAGAGGACCCAGATGACCAGTACGACCTTTGCCCCCGGCTCGCCCCAGGAGGCCGTCGAAGTCCACTCGGACAACCTCTTCCACAGGACAGAGGTGTTGGCAGGTATGTGTCACAACACAGAAGACACCAACAAAGAAACCACTAAACCAGAAAATGGCTTAAAAATGATTCATTTGGCGCTGGTTTGTGCTCTAAATGAGGTACTTATTTCCTGACATTATGATTTATACATTAAATTGTATCAGCAAGACGTGTTTTCACTTTCCATAAGTAATTACGTTCAATAAACTCCATGTGCGTGCCTCAGTGGGACCCTGTAGAGTTCACAGCGTAGCGAGCATGTGCAGCTCACTTTGAGTAGATGAAAGAGGAAGGAAAGGAAGTTATCAGAGTTGAAGTCGCTGATCTAATGCCTGCCGTCTTTCACTCCCTGGATGTCTGGGAAGCGTGATTGACGCCGCACTTTTCCTTTTTTGCAATATCCTCATAGTGTACATCCAACATGTACAAGGACAAAGCAGAACTCTCATCTCTCTTGTATTGATAGACTCATCTCAGACTGTAGCCGACATTGTTTTTGTTCCAAGTTGAAAATGCCCAGTGGTGCTGAAGTTTTACAGAGGCTCAATGTGCTGTATACAAGGTTTCATGGATGCACGCCAAAGTAATCAACTAGGCCATACACACTTCACACACACACACAAACACACACACACACACATAACTGAGGCTAATATAATTAACAAGACCATGCTCCAAACTGCACAACAACTGTCCTCACAGCGCACACTCAACCCTGACATGTCTTTTCACTGCAGGTTATGGTTATTTTATTGTCGTTCTTATCCTCTTGAGACGCAGGAATGCATTTTGTCCTCTGGAGGAGACAGGATTTCAAAGATTAAACTGTCTACAGGGGTAAAACGTGTGATATGTAGAGGACATCCTGGGCTTTCCGGTGATATCTGATTGTTTTGTGGGTTCATCTAGTTTAACAGAGATCTGTTTTTTTGTTTTTTTTAAATGGCTGCCATACCAATCATTATATTTAACTGTTAAAGATCTAGAACTATTTTCCAGCAACTTCTAAATAATTTGTTAACTTCATTTAGCTGGGATTTTTCACCATTTATTGAAACAAGGTTCTCTGCATTTTGCATTTATTCAGTGAAAATCATGTACTTTCCTATATTTAATTGACTATTCATGTAAATGTTAATAAAGTAAAAATAAAATGGAGTTTTTCAGCCAAATATGTGATTAACTGAATGTAAAAAGAAGCATCTACAACCACTGCCATTTGTCAAATTAAATGGGTTAAACCCCTTGATACCCATTGATGCAAATTCACATCAAAACCCCCCCCCCCAACCTTTGCAGAAAGTAAAGGTGTTAACAGGCGCACATGACTGTTCCAAAAAAGATACACGACGCCGCTGAAAGGCTGACAGACTGCATTTTACTTGGTTGATTTAAATGTAGTGATAGAGTTAGTGGTTTAAAAGTATTTAAACAGTTTAAAGCAGAAGATGCTCTTGCTGATCATGTCTTTTAGGGATACATTTATCCAGATATTGTGTTTTCAAATATAAGTTAGGCTTTAAGTTGTAGACTGATGTGTTTTTGGTCATATACAGTATGTTTTTACTTTTTTTTTCAATGTCCTGTTGGTAGACGAACATTTACTAAATCTCTCTTTTCATATGAGCTGCAAAGTCTTTCTTTGTAAAATGCCTGAAATGTGGCATGTATCTATGTATCACAGAAAAGGTGTATCCTGGAGTATCAGTCTAAATGTGGCATCAAAAGCCACATTGTTTGGTTTTACATGGGTTTTTTTTATACAATAATTGTAGGCAAAAAAGCTGATACTGTTATAGGGCAACTTTTAAATTGTGACTGTCTCAGTCCTGTCAGCAAAAAGATAGAAAAGATAAAGGATGGAAGGATCAATCTGGATATCCCATATAACATCCAAATTTTAAAAATGTTTCTGGAGAAAAAAAAGCATAAATTTACATTGAAAAACAGAAGAAATTGTAACACCGTTATTCTTCTAGGACTTAAATGAAGAAATGAGAAAAGCAGTTTGGATGAAGTTAACTGCTGTATTCAACAGGCATTACCAGAAGCTCCATAAACACGCATTAAACACAGATTTGCAAACATTAGCCTGGGACAAAACAACAACAGAATGAATGATGCCATACACAGAAAGTTTATCATAATTCAATCTGTAGGTAGGTAGGTAGATAGATAGGTAGCAATATAAACAAATAAGCAGCTTTTTGGGTTGAACAGAGCACTATGCAGTTATCAAACTACTTCATATTTTATTTTTGGATGATTTTCAACAGGGCCCTCCATGAAATAGTCGGTAGAAAACACAAGTAGGTATTCAACTCCAAGAGAAGTGGAAGCATGAGTAAATGTTTTGCAGGTTGACTCATAAAACCTAGACATAATGAGGTTTTAGAGGACATTTTTCAAAAACCCCACTCACTAGATCGACAAAACCTTCACAGTTGAGGCTTTCAGGGGATCTCAAGTGTTAATTCAAAATCTTGCTTTTGTTGATCAAAACAAGAGGATTACGAGCACTAAGTCTTTAGATAAGGCCCTGAAAGTTCACATACATACAGACCTCAGTTATTTCTCTTTTTTTTTCCATCTTTGTCCACAGCAGCCCCTCTGTTAGACTCCAACCTCTCCTCTTCATCTCCAGTGTGATGCCTATAAAAATAATTGGCCGTGATCTAATTTTTCTTTCTTCACTCTGCATTGCGATGGTTGGTGGTTGAGTGCAGCAGCTGGGCATGTGCCAGTGTCTTTTACCCATGAGGCCACGGGGCCAGGCAACATGTTGAAACCTAAACTGTAAAGGAGGGCAGGTTTTAGCACCAGGAGACACCCTAAACAGATTAGTAAGCTATAAAGAACCCCATACCGGCATAATTGGGAGGGAGAGTAAAGTAAGCCCATGTGGTGAGTTAGGAGGATTAATGTGGAGAGTCGGGGTCGAAGCTGAGGGGGGGGGGGCTTTCTTAGCACGGCCTGTATGGATTTCATTCAATTTTCCTTGATCTTCGCTCCCCTGTTGGCCCATTGGTTTACCTAGTCCTCAGTTGAAAGATTAACCTTCAACATTTTGCCAATAAAATACACTGCTACTAATGCGGTATATGTTAATGGTATTGTTTGTTAATAAAAGTTTCGATTAGTTTAGTTTAGTTTAGGTTATTTTACAGGGTTCTCCCCAGACAATGGAACAATGGTGCTGCGACAGGGTACTGCTAGCTCAGCAACGCTATACTCATTTTCAAATTTTTTCCATTTTCCCCTGATAGTTTTGTTAAAATCTACTGAAATCCGTCAGGTTTGCAGGGACGCACTCCATTATCCAACGTCATGTTGTTTTTCCTTTGAAATCTCGCAGAGTTGCGTCTATCGCAAGGTTTTAGCACGAGACTTTCTTCCAGCAACCCCCCCTCCCCCCGCCGCCACCGCCGCCAGGATACTATACATTTCTGGGGAGAACCCTGGTTTAGTTTAGTTTAGTTTAGTTTAGTGTTAGAGCCATAATCTTTTTTTTTTTTTTAATTATTATTTGCACAAAGTAACATACACAAATTTACACATGCAGCAGTAGTGGACGATACATAACACGTGACATATACAAGGATTAGTGCACATATGATGATGTAGCACAGATACACATACACAAATCTTACAAAGACAGCAAAGTTTTTGACCAAGACAGGGTCAACATGGGAGGGGGGGTAGGAGAAGGAGTGTGTGTGTGTGTGTGTGTGTGTGTGTGCACTGGGGGCATCTGAGAGACTGTGTGTGTGATGGATGTGTGCATGTTTAATTGAATGAGATGGTTTAGGAGGTCCGAAGAAGATATGACAATGACAGTTCTAGGTATTATAATGCCATAAAATAATTTAGGTATAGTTTTGTATATTTTGCCTTTATATTAAAGATCATGTTAGGGTGTTGCATGTATGGGTCTTATTCTAATATTAATTGAGTGTGGTATTTGTAAATAATTGGCCAGTCTGTGTTCTATTGGTTTTGTCCTGCTGTAGCCTCTGCTGTAAAATGCAGCTAAGTGTAGTAAAGTGATGTGAGGACACCTGCAAAGCACATGTTCAGAGGGGAGAGACTTTCAATGACACAGGACAGGGAGGAACGGTATTTCAGACCGCCAACGTTGTCATCTTAGTTGCTGTTTAGTTAATATTGAAACTTAATTTGGATGTAGAGGCAAAGAAAGCTTTAACTGTCACCTTTTTTTTTTTCTTAGAATAAAAAGACAGGTCGTTTTATAATCCGCCTGCCTTTTTTTGTCTTCCTTTTTTCGGATTATACTCAGAATGCATGAGTCAGAAAACTTCATGTCCTGCAAGAAGTGGCAAAGAAGATTTTGGGTTTTTTGTTGCCGCTACATTTAATTTACTTTAGTTTATTTCAATTATGCAGCACAACAAAGCAATCCCACTTAGTCCTTATAAATGAAACAGACTACAAGGAAGCAAACAAAAACCTATACATGAAAACAAAATATGACTTCATTTGCATATTTGAATAATAGTGCAGGGTTTTTTTCTGCATTATTTTATCTGTCTGACTATTATCATGAGGACAGAGGTACCAGTTTCTTTATCTAAAGGCTCAGTTTGTTGTCAGTGTTTGGGCTGTAGACGGATGATGCCCAAACAGCAGTGTGTATACTGTAGGAGGTACTCTACACTGCAAATTATTTGGTTCTTGCCAAGATATAAAAACTTAATTTCGAAGTGTTGGATAATTTATCTTGTTTTTCAGAGTTAATTTGTTATTGTAAGTGTTCATACACCTGTAGACATGCTTATTTCTAGATTTAACCATCGTAATTCAAGAAATCTTGTCAAGTGAAATGATCTTGCTGCATGGACAGATATTTCACTGGTTTTGAGGACCTTTTTCCTCAGTTTTAGTGTTTTTATCTTGTTTTTAGACACCCCTTTTTTGCAGTGTAGAACAGGGGCGTCAAAGTCATTTCGGCTCAGGGCCTACATTCAGCCCAATATGATCTGAAGTGGAACCAATAAATGGAAATAAATAGTTTTTGATACTTATATTCTCTTCTCTTTGTCTGTTTCCAGCCGTTATTGCCGGTGGAGTCATTGGCTTCCTCTTCGCCATCTTCCTCATCCTCCTTTTGGTCTACCGCATGAGGAAGAAGGATGAGGGCAGCTACGACCTGGGAGAGAGGAAACCTTCTGGTGCAGCCTATCAGAAGGCCCCGACCAAGGAGTTTTATGCATAAAATCCCACCTACCGTCACCAGGTCGACAAATCTCGAGTGGCTGTTGGAAAACCGCCCGTGACAACAGCAAACCTGTTCAAACACAAGAAAAAAAACGTCAAAATGTTAAAAAGTCGATTAAGGAAAATAGCATAAAGGAAAGCTTTTGCATAGAGTATTGTAATTAAGACCTTCTTCTTTCTTCTTTTTTTAAATGAAAACCAAGCATTTCTCATTTTATGGCAAATCAGTGTATTTAAACATTTTGTGTATTATTTGAAAAGGCTGAAAAAAATGAAACAACAAAAACAGGATCTGTAAAGGCGAGGAATCCGATCGCATCTGTCTTCTGTCAAAGGAGCTGTTTTTAGTCGCTGACTACTTTTAACTGTAGCAGTATGTTATTTGTAAAGAAAAAATTTAAAGTGGAAATAATTGAATATAATTATTCTGTATCAATCCTACTTTCATTTTTCATTTTATTTTGTCCTAGCATGTCTGATGTTGATCTCTAAAGGTGTATTACATTAATTTATCTTTTCTCTGATGTTAAAAAAAAATGCCTTTGTAGTTTTGATGAAGCTCTTGGTCTTCATATTAACGCTGTTAACGGTCAATGTAAATGTTCTCCCTTCAGGTTACAATGTTTATTTTTTGCTCTCACATCAGTTTTAGTCAAACATGAGCTTTTTATTATGTCTTGTTTAATTGTTGGTTTTCTTCTCAGTGTAGCCTTTTTTTTTTTTTTTTTTTTTTTTTGACAGCAACTTATTTTCATACCCAGGAATTGGTCTTCAAAAGGTAGAAAATATGTCAGGGCTCGTGAAACATCACAAAATCTCACTTCTGTATTATGTCTTTCTGAAGTTCTGTTCTATTTAAATGCATTCTTCTTAACATTGCACATTCACTGCTTCGCTTCCTACTGCTGTTGTGCAGCTTCGTGTAGTGTTTTGGGTCTGAAGTTTTTTCTCCGTGGCTGGTTGTGTTTTTGGCTCATAGCCACCTCCCCAGCGAGTCCCTCTAGTCTGCTCCATCACGCTCACATCTTCTTCCCCCTTTTCTCTTTTTACCCTAACATCCCTCACTCCCACCCTCTTTTTTTTTTCTTTAATCAAATTGGTACACGGCCCCCTCTTCTTTTTCTCCCTCAGCTGTTTGGGGCCACACTGGTGTTGTTGTCCATGTTGCAGTGTCGATGCTTTAGGCCCAAAGATCTGTCCAGTGAAGGCCTGGAAACTGCTTGGACACAAACACACCAGGCCAGGGCCGCATCCCCACATGCAGAGCACATACCTCTGCAGCAAACACGAGAAACTGAGTTTCTCTCAGAGGGATTAGCTATCGATAAATACGGCTGCCGAGCAAATGTAAGACTCCAGTGTTAACGCCCCAATAGTCTTTGACAAGACACTCAGATTGAGGGCTGTTGGTGGTTTTTTTTCTAGTCAGAGGAGATACTTCAGATGAGCTTTAGCTGAATTTCACAGAAGGCTTCGTCTGACTGAGAATCTGTGAAAGGTTGAAGTTGTTTACGCAGCATTTGTTATGATGCCGTTCTGCATCCCGAAGTGAGTTAAGTGAAAAACAGGCCACAAAATGGCCGCCGCAAAAAAAAAAAAAAGCCACGTAGATGTGTTTTTTTTTTCTTTTTTTGTAAAGAAAAAAGGTTATTGTTACATGATGATGAGTTACTGTCTGTCACTGTCTCCATAATGTTTTGACTACATTAACTTGATCTTGAAGAGACACGTGTTTTGTCCGGCAGGTTGTGAAGTTGCCTTTTTCAGCTGTACAGTAATGTGAAGTAGATACGGTAGATGCTGTCACATCATCTAAACTCCTAACGTCACCCGAATGTGGCTGTCCATCCCTAGACCTCTCCACCCGTCTTCAAGCTCTCTCTCCTTCATTCAGCCTCTTTGTTCTTTTTTAATTGTCCACTGCCATCCTTTCTTGTCATAGCACTTGTGGTACTGAACTATACTGAAAACCCAAAGACTCACAGTGTTTCTACTCCAGACATCTTCTCACACCCACTCCCTCCATCATGGCCACATCATGTTGTTTCCTCTTTCTTTTTCTTCACTGTTTTAGTTTTGTTCTCTCTGTTAGAGACCTGACCTTTAAGTCCAATTGCTTATTAGTATATGAAAAGATATATAAATATATATAAATGTATATTCACAAATGTTTTAAACCTTCAAAGTGCCTACCATTTGGAAATGTACTTGCTCAAGGTGAGCATGTTGCAGGGTGTGTACACAAAGGAGGGTGTAAACGACTTGACTGGCATTCTGTGAGCATGGATGACTGTAATGGTAACTTTTTTTTTAGTCTTACAAAAGCTGACAGTATTGTACCTATAAGTTGAAACAACACTACTGAATAAACATTGTGGCCTAATATCCAACTGCTTGTGCCATTTTTATTAAACACACTGAGGAATATTCTCTTTTCAATTATTTACTAGCAGCTGTACGACATTAAGCAGGGTTTTGTTAACATTTTGGGTGTTTTTACACATCGGACAGTTTAAGCACAAGCTGGAACTTTTCATTTAACCCCTAAAGACCCAGTGCTACTTTTGTGTTGATTTCCAAATGAGTTTTTCTGTCTATCCTTTATTAAGTTGTGCATCCCCATTTATCATAATGTTGTCTTGCATTTATCCCTGTAAATTTTGTATTTTCCTATGTTTAATTTAGATGTTCATGAGAAAAACTCAATTCAAAGACTTTTCATTCATTCTCATTCTATACCCGCTTAATCCTCATTAGGGTCACGGGGGTCGCATGGAGCCTATCCCAGCTGCTTAGGGTGAAGGCGGG
>JAQQZY010000003.1:29333979-29345966 GCA_030068375.1 Ostorhinchus rueppellii
AACAGTTCAGTAAACTCCTTTAATTATAACCTCTGTCTCTGGTCTCGCTTCTGGGTTCAAGCTTGGTACATTACAAATGTATTAATCTATGAAAGGATAAACTTATATAAGTAGTATATTCTTATTTCATGGTGTTATTACTTGGAGACATTTTCTGTGAATTTCTCTTGTTCCTGGTATTGTCAAGAGGTTAGAGTTCAAGCAAGTTGATGATGTCATCAGTGAGTGCGAGAAGGAAGAGAGAGCTGTATAGAACTTTTCCAGTGGACGGTCGGCAATACAAGATACAAAAGGGACTTAAATTAAATAATAGTTTGGTGCCAGAACTAACAGCCTGTGGAAAAGACAGAAAAGTTTAGGAAAAATGAGACAATTAAAGTTTGAATGTAAGCTAACACATCAAAGAAAGAAGGAAAATGACTTCACATGCTAAAATGAGTGACTCTGAAATATCAGCAGAAATTACTGCACTAGTTTGGTGACATATGGCAGCCGAGTATTCACAGCCTCACAAAGTATATGTGTATATATAAAAAATATCACGAATATAATTACATTTAAAAAAAAAAGAGAGAGCGAGAGCTGTACAGAAAACAAAACGAGATGAGATAAAATGAGACATATAATATAAACTCTAACACCAGAACTGTGGATAATAAAGTGCCAGAAAGACACTGGAGTCCTGACTCTTTGAGGGTGCAACAGGAGCAACTACATAATAAGTCAGAGGCTGTAGGATAGTCTCAAGAATAATCTCAAAAATTATGTCAAATTTCTCTTACAATGTTCCTGAAATATTAGAGAAAGGACTTCAGTATACATCTGAAAGCTAGCTAGCTTAGCACAAATCTATTAGCAAACAGAGAAAAAGCATGTCTGAAACCAGCCTTACTTATCTTTTGTGTGTGTGTGTGTGTGTGTGTGCGTGCGTGGGGGGGGGTGTATTTATTCAGCTTTAAATGATACACAACCACCTCAGTTATTTATTTATTTATTTACTTTTAAATCATACATTTACATAAACATGTACTTATACATAAAGAACCACACCAACACAAAATAACAATAATAATAATAATAATAGTAATAAACAAATTATACAACAAATCTACAAAGCTATTAAACCCCACAAAAAAGACCCCCTTCCCAAAAAACCCACAACAACAAACAAACAAGTAAACAAACAAAAAACTTCAAAAAGAAAAGTAAATCATGCACCCATTACACAAAAGTGGGTGACAGAGGTTCCTTCCACTTAAAGAGACTCATACAACAGGCCAGTAGTGACCCAAAAGCTCCTGAGTCACACCCATTAAACCCTACATGAATAATTTGAATCTTTGCTTGCTAACACCTACATGCTAAATGAGTTAGCTAACACTACTTAGCATTAGCATGGCCAAGGAACTATAGTGGGAGAAAAGCTCTCCAGTCCTTCTATGATCCTCTCTGCTATTTAATGACTGCAAATAGAAAAATTCAAAGGTTTCCTATGGAATATTTCTCTCATATCATAGAAACCCCTATAAGGTAATATGTAAAGTACCTGAGCAGATTAACAGGTGAACCACCTCTTAGTAATGGGGTCAACTGATAAGTTTCATCACATGCATCCAATCTAATATAATGATTCTGTTTTGCAAATGCAAGGAGAAGAAAATACAGTATTTCTCAATCATTACTTCCCATCATTGTCAATGCCTGCATGATGCCTCAGTTTGCAGAATAACACACACCTCAGTCTGACAAGGCAGATTTACTGAAATGACAAACACGATCTTGACATCAGGAAGAAAAGCTCCCAAAACACACCTGTGCAGACCATTTCCATAATATTTTTGATCATGTCTATTCAAATGTCTTAATGTTGTGCTTTTCCTACACACTGAAGGGGAAAAGGGTTTTGTTTTCACTCTTGTCTGTCTGTGATAAGAATAATACAAAGAGAAACACACTGTGGAAGACTCATGAAGGCTGTATTTTTTATTATTATTATTATTATTATTATTATTTTTTTTTTTTTTTTTACATATCTTCTTCATTGAACAACAGAAGGGCATCCCTTTTGAACTCTATGGGTGTGTATTTCCACCAGTTTGATCTGCCTATTATCACCCAGGTCTCATCCTAGCTACAGTTCATTAAATAATCCATGTTTCTCATTACAGTTGAAGTCACATTCAAGCTTAGGTTTAACAAAGTGTGTTCGAACAACAGGACCTTGATGGTGTGTGTTTGTGTTCATGTGGCTTTTTGTAACATTAATTAAAAATGGGTCTTTTCTTGAATGTTTGTTTGTTTCATGAGTAGGTTTGTATTCCCTCTCGGTTGTATGTGTCATTACTTTATATTCTGGTTTATTTCTGTTGTTTTATTGCTTTTTCCTGTTTCATTGCATTTTATGAGTCCCTATCATGTATATTGTGGATGTTTTCTGAAGGAACTTCCACCCTTGTAATGTTCAGGAAGTGAACCCAATTGCAGAACTACAACAGACAGGTCAAGTTTAAGGTTTTTACTGAATCGTCTGTTAACACAGTACAGATATATGAATGAATATATGAATGACAAAGGAACACAGGAATCCTCTTCGTCACCGGAGGGTGCGTACTGTTCAGGGTGTTCCTGGAACCAGGCTCGGTTCCGCATTGGTCGGGGACGGTCCAAAGGTCAGTACTGGGAGGTCCAGAAGGGTCCGGGATGGAGGCTGGGTCGGGGACGGTCTGAGGTACGATACCAGAGAGTCCGATGAGGGGCAGGCGAGGGGCTTGGTCGAGGCAGGTCCAGAGTTCAGTGCCAGGAGGTCCAGTGCAGATCAGGCTGAAGACTGAGTCAGTGGGCGAAAGGCAGGTCCAAAACCAGGGCTTAGACTGATTCTCGAAGGTCTGGCGAAGGGCGGGTTGGTTGAGCAGGACAGAAACAGGAACCTGGGTCGGGCAGAAGACAGGAAACCAGAACCAGTGACAGAAACAAGTCGAACACCGTGATACCAAGCCGGGAATAACGCTGATTTGAAGGGCGGAACATAACAAACTGGCAAATAGTGACCGGGTGAGCTAGGCTTATATAGGGTGAGACTGATGAGGAACAGGAGTGTGCACAGGTGAACAGAATCAGTAATTAGGTCAGAGTTCAGAGGCAGGATAGAGCAGAGAAACAAAGAAGACAGAGACTGGAGCAGGTAAGAGAGAAAATAAATAAAACCACAGAAAAAGGAAGATTACAGATATGACACCCTACTATTATTAGAATTGTTTTATTATTATTATTATTATTATTATTATTATTATTATTATTATTATTATTATTATTATGCAAAGTTTGAGATACACAACATTTGGTAACAATGCATAAATATTAAACATTTAAAATTCACATAAATCTGAATGCTAACAGCTGAAGTGAAGAGTGAAATATGCTGAAATCAGGCAGAAAAAGCAGCAAAGATGCTACACTCAGCATTGCATTATACACAAAGATTCAGGCTATAATATGGACTGAGTAGTGATATGTGGTCATAAGTGAAATAACTTTTTAGTCTGACATCGAAATCACACTCATGCTTGACCAAACTACAACAAGGCTGCTGATTATGTTCAGAATCTATGATTTCATTAGTAGTTATTCCGAAGCCTATAGCCTTTATTTTATTTTTTCTTCTCAGTGTCAGTTTAGTTTTAATTAGTTTGCAAGTCAGTTTGTTTGTTTAGTTTTATTTATGCTGTTTTTTTTTCCATTAATTTCAGTGTTTTTTTGGAATAAGGTATTTGCAAGAGGGGACAATTAATCAAGTCAGAAAACTATTGTGTAATATTCTAAGTAAAATGTTGTTCTTTTTGCTTGCTTTGGCCAATATGATGACGGGCACAGGCCACTTACGAAAAAGGTAAAAGGTGGATTTTCTGATATATAACTGGTTGACCTAAAATACAGAAAGACATAATGTCCACACGACATTCCTATAGGTTTGGTAGAGGAAAAAAGAGGAGGATGGATGGGTAGATGATGGATGGATGATGGATAGAGGAAGTATGGATGGATCTATGGATAGATGAATGGATAATGGATGGACGGATGGATGGATGGATAGAGGAAGGATGGGTGGATGGACGGACAGACACATGGACGGATAATGGATGGATGGATCTATGAATGAATGAATAGATTGATAGATGCTGGATCTATGGATGGATGAACAGACAGACAGATGGACGAATAATGGATGGATGGATCAATGACTGGATGGATAGATGATGGATGGATGGAGTAACAAACAAACAAATAAGCAAACAGATCCAACTAAAGCGTCACTGGATATAATGAAGCTCAGCATCAACACCAGCTGTCTCTACTCATATCAAAGTAGACAATGATCAGTAAAGTAATAACGCTGGTGTCTAAGTGTCGCCATTAGACGAGTGTCTTCAAAGTGTGAGACCAAAAAGATTTACTTCATAATCCTCAGGCTTATGACAGTCGATGACAGCTCTGATGTATGTTCTCTGATTAACCGAACTCACAACAGGCGCTTGACTAAAGATGTCGGGACAGAAGAGCCACAGTTGAATTCCTGAGTAAACCTCCGAGTAGCGATGTAAAAACTGGCGGCTGGCAATCTGGCTTCATCATCCTCTCGTTAGACTGGGTCGAAGCTCTGACATGTCCTTGTCACTGTCTCCATCGGAACTAGTCATGCATGTGTGACAACAGTCTCCTAAAGAAAACTTTTTATCCTGCCTGACAGATGTCCACGCCTATATGTCCAATCAGTGCAAAATAACACTTTTTTTTCTCTTTCGTTCACCATCTTTAAATTGGAATGTGTTCTCGGGAGGATGTGCTCTGCGTGGAGTCTTCATCTTCCTAATGACCAGCTGTGCAGCTCCCTGACGTTTTCCCCGATGCTTTATGAAGACAGATACAGGCTGATAGCTGAGATGTAGAGGACAGCGTGTAGTTTTTCATGACACTGAACAGATCTGATGTGTTCGGTGTGCATCTAAAGCATGGACCAAACTAGAGCTGACACGATTCATCGATTAATCATCTCGAATCGGTTAAAAACTTATTCGGATATATTTTCCTGAAATAGTTCAATTCAGTTTCATTTGTAGAGCCCTATATCATAACAAGGTTACCTCTCAGAATTAGTTGAATATGAAAATAAACAACAGACAAATAAACAGTCGATGAAGGAAATGGATTCATGTCCTGGGTATCCCCCGTCCTTAGAGCCTCCTTCTCGGCAACGAAAAACTCCCAAAACCCAGTGTAAAAAGAGAAACCTCTGGGAGAACCACAGTGAAGGAGAGATCCACTCCCAAGGACGGACAGGCTGTAGATGAAACCAGGACTGATTGAAGTCCATTTATGGATGTAGTTTCAGTCAGTCAAAGCTATACCCAAACATCTACCAGTGACCAAAATCATGTATTGATGTAAACTATTCAATACCGGTTGATTGACTAATTATTACGTCCGAACTCAGAATGGGTGACCCAAATGCAGAGACCAACATAGAGGATTGGGTAAAAAGGAGTAAACAGTTTATTTAACAGTTCAGAATGAGAATTAGTCTAAAGGTGTAAAAGTAAAGGTGTAATCTTGTCAGTCTGAAGGGGTGATCCAAAGATGATGATGGGGGACAGGCCAAGGTTCGATAACCAGTCAGACGTGATAAACCAGCGACAGTACTAATAGGGATAAGGCAGGCTGTAGAGTCAAAAAACAGGCAGAATTAATTAAACAGACAGACAGAATCCAGTGACTAATCAGACAAGGGTAGAGCAGGAGCAGAGCACCGTGATATGCAATAGTCCAAAACCAGGAAATCCATCCGAAGAGGCACAGGCACCAAAGGGGAGTAGGCAGACTCGAAGGTCCAAAAACACAAAGGCAGTTCAGGTCAACAGGGGAGAAGGCAAACAGGCTCGAAAGGTCCAGAATCCAAAAACAGGTCGAAACAGGCAGATCAGGCAGGAAATAATGCTGGTGAGTATTAACCAAGAATAGATGATGAACTGGCACTGAACATGACAAAACACAGGGCTTATATACAGGAGGGAGAGACAATAAGACACAGGTGCAGAACATTAGGATGGGGTCAAGTAATCACACAAGCAGGAAAGGCAGGGGACAGGAAGTAAAGACACCAGACATGAAACATAAGGAAGACTAACAAAATAAAACAGGAAATGACAAGACAAACATAGAAGACTAACGTCTGGATACAGACTAATTCTATCAATACGTGTAAAAAATTGGTGTAAAATACAGTTTGTCACGTTTTCATGGTCATCAGATATGACCTATTTGGACTATTTGCCCCTGCGACCTGGATAAGCGGAAGACGATGAGTACGAGTACCTATTTGTTCTGTATCAAGATCAAAAATTTGATTACTTCCGCCAAGGAGGTGATGTTTTTGCCAGGGTTTGTGGGTTTGTTTATTAGCAATATACACAAAAAGTTATCGATGGATTTTGATGAAATTTTTAGGATATGTTCACTACCTAAAAAAAAAAAAAGTACAATCACTACCTTAAAAAAAAAAGTACAAACTCTACCTTCAAAAAAGTACAAACACTACCTTGTGAGGGTTTTTTTTCCTAGTTTTTTATATAGCCTTTTACTTTTATACTTTTGTGGATGTTTCAGCTGGTTCTCGAATAAAGGACAAGTTGTTTGTCATTTTCAGAGATGACTTTACTTTTTTTTGCCTAGTCATATAACCGTTTAAAGGAATGGAATCAAAGAAAAAAATAACTGATAGAAAGATAAATCCATTAAATAAATAATCAATAGCTGCAGCTGCATATCAAACCCTTCTCCTGAATCAAATGCATATTCAAATGTATACTCAAGCTTGTCATGTACTTACAGATATGAAGAGAATGTTAGTGGACTTTGAAACTTTGCGTGCACTTTTTGGGTCAAATTTTATTTAAAAACACATTCAGAAGATCACAAATCCCGAGACTGACTTTTTGGGAACAGAGTGTTTTAATGTGACAGCGGATAAGTTACGTGACACATCACCCTTCCACGGCAAGCTTCAAACACTGTGAAGCATTTGCCTGCGTTTCTATTCTGATTCTTCATTCAAGCCGATGCACACCTTTTCATCCGTCTGTGACTCAAGTGCTCGGGAAGAAAAGCAGATGAACAAGACGACAACATCGACGGTAGAGTTTGAGCAACTACAAAAGCAGGCAGATTCTAAGAAAAGACGTGGCCCATTCAACTCAACAGACGTGGCGTTTTGTTGGCTGGCTGATCTTTCTCCCTTTGTGTCGTTTTGTCTCCTCTGCGGTCTTGATCTTCACTTCCACTCATTTCTGTACCTGCTGTTTTTAATGGCTGAGTGAGAGAAAGAGAGACAGTGAAGAAAAGACGAAGGAGGATGAAGATGAAGATGGAGGGAGGGCTCCAGTCTGCAGGCCAGGCTTTAATGAAGACCCTTTGAAGTCGCTGTGATTGAGGAGCGCCGGTATCCTCTTCAAAAGGGACCAACGTGTCTCCGTAGACGTTCTGTCATTCCTCTTCCTCTGTCTGTTTTCACGTCTCCCTCTTGATTCCCAGCCTTTTGTCTCTGCCAGTTCTACATACGAGCTTCACCTCTTCCACCGATGGCACTTTCACAGGACCCCCTCTCCTCCCTTCCTCCCCCTTCCCTTTGCCTCACCTCCTGTGATCCTCTGTGATCAGGACATGGATCATGTCTCTACTTTACTAACCGTGGTGGTCCCATCCCGTCAGCTTCAGAACTTTAAAGCGTATGACGGCATGGGAAAACATGGGTGTACGGGAGGGAGAACTGCGGTGTGGCGCTTACGTGTATTGGAAGCAGCTGGTTGCCTAGGTGCACGCATCTGTAAGTATCCGAAACACACATGCACACCGAGAAACCCAGCAAGCCTCCAGCGTTCAGGAAGAGATAGTCGGTCCTTCCTATCGTACGCCAGGACGGATGCGACTTCGCTATCTCAACAAAGTGGCTCCGTGGGCGATTTCACCGCTGTCCATCCATCCATCATTCCTCTCCTCCTACGCTCTTCCTCTTCTTCTCCTCCCTGCTCTCCCTCTCCATTTACCCCTCCCCCAGCTAATTGATCTACACTCCACTGTAGTGAGCTCCTGCCATTCACTGTATATTGCTCCTGCCTGCAGCATTCTATTAAGGCCATGTGTTACTAGAGGAAATATACACCGCTCTGCATGTGGTTTGCATTTTAACTGAGGCAAAATGAACTTCACACTACAGCACTGTGTGCGATTACACTGTAGAAACTATGAGCTGAGGTGGAAGAAGTATTCAGGTCCTTAACTCCAAATTCAGTTTCTGTTTTTTCTGTTTCTGTTCTCTTTGGCTTTTAACTCAGGGTTAGAGGTTGGCTGTTTTAATGTATAATTACTTCTTCTTCTTTTTTCTTTTTTTTTTTAACTCTTGACATTGTTTTGTATATTATATTATCTTTCCTGCCACATTTCATTACAGTAAACTCACTTCTGTCTGAGGGCTCTGATCATGAACTCGTGCACTTAAATGTCATTTTGCACATTCCTGGTTAGAATATTTCAGCTTCAGCACAAAACAGCCATTATCCAGATTCTACCCAGATACTTTTATATGTCTAATTCGTACTGTACAGTGAGTAGTGTTTGCTCTTACAGTATGTATATTTCTCTTCACTTGTGTTTGTTGGGGTTTTGTATTAGGGATGCACTGATGCCGATACCAATATCAGGTATCGGGTCCGATACTGAGCATGAGTACTTGCCCTTGTACTCATAAAAGTACTCCAATACAACTGCATTGATACTGCTCACGGCAGTGTGACAGTAGCAGTTCAGTGCAGCAGGTACAGAGGAGTAATGTCAGCAGTGTGGAGATTGAACTAAATAAATGAAGGTGACAAAAGTGATGCAGACTGGAAGTAACGTTAAAGACCTGTTAAAGATAGATACAGACACAACGTTCTGTTCGTTCTCTGCGTACAGAGTTCTGTCTGTTATCCAGGTGCTGTTGGATGTGTACACAGACGGAGAATACCACCAGGACCCGTGGAGGTAGAGGATCTGTTCAAAGAGCGACTGTGTGAGTTAGTGACAAACTACTGACATATTTCAGACAACTACCCAGGGCTGGGCCGGTTTACATCCTACTTATAATACTATGGGGGTAAGGAGCGGTGCGGACCACCACCCGCAGAAGTGAAAATGAAACTTAAAACTCATTCGTCTTTTCCCTCCTGAAGCTTCAGTTTTGAACCTCATCAGTGGAAACGCTGCAAACATTAGTATCCACATTAGTGTTCCCTCTGTCAGCTCCATGTTTGTTATTACTGACCTTCTTCTTCTTCTTCTCATTGAACTTTACTTTTCCTCATGGTGTTTGTCCAGTATGGTTAATTAAGAGTAGCACCCCCTGGTGGGTTGATTTAGAAACACTCATTCCGACTCATTAAATGTCAGTTGCAGCATTTTGTTCCAGTCAAACTAATGACAACAACAATAAAGCACATCTTCAAAACAAACTAAGAACTCAGAACAGTGGTATCAGTGCTTCCGTATTTTATATTGTCATTGATTTTATGCCATGCTACTGCTACCACTGTAATTTCCCAGTTTGGGATAAAGTACATCCTTGTCTCTATCTATCTATCTATCTATCTATCTATCTGTCTGTCTGTCTGTCTGTCTGTCTGTCTGTCTGTCTGTCTGTCTGTCTGTCTGTCTGTCTGTCTAAAATATTGTTCCAAATTAACAAATAACCAAAAAAGTTAGGAAAGACATTAGGATGGGGGAGACATAATCATGCAGTTGAGTGAACTCCATGTCTTTTTTTTTGATTGTGTCCATTTCCTCCAGTTTTCTTCAGTCTCCTGCTTTCATTCACAGGTTTTCTCTGTATTGTGCATCTCATCCATAATGTCCGTCCATTGCTTTTGGTTTGGAGCATCCCTTTTTAAACAGTTTCTGGTCATGGTGTTCTTAATGGCCACAGTCATGATTTTGTAGAAGTACATGTCTAATTTCATAATTAACCCTTCTGGGATCAATCCCAGAAACCAGATCTGGGGATCCCTGGGAACCGTCTGATAACATTGTCCTGTAGTTCGACACATGCCCAGAAAATATGACTGTGACTGGCATCCATGTGACCACACTGTTTCCAGCATTGTTGTTGGGTTCCAGTCTGTTTACTTTTAATTACCTCCGCCAAAAAGGTTCTGTTTTTGCCAGGTTTTATCTATTTGTCTGTTTGTGTTCAGAATAACTTGAAAAGTTCTGAATGGATTTGGATGAAATTTTTAGGAATTGTTAGAAATGGGATATGGAAGAAATGATTAAGTTTCGGGGGGTGATCCGGATCACCGTCTGGAATCTGGATTTTTTTTAAAGGATTCTATAACATTGTGAGACAGGACCATTTTGGGGATTTGTGCATAAACTCGACAAAGAATGGTCAGAGCACATGGGGAACAATGCAAGACATGTTTCCAAAAGGTTCTACAAGATACAGTATCAAAGACTGATCCAGATAATTGAATAATTACCTCCACCACAGAGGTTATGTAATCAGTACAGTTTGTTTATTTGTTTGTTTGTTTATTAACAACATAACTCAAAAAGTTCTGGACAGATTTTGATGAAATTTTCAGGAAATGTTAGAAATTGGATGAGGAACAACTGATTAAATTTTGGTGGTGATCCGGATCACCGTCTGGATCCAGGAATTTTAAAAATGTTTCTATGTCATTGGGAGATAGGGCATGACGGCACTGAGCTGCCTTGGCGGAGGTCTGCTCTCTCCAAGTGCTTTGAGGTGTAACAGGCACGCGTTAAATTCTTCCAACCAAATTCCGTCCAGCGTCTGGAGCTTGTACTGTTATTTTATATTTTAGACATTAAGCACCAATCACACTCTGAGATTTCAGTCTGAAATTCTTCTTCCCATTTCAGTTGAATATATTATAAAGTATTACCATTGCACTTTTATTGTCCTGCATACAGTTTAGAAACAGTCTCGTCAGTATTTGCTCATAGGCTTCCAACAACATCTTCACCAGCACATTACATTCTCTTGATATACCTGTTTTTACAATATATAATTATTTTTATTATTTATTATATATATAGTTTTTAATAAATTCTTTTATGTGTTTTATTTGTTTTTAGATCTGTGTACACCACTTTGGCCCACTGTGCTGTTTTTCAGGTGCTTTAAAATATAAAGTATATTTACCTTGACAATTGACTTAGCAAAAGGAAGTATTATTATTACTACAGTGTTTTGAAATTATGAAAATGAAGTTAAGGTTGATTTATGTGGTGTTCACATGCACATTTCTGCTGAATTTGTGTATAAACACTGTTGATCATAAAGTTGGAATAAAATAGTTTTACTTCTTCTGGTCAAACATTTATGATAATGTGATTTATTCTTGATTCTACTCATTAATTTAACTTGGACTCAAAGCTGATTTGAATAAATGGAAATAGAAAGTGGAATGTGTCTGAAAATGAAATTCTCAGACCTTTCAGATTCAGAATACTTTAATAATCTCAGAGGAAATAATGTTACAGTTTTTCCATTAAAGGGGTCATAGGATGAAAAATCGACTTTTGAGCGGTTTCCTGTCAGTAATAAGCATCACCGGGCTGTCTACGATTCCTCCAAGTATGAATAAAATCCATTTTCTCCTTATTTCTCAGATATGAGCTTCAAACGGGCAGATTTGCACTTCCGTGACTTGGTGACAGCAGCACTGGACCCGCCCCCTCAGGTTAGTGGCACCGCCTCTGATAAAGGTTAGCCACACCCACAGAAGCCGCGTCATTTTTTTCTGCTTGCAAATGCTCCGGTGACAACAATGGTGACAGGAGGATCAGGAAGAAAGCACTGCACTGTTTCTGCACAAATGAGCATCCCAGTGTTTTTTTGACTCCGTTGTCCGAGTCTTTGAGAAGACAGTGGATTAATT
>JAQQZY010000003.1:29348229-29358314 GCA_030068375.1 Ostorhinchus rueppellii
TTTGGATTGTGGGAGGAAACCGGAGTACCCGGAGAAAACCCACGCAGACACGGGGAGAACATGCAAACCCCACACAGAAAGGCCCCAAGGATCGCCCGGGAATCGAACCCGGCACGTGTGCTAACCACTGCACCACCGTGTCGCCAGGGTTAAAAATAAGAACAATAAAACCAACCAAAGGTAAAGAGAGCGAACTTCTAAACTCCCAATCTGTACTTTCTAACACCACAGCCTTCATTCGACACCTGAGACTGTTTCATACAGGACCTGTTTAAGGTGTGAATGTAAAGCTTCTACAAATGACACAAACCTCATGCTAGTTTAACTCGGCAGCATCTTTCCAGAGATAATCCTGCTGCACAGTTGTTTTGTGTTGCAGGTTGACTAAAGCAGGAGGATTTTTAGGCTTTTTCTATTTCTTTTTTCCACTCTTTCGGATCAGCTGCCCATCCGAGGTTCCCACCGTGCTGCTTCGTGCCCGGAGAACAACTTTGATTGTTAAACCCATAAATGATTCACTGAGTCATATTTTTAGACTGGAGCCATTTTGAATGATGTATTTATCAAGCGAGCTGTTCAGAATGTGTCCATATTTGAGTTGGCATGAATACGTCAACCAATGAGATTTTAACTTTGGCTGCCCTGAAATATTTATTTGACTGGTTTTATGGATGTCAGATCCTTTATTATCTTTATCTCTGTTGGAGGTGTAGTTTAAGTTCTTTTCCACCTAAAAATGATTTTCAGTTCATGTGTGTTGAGTTAAACATTAACTGGGAAACAAAATATGAAGTGACTACTGACACAGTACTGTGGCACAAAATATTAGTTCACCTCTTACTACAGAGCCAATCAGTGCCCTCGTTATTTTGTGTCTAAACTGGTAACTTACATCCCATAAAGTACCGAGGGAAGCAGACAGCAAATAGATCAATCAGAAAATGGGATGGATTTAGCTCACTTGGTAAAGTATTAGATCACAGTGTGGAAGACTGGGATTCAATTCCTGATCAAAGTTTTTTTTTTTTATTTGGTACATTTTCAACCAGTGGGGGTGGGGGGCACGGTGCCAGTAGGTATATCTGACACTGGCATAAATCAGCTGCTGTGACAACGTTGAAAGTGCAGAGTTTGAACCATAGCGCTCAATACACCGAACTGAGCAGTCACACATCACACTGCTGCATCAACATGTAGCTCCGCCCACCTTCTCCAGCCTCACTGACTGCACAGAGCAAGAACACCATAAAACAACAACAAATAGAGTATTTAGAACAGTAATTCCTATTCTATAATACATACTATCACTAATTTGTTATGTCTTCTATCAGTTGCCACAGTACTGTAGTGATATATGCAGGGTTCCCGCGGGGTCTTAAAAAGTCTTAAAAGCATTGAATTTATGAATTTGGAAATAATACCTTAAAAAGGTTTAAAAAGTATTGAATTTTGATATTTGGGTCTTAAAATTTGTGCGGTGTGTTACTTCTCCCTATCGCATTATCCACCAAAAGTTTCATTTGTCAATCACTATTATTTTGATGAAATATCCTAAATAAAGAGTGGCTGAACCAATAATTTAGAACGCAATGCACACAGTACTGTGGCAGTACTGTGCATGGAACAGTATCTGTGATTGGCTCTGGGTGAAACAAGGCAAGGCAAGTTGTAAAACACATTTCATGTACAGGACAATTCAAAGTGCTTTACATAAAACATAAAAAGATCACGGGAGAGGCATATAAAGACAAACTTAAAATAGAAAAAACATTTTAAAAAATGAAACAAAATTAAAAAAAACATTAAAATTTAAATACACATTAAAATCATCAGTGATAAAATGTGATTTTTTTTTAAGTTAATTTAAAGACGTTATTTAAGAGTTGAACAGAACGCTGCAGTAAACCATAATGTTTTCAGTCTCATTTAAATGAGCTGATAGTTTGAGCTCAGGTATTCAGGAAGTTTGTTCCACAGGTGAGGAGCAGAACAACTGATGCTGGTTCTGATTTTGTGAAGTAAAGCTGACCCTGATGACCTCAGGGGTCTGGATGCTTCATAGGGAACTAACAAGTCTAGGATGGACTTTGGTCCAAGGCCGTTCAGTGCTTTGTAGACTAGTACAAATGCTAACATTTGATTGGCTCTGTGGCAACAGATAAGCCCACAGTACTGTGGCAGTAGTCATGACCAGTAAAATATGTAATAAAATATGAAAGTAAGTTGAGTACAAGCGAGACTTGTGACAACTAATGTGATTTACTGAGTAACTGCACATGTAATGTCAACCTAAACAAGAGGTAGATATTGGACATGATTTTAAAAGGGATTATTCCACTGATTTGGAAAGAAAGAAAGAAAGAAAGAAAGAAAGAAAGAAAGAAAGAAAGAAAGAAAGAAAGAAAGAAAAATAAAAGTCCATATAAGAATCAGTGATGGTGTTAAAAACAAAAGCTGCAGGAAAGAGGAAAAAAAAAAAAATCACTGGGACACCTTTAATTTTAATTAGTGGATGATTTAGTTAATGCCATGTTACATCATGACATTTATTTATAACTACAGTTACATTCATTTTTAACCAGACCTTTTTTTAATGATTCAAAAGCCAGAGCACTATATAAAGTCTGCTCCATCACTTCTTACACATTCTCAGTGGGGTTCATGTCTGGACTCTGTGGAGGCCAAACCACGTGTGAAAATGTGTCTCATGCTCCTTGAACTACTGTTTCACTATTTTGAGTGTGATGAATCCCAGAAATGTCCCACCACGTCCCACCACAGGCTGCTCCAGTAGCGGAGGCATGATGAGTAATGGCTCCATCCATGTCTCTTCATCATTCTGGAACACATCAACAGATCACATGACCTTTGTCCATTGAAACACAGTCCAGTCTTTATGCTCTCTATCAAACTCATGGTTGTTTATCCAGTGAGTAGCTGCTGCATTAGTCAGAGTTAACTTGTTAACTTGTTACAGCTGAAACATGTTAATCACACCAGTAGAGATCCAGTGGAAGGGTTTGAACAATTTGCTTAGTTCAATCCAAGTGGTATCTTTTGGACCTGGGACGTATATAATATATTTTAGAACATAACTGAAGAGGATATATTATTACCTCCACCAAGAAGGTTATGTTTTTGTCAGGGTTTGTTTGTTTATTTGTTTGTTTTTTAGCAACATAACTCAAAAAGATATGGACAGATTTTGATGACATTTTCAGGATATGTCTGCTCTGGGTCAAGGAAGAGATGAACAAATTTTGGAGGCGATCCGGATCACCGTCTGGATCCAGGAATTTTTTAAAAAGGATTCTTTATCACTGGGAGGTAGGGCATGGCGGCACAGAGTTGCATATGAGGTCATTCATCGCCATCTAGTGCAGGAAAGTACAAACACTACCTTAAAAACTGAGCGGACATATGCTGAAAATTTCATCAAAATCCGTACAAAATCTGTAGTTACCGTGGCAACACTGTCATCTTCCACAACATTGACAACATTGATAAAGTTTTCATTCTTCTCTGTTTTCATATAATTATATTTGAATTAAGGTTAAGTTTTCATGAACATCTACATGATCTGTGAATTAAATATATGACAATACATGATTTACACCAAAAAATATGGAAAATAAAGAGGATAATGTGAGAAAAATAAATAAAAATGGTGATAAACCAGTTAGGAAAAGTATAAATAGAGAAAAAAAATCATTGGGACCTTTTTGTAAACACATAAATTCCTGATTTCATATGTTAAAAATATGCTTCTTTATTCCGTTTGCGTCCTTGGACTTCACCCGCGGTGGGATGTTATTCCTCAAAGGTAAAACTGCAACAGAGAACTCATTTCAATCCATGTAAATAATCGGTGTAAAATACAGTTTGTCATCTTTTCATGGTCATCAGATATGACCCATTTGGACGCTCAGAGGCTCCGTGGTTACCGTGGAAACACTGTCATCCTCTACAATATTGATTCACCAGTAAAACCCAATGACAGTGGATGGAGATGCTTGGTTTTACATTTTTAGCAATAGCTTAGTTGAAAAAGTAACTTTTTACAAATTTTCCTCAGTTTTGATATAACTCTTTTTAAATTTACTTCAAGTTTTCAGGAACATCTACATGATCTGTGAATTAAATATAGGAAAATACATGATTGACACCAAAAAAATAAAAAATACAGAGGGTAATATTAGAAAAATAAATAAACCAGTAAGGAAAAGTATAAATAGAGGAAAAATCCATTGGGAACTTTTTGTAAACACATGCAAATTCCTGATTTTGTATGTTAAAAATATGCTTCTTTATTCTGTTTGCGTCCTTGGACTTCACCCGCTGTGTGATGTTATTCTTCAAAGGTAAACCTGCAACAGAGAACTCATTTGTGGGATGAATCTACAAAGGTGAGGTGGAGTGTACAACGCCATTTCTCCGAAGCGCCACACAAAAGAACAAACGACCGAGCGGTGCCGTGTTTATTTTCCCACCCTGGAGCTGGTATGTGGACGCTAATGTACCTGTCACCAGAACTATGGACCACACCGAAGGCAGCCGTCAGAGAGAGGACTTAAACACAAATAACACACTTACCTGCTACAGACGCATGTGCACAGCCTTTACGTGTGTCGACATGTAACACACCTAAGCCTTCCAGTCCCATTTTACGGTTACCGCTGAGAGACAAAAGGATTCATACGGCGTAGATGGAGGAGGTGTGCTGTCTGGAGCAGAGATTTGCACAGACTGAAATAGACGAGGCTTGTTAAGAGGCCGAACGCTTCTTTGTGCGGCGTATTTGAAGGAGTTTGCCACTTTTAGCCTGTCGTGATGGAAGCAGAGGCCCTTGTTAGTCCGCTGTCATTTTCAACAGCGTCTTCTGTTACGATACTTTCGGAAAAATACCTCTTCGATTCGGAAGAGAGATTTTGTGATTACGTCGGCTTAGGATGATTTGTTTTTTTCTGTTTCGGAGATGAAGACGGAAAAAAGAAAGAGGAGATGACACACTTAAGTAAAGGGAGGCTCATGTTATATCATCTGCGAAGGCACACACACGCACACACATATCCTCGCAGACGCCACTGTTTTCCTGTTTTGACTTATTGCTTTGCGATGCACTTTTCACCTCCAAAACATCATGAAAAATAAATACGTCCACCTCTTGCACAAGACTAAGGCTGCTGATAATCGGAGCTGAAGATGGGCTCTGCATATTTCCCCTCTCATTGGTGTATATTTCCACTTTTTCGCAACAATTACTTCCACGAGAAGCAGTTGTTGTCCGCAATGACACATTTCATAAAGAAGAGAAATGAGATTTGGATGTGCTCAATGCTTCTCTATTGCTACTTATTCAGATATGTCAAAGAGTTCACATGCTCTTTAATGGCACTTTCCTGTGTTTTCAGGTACTGAGCGCTTCTCTATTTATGATAATACATTTCTGAGCTTCCCAGTTCTCTTATTACCCGAAGCCAATGGTAACGACTGACTGTAAATCACATTTGTAGTGTGGGAGAGAGTGGGTGTTAGAATGTGAATAATCTTTTATTCTTCCATTTCCATGAAAATATGAATTTTTTTTTTTTCATTTCCCAGGAACATCAGATAATCTTCTAATGCTCTGCCTCCCTCTTTGTCTCTCCCCATGCTTTCCTCCGTTACTCCTTTAAAATCGAGGCAGAATATCCTGTTAGAATACTCGTCACATGAATTAGGACACCGAGTTCATGTCGGAAATGATCTCGTTACAGACGAATATCATGAGGAAGGACCGTCAAGAAACACCTTTTTTGACGGAAAAATAGAAATATGATAATATAGGTTTTAGTCCTGCATCAAAAACAGAAGCTTCACCATGAACTAAGAAATACGATTGACTGGTTTACCATAATCCTGCAGCCTGAAAGGTCTTATGTCACGATAAATAATTTCTTTGTATGCTTTCTCAAGAGTAAGTAAATGCTACAGATTTATTGTTCAGATTAAAATAGTCAAATCATGACCTCAGTCTGTCTATTACTTTAACCCGTACAGACCCAGGGATACTGTTGTGTCAGTTCCCACATGAATTTTTCTTTCAGTTTATCGTCTCCTCAATTATTTATCACCATTTATTATAATAGTATCCCCTGTGTTTTGCACTTGTAATATTATATAAGATATATCTTTTTTATATTTTTAATAGACCGGATCCCTGTACACATCCACTCACTGTATAAAAACTCCAATTTGCACTCTGTACATATTATAATACAAGTCCACTATAAATAATAAAAACATAAGCATATATTTTTAATAGACCAGATCTCTGTCCACATGTACGTAGTTATTCCTATTTATCTTATACTCTTCTCAACCCATTGTTGTCCTTGTCTCTAGTGGAATGTTTATATTAGGTCTATGTTTAAGTGTGTTTGGTTTAGGTTAAAATTGTATGTCATGAGCACATGAAAACTGAAGCCAAACTCCTTGTATGTGTTCACATACTTGGCCAATAAAGCTGTTTCTAATTCTGAATATAGGTTATATTTAACCCCTTGATGCCTTAATTTACTTCCAATTATGAAAATAACTTCAAGCGCCAAGGAGCAAGAGCCAGCATGTCAATTCAATTCATTCATTTGGAGCGGAAGTGGTTTGATGCGAATTCACGACAGTCGGCATCAAGGGGTTAACCCAGTAAAGCCTGAATCGTTAAATCATTGACAGAAAATTACAGTTCTATGAAACTGGAGCCTTTATTGGTCCTTCTGAACAGTCAGAGAATGTTTTTTCAAGTATCAGTTTCTATGTATGAGTTTGAATTCTGTATCATATTTGATACATCAGGTCTCAGTGCTTAAATATTATTATTTTCAGAGGTGGACAATCCCAGTTCCATAGAGTAAAAGTCCTGCCATGTATTGGTTCTACCTGTTCACTGAACACAGGTGATTCCACTAATGATCCCTTCATCTACCTGGATGAGGAGTTGTGCTCATCCAAATGGGCTGGTTCACTGAGTGGTTGGAACAAATACAAGGCAGGGTTTTTCCTCTATGGAGTTGGGATTGTCCACCCCTGATTATTTTTGTACAAACAAAACATAACACAAACATGTCTTACAAATTGGTAATTCGCTTTCAAAATTGGCAGTTTTGTCATGTCACTGGAAAGGCCTCTGGTGAGTGAATTCCTCCCCCCTGGTGGATTATCTGTGTATTGCATGTATCTAATTGTATACATCAGGTTTTTCAGGAAAAAAAAATCACACTGATCATGTAGAGGGCTTCAAAACTCATATATCAAAAAAAATATGATACGTTTGGTGTTATAGGGTTAAACTAATACAAACAAATGCACAATAAAACACCATGTATTATATTTTGTAGATAACTTCTACCAGCAAAGAATTCCTTGTATACGTTTCCATACTTACCGATTCAGATTCTGACCCTGGATATTTGTGTAATTATGACTTAAGATGATGAATTTAAAAAAGCTGAAATCTATGTACATTTGCATTTAAGAAGTTGAAAACAGAATATGACTAATCCTACCCACTGGGACACCCACAGACCACTTCAGCAGCGTACTCCTAATGACTTGAGTCCAGATATAGTGTCAAATTAATGAACACAGTTTTAAAAGATGGAACCATTTATCGAGTACATCAGAAGTCTCATATTACGCATTACATACAATACACTTACACTAATGTTTAACGTACCACAGATTGTGCAAGTAAACAGTACAATATATGTGTTGGGATGCCCTTTATTGTGAAGCCCTCACTGTACATGGTCATGGGATGTCTCCATTTAGATTAGTTTACTGATCTCCACAGACACACACCGCATGCAGCCACACCACTGCCTTCACTACTGACTTACACATTCAACTTGTTTTTATTGAATAAATCCTTGTTAAAATGTGCCTTGTGTGACCTCCCCTCTTTGTTGCTGCTGAGTAGTAACACTGTTCATGCCGCTAACCTTACCCCTACCAACAATATTACAACAACATCTATTATATTATGTGCTCTACTGGCAACAAACTCCTACTGGTGTCGACTACTACTACTGATTACCTGTTTGGCAGTTTCTTTGTTGTTGTCATTGCAACTGCAGTGCATTGTGGGATATTTGTTCCAGCAAAGTTGATTCTATCTATGGACCAAAGATTCCATTATGAGCCATTTCAGTGTTGATGAAACTGTAATGGATAGACTGTGGTTAATAATCTTAAGGCGTTACAGGGCACTCATAGAAATAGTCTGAAATTCAAACTGTAAACTGTAATGGGAGGAGCGACAGGATTAACAAGACTTTATTACGTTGGTGAAATGCTTCAAAAATGTTTATTATGTAGAAAATCAAGGTCAGTGAAGTTACTACGTTTGGTTCCTTATAAGTGGTAAAATAAAAAAAAACAAAAGAAAAAAAAAACACATGTAAGGTGTTTGGAACATGTGTTTTAGAACCTTACATGGTCACTTTTAGAACATTAGACCCACATGTGTGCTACTCCAGACCCCTGTCCACATCCACATTCACCCTTTGAACATCATACCTTACATTAGTACCATTACTTCATTACATTAGTACCATTACTTCATTCATTACATTAGTACCATTACTTCATTACATTAGTACCATTACTTCATTCCTTACACTAGTACCATTACTTCATTACATTAGTACCATTACTTCATTCCTTACATTAGTACCATTACTTCATTACATTAGTACCATTACTTCATCATCACATTAGTACCATTACTTCATTCATTACATTAGTACCATTACTTCATTCCTTACACTAGTACCATTACTTCATTACATTAGTACCATTACTTCATCATTACATTCGTACCATTACTTCGTTCATTACATTAGTACCATTACTTCATCATTACATTAGTACCATTACTTCATTCCTTCCATTAGTACCATTACTTCATTACATAAGTACCATTACTTCATCATTACATTAGTACCATTACTTCATTCCTTCCATTAGTACCATTACTTCATTCATTACATTAGTACCATTACTTCATCATTACATTAGTACCATTACTTCATTACATTAATACCATTACTTCATCATTACATAAGTACCATTACTCCATTGCATTAGTACCAGTACTTCATGGTATCTAACAAAGCAGGTCCACTCACTGTTCATGCACAGGTGGACTTTACAGACCCTGTAGACCACATTCGACCTCCGATTGTTGACTCACTGTCCTCACTGGAACTGTTGCTGTCAGTCTTGTGATTTATGCAGAAATTATCAAAATTAGTCACTTGCCTGCCTCAGGGTTTAGCATTACCCAGGCTACTTCTACTACAGTTTGATTTTGACACTGTGTTACCTCATAAAGACCCACTGCTACTTTTGTGGTAGTTCCATTTTTTTCTTTCCATATTTAACACTTCTTAAGTGATTTATCGCCATTTATTATGAGATTATCCTCTGTATTTTGCATTTTTTCAGTGAACATCAGGTATTTTCTTGTATTTAATTCACTATTTGTGGATATTCACAAAAGCTCAGATTAAAGTTGATGGTTATTATATCAAGAAAACTGATGAAAAAGTGATTGTGTTGGCAAAATGCATCAATAACTAAACATGAACCCAGTGTGTCCATCCACTGTCATTGATTCAACTCCATGAGTTTTTCTGGTGAATCAATGTTGTAGAAGATGACAGTGTTTCCATGGTCACTACAGAGCCTCTGAACGTCCAGATGGGTCATATCTGATGACCATGAAAAGATGAAAAACTGGTTTTTACACCATTTATTCACATGTATTTACAGGATTAGTGATTCAGAATTTATTAAACAGCTTAGATCAGTCGATGGTTTTGGTCGCCGGTGGCTGTTTGGGTCTTTATGGGTTAAAATGTGTAAAATTTACCCATAAAAATATCTACAAATGTCAAGGCCACCGTCAAATATTTTAAGGTCTACACTTTTATAACTATTATTTTATTACCATTACCAGTTATAAATGGAAAGGATGCTGAACAGCTGGTCCATGCCTTTATCTCCAGCAGACTGGACTACTGTAATGCACTCTTTACAGGCCT
>JAQQZY010000003.1:29401842-29416722 GCA_030068375.1 Ostorhinchus rueppellii
ACCACCACAACTACATGGACAAGTCATGCTAATGATGATGCAGGCAGGAGAGGGGCAGGACCACAGCAGCCGGTCCATAAAGTAGATTATACAGCGCAATTGTGATGAGATGTAATGATAGTGTCGAGTAAAAAATGGTTCAATTCTTCGAAGAAACTGTAGAGCAGTGTAACCAGAGTTTAACACATTTTAAGAAGATATTATTCATGCTTTTCTTTCCTTGTCCTCCAAAATGTGACCACTAGCCTTTCATGTATTAGACAAAACCACCAATAGAATCTTCTCACAACAGCAAAACTAAGGGATTAATGAATTCCAGATATCACTGCATAATAACAAACTTCTTAAAAGTCACGGATATGAACAAAAACTTTTTTTCGTATATCATTTCCTGCATGAAGCGGGAACACTGTCATTTGTACTTCATCCAAATAATGTAAATGTAAGAGCGTCACATCACAGGCCAAACTATTTCTTCTCCTCTTAGAGCTTTTTAGTGTTGCTTCAGACTTCACAGTCCTCTGATACCCACGGCTGTGGCTCTATTTTGTCAGACGCTCCCAACAAGTAGCACCATAGTGGCAGTCTCCACACCGAGACACGAAATATGAACTTCTCCTGAGCTGGAGAGGGAGCGAAGACAAATGGAAGCAGGAGGGATGGAAAAATAAAGAAATCATGACACAAAAGTCAAGTTTTTAACAAAACATGAGCAGGAATATAACACAGGAATTAGGATGGAGGCTTCCAAGCAGAAAGAGAATTGCATGAAATAATTTCCCTGTTGCCAGCGTTTCATAAGGCATCCAAAATGAAATTGCCTTGGCTGTTGTGAAAGCACTGCCTGGAATCTGTGCCTGTTACACACACAAACAAATACATAATAGCATATACATTCAGACACGTGGTGTGAAAAGCAGGTCATTTCATGCGAGTGTGCATTTCATGGATGGTCAGTGAGTGGATGTGAGCACACAATGGCACCGAGAGCGAACAACACACACACACACACATACACACACACACACACACACACACACACACACACACACACACGGTCACAGAAAAGGGAAACACTAGCCAGCTCTCACCGCCACAGCCTGAGAATGTGCAGTCCTCCATTCCCTGCCAGAGACCACATTTAATGAGACTGCAAGGGACCGCGAGCTGAAGTGAACCTACCAAGAGACGGCAAACGCACTGAAGAACTCAATAAACAACACGATCAAGAAATATATAAAGACTCATTAAAGTCATACTTAATTCCTCCTATGGATAATTATGCTGGGCTGCATATCATACACGATAAAACTACTTGTATGCAGCGGCGCAAGGAAGTAATCTGGCCTTAAAGTCATATAGCAGGTGCTACACTGTAGAATGCTAGCATCATCCCACACATGAGCTCAAACATGGAGCTGCACTCACAGACACAAACACATAAAGGAGGAGGTTGAAAGGGTGAAAACTGGGGGAAGAGTTAGTGGAAGAAAAGGATGATGAAAAGCAATGCAATCATCCAAATAAAACGCTACCATTGTAGGATTCTGCAAACCACAGATATGCATAATCGAAATGTTTTTGTTTTCATATCACCATTTCCAGATATGTCAGTGTCATGGTGCTTTCCAACTGTGTCTCCAAGAAAATAGATTCGTATTTAGCAGTTTGGTGTTTTTATGCTTGTGTTTTATGTTTGCACTGGCAGCAACCGGACCGGATTAAACAAACATACCAAGGAATGATTTAATGCAGATAAAGTCTGAAAAGAAGTGATAACAGTGAGTCACAGAGTATTCATATTTAGCCCAAACCACAAACTTTTCCACTTTTAACTGAAGGAGTTTTGTTTTTTAAAGCTAAAAAACATACTGGATATTGGGATATAAAAACACCATCCATCCCCGGCTGCCTCCGACCTCAAGAGAAAAATGAAGAATTATGTTAAAGAGGCTCGATGTAGTAGGACGTTTGGACTTTCAAATACTAAAACATGACCTAAAATGATCTTTCGTGTTGAGAATTAAAAGTCCTGAAGTTGTGCCAAAGATGTCAGTGTAATGGACTGTAGAGATATGAAAGTATTCACACGCACCGGAAATGGATTTATGTGGCCACTAGAGGGAGCAGTGAGCCGCTCTGTCTCCCACAGTGATGAAAGATGATTTATTTCTACCTCCACTGAGGAAGTTCTGTTTTTGGCGGCGTTTATCTGTTTGTTTGTTTGTTTTTGTTTGAAATAACTTGAAAAGTTCTGAATGGATTTGGATGAAATTTTCAGGAATTGTTAGAAATGGGATATGGAAGTAAGGATCAAATTTTGGGGGTGATCCGGTGATCCGGGGTGAACCGTCTGGATCCAGGATTTTTTAAAAAGGTTCTGTAACGTTGCGAGATGGGATCATTTTGGGCATTTGTGCATAAACTCGACAAAGAATGGTCAGAGCACATGGGGAAAAATACAGGACATGCTTCCAAAACGTTGTACAAGATACAGTATCAAAGACTGATCAGGATGATTGAACAATTACCTCTGCCAAGGAAGTTATGTAATAAGTAGAGTTTGTTTGTTTGTTTGTTTGTTTGTTTGTTTGTTTGCAACATAACTCAAAAAATTGTCGAAGGATTTGGATGAAATTTTAAGGAAAAGTTAAAAATGGGATGAGAAATAGCTGATTAAATTTAGGTGGTGATCCAGATCAGCATCTGGATCCAGGAATTTTTTAAAGGTTTCTTTATCATTGGGAGATACTGTAGGGCATGGGGGCACTGAGCTGTCTTGGCGGAGGTCTGCGCTCTTCAAGTGCTTTTCTAGTTTGTTTTTATTTGACCTTTATTTAACCGGGAAATATCCCACTGAGATGAAGCCAAGCTAGGTTAGAGCAAATACAACCCACCGTTACAGGATTAGACAATTAAAACACAAACAACAGACACATCCGACAATAAACAGTTCGTAAAATAATATTTATAAGCGGATTAAGAAAAACCAGTGCATGTTATGGAGTCACTCCAGCGGGCAGTTATTCTACGGCTGTTCTCTTGTATATTCATGGGTTTTATTGTTTTAGTTCCATATCAGCCAACACAGTGGACACTTATGCACCATCCCATAATACACTGACATTCATACCATTACTATAACTTTGCTGTTCTTGATAAACCTGTTCTCCACTAACATGTTTGAGTGTAAATGAACTGTTATTAACTTACATTTTGTTTGTTTGTTTTGTGTTCCGCATATTACCTCCATGAAGTGAGTAATAACCAGTATTACTGTCGAGCAGGGCTGTCAAACTCATTTTAGTTCAGGGGCCACATTCAACTACATTTAATCTGAGGTGGGCCGAGTCAGTGAAATAATAACATACTAATATGTAAATAATGTCAACTCACAACTTTTCGGTGTGTTTTAAAGTGAAAAAAGTCAAATTAAACAATAAAAATGTTTACATTTACAAACTATTCTTTCAAGCAAAACGAATAACATGTACAAACGGAAAAATACCTGTAATTTTAACTATTATGCTTCAGTTTATCATTTCCACATCTTATAAATTAGACAGTGGATCTACAAAACATCTAGTAACAGGAAGAACATTCTTAAATTGCACTTACTTTTCTTGAGACATTTATCTTTGTTCAGATTATTTTTATTTTAGTGTAAATATATGAAAATATTTACTTTCACAAAGAAAAACATTTGGAGTTGTGAGTACTTATAGGTTATCATGATAGTATTTTACTTTTTTGACCCACTTGAGATTGAATTGGTCTGAATGTGGAACCTGAACTAAAATGATTAATATCTTCATATCGATTTTTGCATTTCCCAAATTCATCCCTTTGGGGGGCCGGATTTGGCCCCCGGGCCGCATGTTTGACACCTGTGCTGTAGAGTATGTTAAAATGTGAGCTAACATCAGATTAGTAGCATTAAAACTGTTTTTATTTCATAGTTTTCACACAGTACATCAGGAAACACACGTGTCTTTGCTTTTCAAATGAAACGCATGGTGTCCAGTGGAGTGGACATTTTTGCAACTCCATGAAAAATAGGTTCATAAAAAAATTCAAGCACTTTTTTTTTTCATGCCTAAAGACAAATAAAAGCACTCTGAGAACAAATTTGGATTAAGGTTCTCATAATTCATGCATGAAAGGGTTAATGTGACATTGAACCTGAGATGACTGCCTCACTCTTCTGACTGGAACTGTTTCTGTCACTTTATTGCAATGTATGCAGAAATGACCAAAAATAGTCACTTCCCCGATAAAGGGTTAAGACTTGACTGTAACTGTGGAGGTGTCTGTAACTTTTAAGTCCACTATCTCCACCGTTTCCGACCTCATACCTGCCTTTCCTCACCCCTCTGTCCGTGTCTTATCTCCTTTGTTTCGTTGTTAGTGACCTCACATGAATTCATCGTCTTTATCCTGGGATTTCAGAGTCCAGACCCTGAAGTCATCCAGGGCTCGGGCACAGCGCCAGGATAGTAAGCAGGAGCTACATCTGTCTTTTCTTTTTTGGATGAAACTGTCTTCCGGATTTGCCCAGTGGGCAGATGGAGGGAGAAAGAAAGACAGAGAGCGTAATAAACAGCGCTGAGGGTCGGGGGGATGACAAACGACACTGAGTTCGGAAATGGCTTTGTGTACAGCGAGCATTATTCATAAAGTACTTAAATAGTTTACGTCTTGAATATTCATATACCTGCAACTCAATATGCACTTTGGGAGCTTTTAAGAGGCACAGGAAGTATTGAAGAGCCCTGGAATAAACAAACCATGACAGTAGAACTCTTGGAGAACTGATCAAAAAAAAAGAAAACTTAATGATTCAAGATATATTTCATTCTAATTAAAACAACATACTTTTCCTAATATAAAACAAGCTCAAATAAAATGCAGGGTATAATATCTGAGAGGACAGATGTTGATTGACCTGATCATGTGACCATGAGCGTTCCGACGCTTCAACAGACAGTGGACAGATGTCTTCACCTGCATGGCCCCGTCACAACGAGAAACGGAGAAGCAGACACCAAAAAGCTGTCTGATATACGCCAAACATAGCCTAAATGTCATCTAAAATGAATGTTTATTTGCAACACAGTACAGAAAATTATTACATTAAAACAAATTAATTTGAGCAAAAAATGTCTCTGTTTTGAATGTCTGGGGTCAGCAGGAATATGTGACGTTAAAGGGAGTCACCAGTCAAAAAAGGTTTGTTTATTTATTTATGAGAAATAGTATCATGGAATAAATGGAAATAAATGAATGAATGAATAAATAAATAAATGGAAATAAATAAATGAAAATGGAAATAAATAAATGAATGAATGAATAAATAAATGAAAATGGAAATAAAGGAATAAATAAATAAATAAATAATTGGAAATAGATGGAAATAAATAAATGAAAATGGAAATAAATAAATAAATGAATGAATGAATGAATGAATAAATAAATAAATAAATAAATAAATGGAAATTAATAAATGAATGAATGAATGAATGAATGAATGAATGAATGAATGAATGAATGAATGGAAATAAATGAATGAATAAATAAATAAATAAGTGGAAATAAATGGAAATGAATGAATGAATGAATGAATGAATGAATGAATGAATGAATGAATGGAAATAAATAAATATATGAATAACTAAATAAATAACTAAATAAATAAATAAATAGATAAATGGAAATGAATGAATGAATGAATGAATGGAAACAAATGAATAAATAAATAAATGAATAAATAAATAAATAGTCACCTCCTTCTAGCGCGTGCAGTTCCTGGAGCTCCTTCCAGATCCAGAGTCCCTTCAGAAGCAGACACGTTCACCTCTGAAGTGACGAGGAGTTCACTTTTTAAATATGAGCTCTGTGTTAAGAGAAAGGGTAAGGTTACCGGCCAGATGGTGAAAAAAATGGGCTAATAAGTTTCCAGTCACAACTGCTGCTCTCCCGGTGGATTTGGTAATAGAGTGCGAGGTTGCAGGCAGACATGGAAAACCGAACCTGATCTATAAATTAGCTTGCAGGTCTTGTGGTCACTTAAGCCGAGGGCTGAGGGCACTGATTTGTGCCAATACGTCTCAGGTCTGACAGGCTCTCTGCTGGGTATCTGTGTCACTTTTTCACCACATAGCTCTCTCATTTCCTTGGATTTTTTTTTGCTCCACGGCTCTTACCCCCACCCCCACCACCTCCACCTCCTCATGTTTTTAATATTGTGGCTTTTGGATCTCTGCTGTGACTCTGGTTTATAGATAGCTCCTGCTGATATTTATCATCCTGTGGTTTCCATCTTTGTCTCACTCTCTCCCACTATTCATTGCTTTGATGAATGAGAACGTCCACTGTAACTTGATCCGCATCTCCTCCCTGCATACCTGAATAATAACCTGCGTGCCGAGTAAATGTAGACAGGTCACTAGGGCTGTGACCCGCTGTCGGGAGAAGATCATGACCTCCCTGTGACTTCAACTCAAGCTCTAAACATATCTCACAGTGGCGCCTTGGGAAACAAAAAAAGAGGCTAGTGTATTGGCTGTGTCCCATCTCCAGACAGAGACGTAGATGTCTTCAGTAGGTGGTATTTTTAGCCGGATCACCCCAAAAATAAACTTGAAGCTGAATCTGACACAAAAGCTGTTTGGGAAAGTTTTATCAGGAAGACAGAACGCCTTAGTCATCTAAATAAAACATGCTTTTACATTTGTTTTTCTGTGCACGATACAAGCAGGTGACGTCATTTTAGCTCACGTCAAACGACTTGAACTGATCATGATCCGGTCCAATAATTCACCCTGAAATAAGTCGTTCTCCAAAGCCTGGCTGATAACTCAGGTCTGTTTCTGACTAATGGTGACCTTGGGCGTCACAGGCTCCTCGTCTCCGGCCATGTTGAACTTTGACCTCTGTGACATCATGGTGGGCACTGTCAGGGCCAGCCGTTCTATTTATCACGAGTCACCTGTGATAAGAGGTTCGGGTTTGATCGTAGGTCACATATTGAAAGTGTCGGCTTTTTTCTCCTGTATGTGACGTCTTTATTAACACAGAAAGACCCAGTCCTATTTCTGTGACAGTCCCCAAAATAATTTTTTCTCTCTATTCAACTCTTCTTATTTATTTATTTATGTATATATTTGTTGATTTTTTAAAATTGATTTTAGTACTTTTAACTATTTGATTTTATTGTTTTATTTCGAGCATTGCTGTAGTTTTACGCACTTATTTATTGTTTTTAGTTTTTCTCTTCATTCTTATTTTATTGGTTTTTTTGATGTGTAGCACTTTCTTGTTGTTTAAATGTGCTATAGAAATGAAGTGGATTGGATTGAATTCTTAAGTGATTTATCACCATTTATTAGAATAGTACCCTCTGTATTTTGCATCTTTTGAAGCAGACCTGGCCATTGTACTGCTGACCCTGACTGGCCCCCATGAGGTCACTGGCAAATTAAAAGTCAATTCAAATATATATCATTGTAATAGACGCAACCAGTACAACAGCACTGCTTTTATTTTGAAAGATCTGCTAAATTAATGTTTTTTCATGCATACTTAGCGTGAGGCTTATGCACTGATTGGTTTGTTGGTCAGTTTCAGCCCATGAAGATGTCAGCGAATGCCAAAAAAGAAAGACTTATTCAGAACGCAGAGTTCGAAACAAGACATGGACTTCTCCTTTGTATTCTGTGCACCACATTTTCATTATATCACTGTATTGTTCCATTTACTGTTTTTATAGATATATATATTGAGCTGAGCTGCACGCGTATTGGTCTGGCCTTTAACAACAGTCAAACTTTCTCAAGTGGCTTCTTCAGAAAATGAATATCCACCCCTGTTTTTAAGTGTACATCAGGTGTTTTCCTTTGTTTAATTTACTACAACTCAGATTAAAGTTGAAAACTGAGGAAAAAGCTACTTTTTCAGTAAAGATATTAGCATCTGAATATAAAAACAAGCTTCTCCATCTACTTTTATTGATCTAACTCCATGAGTTTTACTGATGAATCAATGCTATGGAAGATGACAGTGTTTCCATGGTAACTACGGAGCCTCTGAAAGTCCAAACGACTCATATGTGATGTCCATGAAAAGACGAAAAACTGTATTTTACACCAATTATTTACACGTATTGATGGGATTAGTGGATCCAAAGGTATTTAACAGTTTAGATCAGTAGATGGATTCGGCTGACGGTGGCTGTAACTGGACATTTGTCTCATTCATGCTCTGGCTTACATACATTTCTGTTTTTTATTTTATAATATTTTTAATCTGCAAAAGTCTGTGCTTGTGTGCTTAAATGCAAAATTCCATCTGCCACGGCTTCTACCTGTGGTGCTAATATCTACAGTCATGTATGTGTATGAAGAAGGTAGTGCTTATATACAGTGCAATAGGAAAGATGTATTCCAGCAGGAAAAAAGAACTAGCCTTTTACATGGTCAGGTCTTGTTCATTGGCTTTTGTGGTCATGTGATTGAATGTAATCACAGATCCGAGATTGAAACTCATGGAACAAAGTAAGACATTGAAGGCATGTGACTCCGACAGGAGATGACTGTGCCTGTTCTCTCTCCAAGCAATTACATTTTGTAGCCAAGAAGGCATATGATCACATGACCCTTTGTTGTGGGACAGTCATACGGGTTACTTTGAAGGCTCAAACAGATCTACAGCTCAAAAAAAAAGAAAAAAAAAGAGAGAGAGACCACTGCAAAATGATCACTTTGTCTGATTTTATACCAGTTATAGGTCTGTGTTTGTGTAAAATGAACATTTTTGTTTTATTCTCTAAACTATCAACAACATTTCTCCCAAATTCCAAATAAAAATGTGTTATTTAGAGAATGTATTTGCAGAAGATGACACATGGTCCAAATAGCAAACAGATGCAGTGTTTTCAGACCTCAAATAATACAAATAAAACCAGTTCATATTCATGTTTAAACACAAACTAATGTTGTAACGTGGTAAAAGTTCACACATCAGTATTTGGCTGATGTTCAGTGACAGCTTTCACGTGTCTTCTCTGTCCACCGCTGCTGTTGGATGAGAAATTCAAGAAGCTCAGACATGTCCCATGGCTTGGACCATCCATGTTCCTCCAGACGTTTTCAAAGTCTGGTCCGGAGATGACATGGTCTTCATCTGGTGGTCCGTCATCCACACCTTTATGGACCTAGCTGAGGCCAGGATAGGGATGGGAATCGATACAAATTTAACGATTCCGATTCCATTATCGATTCTCATTGGGTGAGGGAGTAAAAGAGTGAAAACAGGTATGTTTGCACTACAGGGCTTTTATATTTCCATCTCTACAGAAAAACTATAACATACAGTTTGCACAAATAATAAGAACAGATGATGCCGGCCTGGTTTGGGGGCGGGGCTACAGTGAAAGTGAAACTAAAGACACTTTATTAATTCCTCTACTGCCGCATTTCTACTGCGTGAGCAGGTTCGACCCAGCCCGTCTCCTGTTGTTGTGCACCTTATTTTCTTTCTCTTGCCTTTGGAAACATGTATTTGAGGAGATAAGACCTTGGTTGCCCGAACCGGAACCGGAACTGGCCCCGGATGGCGTCCTGCCGCTGGGTAAGCTGCTAAGTGCTAAGTAACAAATCTAGGGTATTAATCACATGCTGCGTGGACAAATGTTGGAGCATATCAGAGGGACTCCACCCTTTAGAAGAAAATGAAGCTCTGACAGTGTTCCAAGTGGACCTGGTGTCATCTGTTTAGACCGGTTCTGTCTCAACGCCAAGTTGGCTACGTTCTGACCAAAACAATGCAGCGTACGTCATCGCACATGCACAACGAAGGCGGAGTTGATGAGCAGAATCGTTAAGCAGGCAGGCAAACGATTCCAAGGAATGGAGCTACTGGGAAGCGGTTCTCAAAAAGAACCGGTTCTCGATTCCCATCTCTAGGCCAGGAGCATTGTCCTGATAGAAGAACTAGTCCTCAGTTTGGGAACATTGTCAGAGCAGAAGTCCAGTAGTTTTAATAGTTACTTTTGGATTCCAGTTACATTTGTGGTACTAATAGAAGTGTTTTGGCCTACTGTAATGAGATGGTGATGGCTGCAGCAGTGGTTTTATACTTCTGCTTCTTAAATCAGGCATGGATCAGCTGTTTATTCAGTAGAATAAGGTGTGTTTGTGCCGGAATTCAACAGACACAGGAACGGAAAGACTGTCATATGTGCACGCATGCTTGTTTCACAGGAAGTTACAGTGGTTTCTTCATTTTTTCCAGAGCTGTATTTAGTTTATACAGTGTAATAACTTTTAATAAAAATAATGCAAAAGGAGCAATTACCAGCAACAAAAAAAAAAACCATGATATTCAAAGAAATCCACATGAACTTCGGGTAGTTTTACTTTTTTTTTCTGCATTCAAGAAAAACTGCTTCAGCGCCATCAAAGTTCACAGCAACCTGAGAAAGCTTGTTATCATTTCTGCTGAAAACTGGCCGGATTCTCCTTCAAGCATTTTTCTTCATAACCTTCCATTCGCATTTTTACTGGAATACTCATTCAAGTAATTGTCCACAACTGTCAAAATCAATTGATTCAATTTACAAGGACTTAGCAGAGCACATAATAAAAACAGCGAAAACCATCATCATTACCAGCTTTTACTCAACATTTATTCTTTCTTACCCCAGCTATTTAACAACCATGACGGTTTTATTACCATCCCTGCACAGTAATAGGCCTTTCATTGTTGAGAAGCCATGTGGCCTCGGGCTAGTGTGGATGTGGGCTGGTTTAAAGATGGATCTGGTCGATGTGCACTGTTAATATAATCTTCTAACGCACGCCTGTGAAAATGTCATAGCAGCCTGGAGCTCCGCAGTATATTCTGAACCTCAGTGTGGACCAGCAGGTGAAGCCAGCAGTAATGTGGCAGGAAATGACATCAGTAAGAGTAATTCAAGCCTGTATTTTTACAAACGTACGTTATTTTTGCCACCCAGGGGCAGCAGTGTCCATGTAAAATTTAACGGTGCCATTAAAAAAATAACTGGAATATGAGTTACCGGCGAACGTGTCAAATATTTTCAGCCATCTCGGTTGAAAAGTGATATAACGATGTTTCCATAAGTCACATTTTCATGGCGTACCGCGCTTCCAGCAGTTTGCTATCCTTCAAAAACACTCTGCTGAGGCAATCTGGGGCACATGCTAGCTAAATGTGTTGTTGCCCTTGACAAACAGCAAGACATTTGGCGTAGCCTTAGAGAATACAAGTATGACAACACTTAATCGATCTGTGCTTTTTCTGCTAACTTGTGCAGTGAAGCAAATTCCGAGAATAGAGTTGGTGACTTGTCCTGAATAATACACATTCATCACCTTGTCCGGCTTTCATCTTTACTTCACTGTCAACAGTCAGTAAAGCACACTTATGACCTCAGGCAAAAGGGATTTTTCTTTTTTATTGCCTGCCATTTCTTATACATTACTTTTATATTACTACGGTATCTGTGCTATATTTTACCGTGAGCCATAATACAGAAAAGGAATAATCTGGAATTTGGAACTGTGACTCTGAGGTCTCACTGAGGTCTGAGGTAGAAAAAAAAAAAAAAAAAAAGGAAAAAACAGATTCACCCAGGTGTGCAGTCAGTGACACACGCAATGTCAAATGGTGGGACAGGCTGCTACTGTCCCAGGAGACAGTGGACAGCCAGCTCCGGAACAACAGGTCAGAGTACATCGTGTGTGTGTGTGTGTGTGTGTGTGTGTGTGTGTGTGTGTGTGTGTGTGTGTGTGTGTGTGTGTGTGTGTGTGTGAGACCGACTGTTGGGTTTGTGTGTGAGGTCGCACGAGTTTAAAGTGTGTCTAGGAGAAAGAAAGAAAGAACAAAACTGAAGAAATATAGTAGAGTGTCTCCAGTTGATGAAGTTTTTTTTTTTTTTTAATAGTGTATGTGAGAGGGACCATGCATATTCATGAACATTGTTGTATAAAAAAATACACCCATGTAAATATGACAGAATTAGTAAAAATAAATACTTTTCACCTGCAGTCCCAAGACAGGTAACATAAACACACACACAAAAAAACAACAACAACAACAAAAACCATTAAAACACCATTCATTCTCCATGGACTTAAAGAACTACTACTTAAAAGGAGAGAGAAAATATGCATATAATGTAGACATAGACATCGTTAAAAACAAACAAACAAACAAACAAACAAACAAACAAACACACACACACACACAAAAATGTCTTTGCAAATGTTATAAGTTTAAAAAAACAAAGTTAAATGTTTGTCAGACAGATTAGAAATGTTAAAATATCCAATAATAATCAGCTTACCTGCAGGATAACTCTGAATTTCATAAGCAGACTGTCAAGGCCGTTTTTTTAACTCAAAAACACCCAGTGCTACTTTAAAGGTCGTTCCCAAATAATTTTTTTTTCCAGTTTCTACTTTTCTTTACTGATTTATCACCATTTTTTTTAAATATAGTATCCTCTTTATTTGGCATTTTTTGGTGTAAATCCTGTATTTTCCTATATTTTGCAGATCATGTAGATCAACAGTGTCAAACTCATTTTAGTTCAGTTCCACATTCCAGTAAATTATGTCTGAAGTGGGCCGGACCAGTGAAATAAAAACATAATAATATATAAAACATTTCAATGCCAAACTTTTCTCTATGTTTTAGAGCAAAAAATAGTCGATTTCAACAATGAAAGTGTTTAAATCTACAAAACTATCCGTTCAAACAATGCGAATAACATGAAAAAACTGAAAAATAAGTGTAATTTTAACAATATTCTGCTTCACTTTATCATCACCACAGGTTCATTGAGAACTCACAGACACAGTGGAGCGACAAAACATTTAATAACAGGAAGAATATTGTTAAAATTGCACTTACTTTTCTGAAGACATTTCAGCTTCTTCATATTTCTTCAGATTATTTACATTTTTTGTGAAATTATACTTTGTTTGAGTGTCAATATGTGAAAATATTTACATTTACAAAAACAAAAATTTAGAGTTGTGAGTATTTATGGTGTTTTACTGAGCTGAAACATGTGAGAGGGAATTGATCTGTATGTGGAATCTGAATTAAAATGATTGTCCATCTTAAGATCTATTTCTGCATTTCACAAATTCATCCCAAGGGCCAGACTGGACCCTTTGGCGGGCTGGATTTGGCCCCCGGGCCGTATGTTTGACACCTGTGATGTAGATGTTCATGAAAACTCAGAGTAAATTTAAAGTTAATTGTATTAAAACAGACAAAACTAAGAAAAGGTGACTTTTTCAGCACAGATATTGCTAACTGAATGTAAAAACAACACTGTTAATGATCCAACTCCATGGGGTTTACTGGTGAATCAATGTTGTAGAAGATGATGGTGTTTCCATGGTAACTACGGAGCCTCTGAATGTGCAAATGGGTCATATCTGATGACCATGAATAGATGAAAAACTGCATTTTACATTTTGCATGTTTGGGTATTTATGGTTTAAAAGAAGTGCAATTTTAACAATTATTCTGCCTGTTACTAAATGATTTGTATATTTTTAGATCCACTTGCACATGTAGAAATGATAATCTGAAACATAATATTTTTTAAATTGCAGTGATTCATATTAACCCATAAAGACCCAGTGTGATTTTGTGCCAGTTTCCAAATGAATTTTTCCTTCTATTTAACCTTTTATTAAGGAATTTATCACTATTAGTGGATCAACAGTATTAAACATTTACATCAGTAGATAGTTTGTGTCACCGGTGGATGTTTGGGTCTGTATGGATTAAACACAAAAAAATGATACTTAAAATAATCTCCAGAGTCTGAAATTCACATAACAAATCAATCAATCAATCAATCAATCAATCAATCAATCAATCAATCAATCAATCAATCAATCAATCAATCAATCAATCAAAAAACTTTATTTGTCCTCAAGTGGCAATTCAAGCAAAGAGCAAAGAATGAAAGTAAAAAGTAAGGTAGAAAATTAAGTAATAATAATAATAATAGTGGGAAAAAATTACAAATTCAATAAAATATTAATAATATCAATAATAAATAAATAAAAATAAGTGCGTATATACAGTTTGCAGTAAATCTGTAATGTCATCTTTGAAAATTACAAGTACAATTTGAGATTTCCACTCAGTTTTCAGTTGGAACTAAACACAGATGTCTGCGGAACATTCAGGCACAGAATTCACAAGTAAAATCTCCTGTTTCTTTGGAAACGGTCACGGGTCACGATGCAACATTTTATTTACACCACTCCACCACCCACTCCTCATAGGTGTAAACAGCGGCTTCATGAATATTCACCTGTAAATGTGAGCTTTACCAGGCGGTGGAGGAGCTCTGTGTGCAGAACTATGGAGGTCTGCTGCAGAACCAGAGGCAGAGGTCAAGGACTGAGAGGATGACGAGACGATTGAGGACAAGGACGATCAAAGACAGTGGTCTCAGACAAGCCCAAGGTCACTGTGGATGAACGTATGCTCCACCATGGTTTGAGCGTGAGGGAAACACAGGAGAGTTCAGCTCCACTTGAACGTATCCAGTCCTTCATCGGTGAATCAGGGCGTTCTGGAACACAGAATGTGCTGTTTAAATGGGTAAGAAGAGCAAAAAAATACAAAAAGCATCAAAAAATGAATGAAAACTAAACTGTCACTGTATTATTTATTCACATTTAAACATGTCATTTTCTTTTGAATACACTGGTCTACTAGTAAAATGTTTCCAGAATAAAAGTCATTAAACTTTACCAAATTTGAGTCATAAATACAGAAAAATTCAGTCCAAAGTCCTAGTTGGTTGTAGTTTCTCAGATACAG
>JAQQZY010000003.1:29463225-29473521 GCA_030068375.1 Ostorhinchus rueppellii
ATACTGTCCCTGGAAACTGATTCTGCACATTGCGTTCCCCTCTAAGACACACACCGAATATAATAATGAAGAGAGTGTAGACTTCCGCGCCCTTGTGGCCGGCTGATGTTACTGCAGCGAACGAACGAACAAACAAACAAACAAACAAACACACACGAACTCGGGTGATCACAATACCTCCTGGGCGGAGGTAATAAGACAAAAACAAAATAACATTTAAATGAATAGAATCTATCTGGTTGAAAAGGAGTAGGAAGAAATATAAACTTATTTAATCCTACTCCTAAAGTGCTTGTACACCTTAATGAACTATAAAACAAAATAAATACATTCATATCATAGTTTTATTGTCAGTTCTTGTTTAAGCTTTGGTAACATTTTTTTAAAAATTTTATTTTATATGATTAAAAATAAGTTTATTTGACGAACTAAATACTTTTGGTTGATTAAAGGTTCATTTATTAATTAATGACCAATTTATCAATATCAAGATCAATACTATCAATCTATCTATCTGATTACCTGCGTCTGTTCCTTTCTTATTAGGATTACACAAAAACAGCAGCATTTCCAGGTTTGCAGACGGTGGAGGGGTGGAGCCTGGGGCAAACGTTGTCAAAGGGGGATTGTTTTTAATGCTTTTTAACAGCTACATCATTGGGTTGAATTACAGGACTGCAGGGCCTTGGCAGAAGGAGGAAGACTACCAAGGGCCTGTCTGGTTTACAAAAACATGGTCTTAGTTAAAGTTGAAATGACAAACTTTACTTGACACCGCACATCGCCGTCATGCAGTGGAACTATTATACATCCACATTTGCGGTGACGATGCTGAAATGACATATTGCGTAGCTCTTAAGTCAAACCATCCATGAGTTTCACAATGATAGACTTTCTCCATCTGTGCTTAGATCCACAAGACTTCCAGACTTTCAGATATATTTTTCTTCAAGTATCTTCAAGTTCACTGCTGTTCTCTGTTTCCAGGAGTGAGTTCTCCTTCATCTTCAGCTGTTATTGTGCTGGTAAAATCTGAGCAATATTTTTGATAAGAACATACACATTAAGTTTAAAACGATGTGGGAAAAAAAAGAAAAAATATCCTCATGTTCATCATTCATTCATGGAGCTAATTAATCTAATGGATGCTGTGGTCTCTAAATCGTCTTTCCTTTGCCCTTTGTTGCTTCACATGATTGTTAACATACCACAAATTACCTTCATATTTTTTCCATTTTCATCAGCAGTAGCCACATCAATTACACCACTAGTTTTGTCTGATTGTTACCTTAGAAACAAGTATTAACTCATTCACTGCAAATGACGTGTTTTGCCCTGGTCAATCGGCTTTCATTGGGGGGGTTGCTAGGAAACGACCTGGCGCAACTTTGAGGAAGTATTCAGCGTTCAGGCATTTTGGGCGAAACCACCCTGTGTTCTAAGGTCAATAACTTGAGAACCAAAAAAGCTGGAAACAAAAATTTTTTCCACATGAAAGAAGAGACTTTACACTTTATTTTGGAGGGTGCCATGTTTATGTAGTCCTAGAACTGGATATTCTGAGTCTTGAAAATCAGTCAAAATGCTCTAAAACGCCTGGCAGTGAATGAGTTAAATGGAAAATAATCTGAAATGAAAGAATAAATACTATAGAGGTGTCTAAAACACTTATAGACGTATCTACGTGGAGTATGTTATTATTAGTTGAATTGTTCAGCCTCTTTGTTCCTCACGGCTGCATATGCTTTGTGACAAAGTGCTAAATAAACTATACTGTGTGAAATCAAGCAAAAGAGAAAAAAAAAGCTCTGCACTAATTATATGGAATGATAATAACACACCGACATAATCACATGTATTAACACACCTGCATGAAAACACTTACGCACAATGACCATTTATATCATTATACTGGAAGGACTCAGAGCGTGTGTGTGTGTGTGCTTCAGCATGATTCTGACAAATACAGACACTTTTAATTGGCCAATTTGCTGCCTAAAGTTGAAATAGTTCCATCATCACATTAAATATCTCAACCAGGATAGGACCAGTGTTTTCGGAGTTATTAGTCATTTTGGAATACAACTGCCTTACAATCACAGAAGCCCAGTAGCACGCTGCATGATGGGAAATGAAGTTAAAAACAGGAACACCACATTTACAAGCTACAGTCCCAAACTACCGGTATCAGAGCCCCTTAAACAAACGTCCTGCCCCCTCGAAATAAAGTTTGCATAGTTTCAGGAGGTGGGGGAAAAGGTAAATGAGCTTCACAACAGTGGGAGACATAGAGGAATTGGCAACGCCTCTTAAGTTTCACTTTCACTTCTGCACATACTGATTGTGAAGTACGGGTGGCACGGACCCCCATGGTGGTTTTACGAATAATTCACCCCCCCACCCCCCAAACTATTCACCCCCACCTCCTTTAGTGTGCTCTGTGACTCACTATTTCTGCAGGCCCGCCTATGTATTCATATTAGAACACATTTTAAAGAATTACACACTGAACAATTATGACTTAGACTTCCTTTACTGTCATTCATTCGTTCGTACATATATTAAACGAAATGCCGATGCAAGGCTCAGACAGTGTCAGTAAGAGTGAATAAATAGATAAAAGAACACATCACAGAATAAAAACAGCTAAAACAGCAACATTAAAATGTATACAAATCTAAAAGATCCAAACTAAGTGCAATGTACGTTAAAGTGTTTTGGGTTATTGCACCAACAATGTTCCAGTCCACATCATCAGTCCTATTTTCCTTGGCTGTTCAAATTAAGTCAATACTTGTACAATATAGACTCGCATCTTTTCCCAAAAGTCTGCTCTCCCCAGCGCAAAAACTCCCACATCTACAGCCCATGGTTCCCCACGGGTCACATACCAGTATGCTTTCAAATTCTAGCCTTCATTAACACCCTGACATGTGAATGTTCACACCACATGCTAAATGCATTTGCTTTTTTCATGTGAGATGGTCCATATGAGCACACAGCATGCTAATCGCCCGCTAGTCCCAGCTAGCATCAATCAATTAACAGAACCTGTCAAAGACCCCAAACCATTTGCTGCATCTTCCGCTGACCCAAAGCAATGCCTGAGAACTTACTGCCCAGTATTTACAGGCGTCTTAAATAAATACGTGTTTAATGCAACTCAGTGCACACATGGAAATCGGGTTCTGGTGTTGTTTGGGTGTAAAAATACTCCACCAGACAAATGCAGCTGCAATTTTTAATGAAATGATAAGAGACAATTAGCATTGCATTCTTAATAGGAGGAAGATTAACCCCTAAACCACCACCAGTGTGTGTTCTGACAGATTACTGTACATGTGCACAACAATTCTAATTTATTCATTTCAGTTAACATGCTTATAGTTTCATTATCATTTTCTGTTAATATTAATGTGTTTCTCTCTTTTGTATTATGCAGGATTCTTTGTTTTGTTTAATGAATGTGTGTGACAGTTCTATACGGAAGGTTTGATTTGAACATGATGTGTATGTTTCTCTACTGATATGTCATTTTAGCTGCTTCAAAAAGAAAACCGAGCATTAAATCATGGCTTAAACATCATTTTTCATTCATGACTTTACATTAGATGATCTACCTTGCCTTATGTTTTATGAGCTTTCTATCATCTCACTTCCAATTACTCCACTGAAACTGTTTGCACAATTTGCAAACTGTTTAATTTTACAGAGTCAATAAATGCAGTTCTGGTTGACAAAATCTCAAAGCAAGCCTAATTTATCAACATGATAACACTGCATACTGAAATATTAAGAGCGACTGAGTCACAGCATCCGCAGTCTAATAAGATGAAGCTTTGCATGAAGCAATACATTGACATTCAATTCAGCTGGATTTGCCTTTCAAATGAGGCATTTGATGGTTTCACAGTCACAACAGTCACAATTCAGCTGTGCCAGTTAAAAGTGACAATAGCACAGCTTTCTCAGTGGAGAAGAAAGCAGCAAAGCAAGGCCGAAGCTTTGTTCTGTTCACACGATTCTGCCTCTTCCATCAGTTTGACTTTTATCTTTTTACTTGTCAACACATCTGAATGATCACGAGGATGCTGATAAACAAATAATACCAGTAGTTTTCTTGTTTTCAGTGAGTGCAGCTCCACTGAGCCCCTGCTGGTCCTGCTGATTAATGCTGCCTGGCCTTGTTCGGTGCTGACAGTGGTCCTCACATCCAGGGCCCCTTAGTCTCTGGGCTAATTAAAGTCATTCTTCAGTAATATTCCTAAATCAACTGTTTCCTCTTGCCTATTTGAGACCTAATTGGAAGCATGTGCAGTCAACCAAAAGGGCTCCTTTTAACCCCTGACACTTCAAGAATGTGTCTGTTGTGGTCATCGATTTCCCTCTGCTGCTGTTATTTCATTATTCTTGCAACCAGATGATACGAGCGACTGTAAAGCTCTGCTGTTTTTAACCCATGAAGACCCAGGGCTACTTTTGTGGTAGTTAAATACCACAAATGAATTAATTTCTCTTGACTTCACAATTCTTAAGTGATTTATCACAATTTATTATAATACTGTCATCTGTATTTTGTGATTTTTCAGTGAAAATCAGGTATTGTACATTTAACCCTATAATGCTCAACGTATCATATTTGATTCATGAGTTTTGCAGCCCTTTACATGATCAGTGCGATTTTTTTTTTTTTTTTTTTTTCCCCTTGGAAAAAATTGATGTATACAATTAGATACATGCAATACACAGATGATCCACCAGGGGGGAGGGATTTGTTCACCAGAGGCCTTTCGAATGACACTACAAGACTGTCATTAATGAGGAAGGGAGCAGAACTTTGCCAGTTTTGAAAAAGAATTACCAATTTGTTCGACATTTTTATGTTATATTGTGTTTTGGTTTTTTTTTAAATTGTTAAAAATAATAATACTTGAGCATTGAGACCCAGTGTATCAAATATGATACAAAATTGAAACTCATACATGGAAATTGAAATTTGAAAAAACATTTTTTTTTTGGTTGTTCAGAAGGACCAATGAAGGCCTCAGTTTCAAAGAAATAGAATTTTCTATCACTGTTTTAATGGCTCAGGTTTTACAACAGGGCTGTCAAACTCATTTCTTCCAGAGGCCACATTCAGCCCAATTGAATCTAAACTGGGCTGGACCAGTAAAGTAATAGCATCATAACTTATAAATAATGACAACTTTTTCTCTTTGTTGTAATGTAATTAAAAAAAACGTGAAATTATGTAAATATTTACAAACTATCCTTTCACAAAAAGCATGTGAATAACCTGAAAAAACTGAAATTTGTAAGAAAAATAAGTGCAGTTTGATCAAAACTATGTCTCAGCTTCTCATTTATACATGTACATTACACACAATGCTACACAAACATGTAACAGGCAGAATATTGTTAAAAGATTTGGCGTTTGGAACTAAATTATTTGTCATTTGCCCAGCTCATTGTTCTTGGTCGTTATTTGATGTCCAACTTGCTCCTTTGGAATAAAACTGGTCCAGTTGAACCTTGAACCTATAAATGGAGTTGTCACTGTTTATAGTTTATTGTGCTATTACAGTATTTTACTTTAGATCATATTGGTTTGTATGTGAACCTGAACAAGTTTGACATCCTTTATTGTTAATATCTTCAGTGTAATTTTTACGCTTCACAAATTCATCCCATGGGCCAGATTGGCCGGTTTTGGCCCCGGGGCCACATGTTTGAGATCCCTGTTTTACAGGGTTAATTTACGGATCATGTAGATGTTCATAAAAGCTCAGATTAGAGTCGAGGCTTATTGTGTCAAAAACAGAGAAAACTAAAGAAAAAGTGACTTTTTCAACAAAAATATAATTAATTGAACATAAACCCAGTGTGTCCATCCACTGTCACTGATCCAACTCCATGGGTTTTACTGGTGAATCAATGTTGTAGAAGATGACAGTGTTTCTACATTCACTACAGAGCCTCTGAACTGCCAAATGGGTCATATCTGATGACCATGAAAAAATGGCAAACTGTATTTTACACCAATTATTTACATGTATTGACAGGATTAGTGGATCAGAAGTTATTGAACAGTGTAGATCAGTAGATGATTCTGGACCTGGTGGCTGTTTGGGTCTTTATGGGTTAATTAATTCTGCCTTTCACAGATCAGGTTGTGAATCTTTTGAGTCTTACATTTTAGCATTATCAACATGTGCTGACGTCAGTTTAAGGGTTGGGGTTTCTATGACAACAAATAACCATCCAGCAGGACAGCTTCACGCTAAGAAGGTTGAGTTTGAGTCATGGCATCTGTTGACGGAACGAGGAGCAGACGCAGAAAGAATACAGGATTTACCCCCAAATCTCTCTTGGAGGACTGACAAAAACATGACAGAACAAACACATCTGTCTGGGCTGTCTGTAGAAGGTTTGCTGGTGAAATGCAAAGTGTTTTTTTTTTATTTTTTATGTGATTTCACACCGATTTCATCATTGTGATGTATCTTCTCTGATTCAGGCGTTTGAGTCTGGCCTTGAAAGTCCCTGTGTACAACCACATCCTCTATATTATTCATTCTATTAATTAATGAGAGAAATTAAAAGCTTATACAATCACATACACATACATTCTTTATCTAAGTGCTTCATAGTTTCTTTTAAATCTGTGTGGTTTGGTCATATTGTGATTATTGTGGACAGTACAAATAGGTTTTCAAAATAAACATAAAGATCCATTTCTGAAACATAAAACCTGTTTTCTCTCATTTCTTGTTAATTTTAATGCCTGAGCCAGCTAAAGGTACATTTGTTTGGACAAATATAAGAAGAACAACAAAAGCAGGTCATGAGAGTTTCATTTAACCCCTTGACGGCTGAATTTACGTCCAATTATGAAGAAAAAAAATTACAAAATCACTTGTGTATTTGCCTTCAAGTAGATGCTAAATTAAGTTGAGAAAGTTCATTTGACTACTGCACATAAAATAGATATCATTTTAGGTATGATGCAAATTAGTGACAACAGACATCTAAGCGTCACACTGAAATCGTCAAATATCTTCAAGAATATTCCTCATAGGTACTCTACTCCTCCGTGGTAGTGATAAAAATATACAATAAGCCTGTACATGTTTTTATCTTAGTACAACTTACCTGAGATTGGACAATTTTTCCAAGATTACCTTCCGGCAATGCATACGTAGCACAAGTGGAGCTTAGCAACCAGGAACCGGATGTTGTTCCGTCTCTTACCATTCCTACAAGAAAACTAATGCTTGCAAAACGTTCCTAGGTATAACCAGTAGTGGAGGAATACGGACGGTATTTTGGTTGCATTTGGAGTGGAAGGGGTTTGGTGCAAATTCATGACAATCAGCATCAAGGGGTTAACTTCTGATATCAAGCCCTTTTCCATGTCATTCCATGTCCATTTTTGATGATCTAACCATTTTTCCCACAACCTCCCCTTGAGGACTAATGGCCCTTTTCTACTGCACGTTTTCGTAATGGTTCCACACGGCACAGTTCGACTCCACCCCCATTTTTTCCTTCTACACTTGGGGTTGGACCTGGGACCCATTACGATTTTTCATACCCGTTTCAGAAGTGGCTCTAGCCATGCTGAGCCGGCACTAAAACGTGACGTGACTAGTGCTGTCCACTGATTGGTCAGAGGAAATGTTGTCATACGTGCAGCGAAGCTCGGGGATCTTAAATAATCACCCGCCATGTGTGAAAAAACACACCTGCGAGAACGTCAACAGACACGACAGCAACATCGAACAAACAGAGAAGATTTTTGAGAATTTGATTATTGTTGTTTACTTTACTGACCATGGTGTGACACTTCATTAGTCGCCTAAAACCGATCCAACCGAACCAACTCCACCCATTTCAACTAGTCCCGACTAGTAACGGCTGGCAGTGGAAATAAACCGTGCTGGTCCGACAAGTGGGTAGAGTCGTGTTGTGCTGAAGTATGGCGAGTAGAGTGGTGTAGGGTTTGAGGTGGAAAAGTGCCAGAAGTGTTTCAGATAATGGACAGACTTACGTACATCTCCTGTCATTTGCACTGAATCCTGTTTCTGTGCCTTTAGGTCATTCATGGTTTATTGGTCATATAAAAGGATATCCATACACTTACCGTCCAACAGAGTCATGCCTTTTTTTTTCCCAGTCCTGCAATCACATCACCTTAAATCCTCCTAAATCTGGACTTTTGCAATTACATAATTTCATGGCTGATATTGCATTTCCATTAATTGTGCAGCTCTGCTTCAATACTAAACTTCTGGCGTGCATGCTCTGCTTTGTGGCTATAAACACAATTACTCTAATAGAAAATGTTATTCTGTAAAATCCTTTGGCCCCTTTTTTGTTTACGTCAAAGGGTGTTTTCCATTTTTGACAAACTGTCAAATTGTCTCTATTCTGACTTCAGCGCGTTTAACAAAAGAGGCTGTTTCATGAAGCTGATTACCAATAAAGACGATGAGGTTAGGAGTCAACATGCAAACATTAGGAACAAAAAACACATTTTTACACTCCTGTACCATACAAATGTTTTCCTGCTATGCCTGCTGTTGTCAACAATGGCTTTCGTGTGCATCTACAAACCTGGGTGCCAGTGAACTTTAATCATTAATGTCGCTCCGTTTCAGTGGATCAGCAGGTTGTTATGCGATTGAACATCCCATCCCTGTTGTGTTTTCCCCTCTCTTCTGCTCTCACAAAAACACAACAAAACAAACAGGCATAAAACTTCATTTGGATTCAGCATAATTTCAGTGACAAATGGTTGTGATGTATTCCGGGATATTTTGTTGGTTGAATGGCTGCGGCTCACTGAGGCAGCAGAGCTTGGCATTTTCACATGGAAGATAAAAATACAGATTGAAAACAGTCAGGGAGAGAAACGAGGGGGAGGGAGATTGATTTCCTTGTTGTCATTTCTGATCCATTAAGCTTCATCTATCCTTTTCGGGCCTGATCCACTTCGACTCAAACACCTGGTTCTCCAAGGGACATTAGTTGTGTTTGGAAGGTAGATAAGACACACCATCTGCATCTGCTGGTCAATATATCCATCTTATGTCTGGCCAAGTACTGTACTTGCACACATTACTGTTTCAGTACACACTGTCAATATTGTGTTTGCTGTTTTGTTTGTCTCCAAATAGAGTAGTTAACCCTTAATCTGGCAAGTGACTATTTTTGGAAATGTCGCATATATAACAGAAACAGTTACAGTGAGGTAATAATATCAGGTCCAATGTGGTCTACGGGGTCTGCATTAGGGATGGGAAGGTTATCCGATATGCTAACACCCACGTGCATGATCTGAGTGCGCCGCTAGAGAAGCTGGAAGTGAATGAAAAGTTTGGAATGATATCGCGATGCACTAGTTATTGAATGTTTGTACCTATAAAATTAGATCCATTCAATAGAAAATATAAATGTACTTGCATTTAAAAGTGTTACTATTTTTTTGGGTAAAGTTTTTCTTTTCTCTCAACCACTGTTAATGTGTGTGGCCGATTCAGGAACATGTACACTTCAAACACTAGTATGAGCTCCATGGATGGACTGTGGTACGAGCGCCACGAATCAATACTGTAATGTCTGTATGTGAATGTGACAGACATAGAAGGAGGTGACCACATGTAGTTTCTTAACGTGTACTTTTTACTAGATCAGCTGTACTGAGTACTGCCGTACATACCAAAGATACTTCCTTAAACAGTGACATACAAATCTAACAGCACATCCCAGAATACCTCGGGCACGTGTCTCTTAAAGTGAAACAACCTTTTTCTGTATTATCTACATTACAAATACATGAAATTACAAACTGGGAGTGAAGGAGCCAGAACTTGAGTGTTCGAAACATACAGAAAAACCACTCTGGAAACAGTCCGAACTTTTTCACTGACTATATGTGAGGCACGTGTTCTGAAACGGAACTAAAGACACTTTGTAAAAAAAAAAAGTCAAGGTGTTATTTGATAAATAATCGAGCTCAGTGAATTGCATTACTTTTTTTTTTTTTTTTTTTAAACCAGAATGAATGTGTTTGATCAGAATAAGCTTCATCACTCTGTATTGTGATTTGGGTGTGTACTGTATCGCATCACGAGGTACCACACATGTATCTTTAATATATTGGATCAGAGAGACTATCAACATGTGTAAGAGCCTTACAACTAAGATTCCCAACCTTAGTCTGTAAGGTCCACCTGTGCATGAACAGTGAGTGGACCTGCTTTGTTAGGTACCAGGAAGTAATGGTACTAATGT
>JAQQZY010000003.1:29518416-29529367 GCA_030068375.1 Ostorhinchus rueppellii
GTCACGGCCAGGAAAAGCCGTCGGGTCAAATGACCCCTCTCTGGGTCTTCTAGGTAGACAGAAAAATGCTGGGACTTGTGTTAATGCCATCACAGATTTAAGGTCTTTTGGTCATTAGAGTTCTGTGAAAAACCGCTTTCACAATTAGGAGGAGGAGCCTACGGAAGCCTGGAGGTGCATGGCCCAGAAATACAAGAGATTAAATTGATTTGTTTATTACCCTTTTTAAAAAAAAAAAAAAAAAATGTCCTGATTAAAAAAATCCGATTTCAATTTAAAATCAATTAATGGCTCAGCCCTACCAAGAGCGAATAGTTTAATATCTTTAATATCATCTATGCAAAGAACTGACACCCACTGGTAGCTTGGATAGGCTCCAGCATCCCCCGACCCTCCTTTAATGGATTAGTGGATCAACAGGTATTTAATATTTTCAGGGTTTGTACAGGTGCTTGAAATCCTCAAATGCTTAAATATCAATGTTGTGTTTTTCAAGGTCTAGAAAGTGCTTGCAATCCTAACTCTGTGATGTGATTTATCCGTTTATTTCTAATATTAATTTAAGCCAAACCCACCTACAGAATAGCTTCCCATGTCTTTGATAAAGCTTTGTGCTGTTATTTCTAAACCTTTTGCTTTTGTGAAACAGTTTTCGATATTTATAGCAAATACAATGTACATTATTGTGATTTAAAAAAAAAAAAAAAAAGTGCATAATCCTGATTAAATGTTTTCCTGTAGATACATATTTGACCTTAGCAATAAGGTGAAAATTACCCTTGAAAGGGCTTGAATTTGACCTTGAAAAACATGTGTGAACCCTGAATTTTCTATCAGTAGATGCCTTTGGTTACCAGTGACTGTTTGGGTCTTTCTGGGTTAATGCCACTTTATTCTTGTACATAATAAACCTTCAATAGCAGGTAAAGCAGGAACCTATAGTTCTATGTTTGCATAATTCATATTGAATCATAGGCCTATATTATACAAAATTCAGGCAACAAAATTGTAAGTGAACAATTCTTTTTTTTTTTTTTTTTCTTTCCAGTGATAGTTTTTTCATTAACTTCGAATACCATGATAAGGAAACTGCCCTTAAGGGGTTTTATAAGTCAGTCAAAATGCACTGAATTACACCCTTCAGAAGACTGCTGCATATTTAATGTGATTTTTACTTGATGAATATTTACTCAATTTGGAAGTACTCTCAGACTGATGTTGTTCATTCATTCATTCATTCATTCATTCATTCATTCATTTTTTGGGCCTCTTAATCCTTGGGGGTGCTGGACTCTATCCCAGCTGGGATCAAATCCAGGACCCTTTTGTTGTGCAAACACCATCCCACCCAGATTTATTTCATTCACTTTTTTTGTTTTTTGCCATCTTATATTTTTTTTAATTAAGGCAAAGGGCTTATAGATGAGTAACGTGAAACTGCAATTAATATAAGAAAATAAAAGAAATGCTCAAATATTCAGTATATTGATGCAGTGAGTGTTGGAATTTAAAGCATGCAGTTCTCCACTGCTTATTTATATGGAAGTGATTCAAGAGGAAGTCAAGGCCGTTGGAAAAATACACCACAGATGGTTTTACTGAAAGATGTCAGGGTCGACAAACTGACCTCATCATTGTTTGGTCCTGCTAATAAAACTTATAGAAAATGATAATTAAAAATGTTTTTTTAAAAGAAGCATTTGATTTTTTTTTTAAATTTTAAAAAAAAATTTTGGAATGGAGAGGAGACGGGAGCAGGGCAGAGGTTTTCCATAAAACATGCTGTTAAAGGAAGACATGGTAGTTCATCCTGAGGTTATAATTGATTTTGAGACGGACAAGTGGAACCGTCGACTCACCCGGCAGCTAAACTTCACCACCTTTTCCTTAAATCCAAGTTGACAGGTTAAACAGCCGTTACAGGACTAAATAAGTGACAAAAAGGAACGAAACAGAAAAAAAGGTCAACGCTGGAAACCGAGGCATTATGTCTACATTGGTAGGAAAATGAGTGGGTGCACGAGTGTGAGACTGACAGACATCTGAGAACTGACAGAGATGGGAAGGAACGATAAATGGGGAAGCGTTGCGTTGCTCCGTGGGTAGTCCTATGTACGATGATCATCCTATTGTCAGAACGCGTCTCAGCTGGATGACCTCCAGCTCATACCGGCCTGTGATCTGCAGCGCTGCACTCTATCTTTGTAGGCCTGGTTTCCTCTTTCTCATCAAAACCGGCTTCTCGTCTACCATGGGAATTAACTTGGACTGCAAACGTCTCCTTTTTAACCTACGCTGTGCTGCATAGTATTCTGAGATCGTTTCATATGTGGATTTTCAGTTTTTTCCTCTTATGTTAATGTTCTGGAGATTGTTTCTGCATGTACAAAATCTATTATCATACAATTCTATGTCATTTTATCTTGGTCGTTCAGATCTGCCTGTCACTCTTACAAGGTTTTCACTTTATATTTCAAGTGGGAGAACATGCTCAACTTCATATTCTAAATATTAATCTATTAAAGACTGATGTCTCATTTTGTGAAATTGAAATTACTTATTCAAGTGTTATAGCAGGATGTCGTCTTATCACCTCAGCAGCATCATAATATGCCATGATGAAACGGAAACCTTTGATGTAATATAAGAAACAGCTTTACTCTGGGGGCCGTAACAAGCTGACAGTGTTTCTGAACAATCCACCCAACAGTGAAATAATTGACAAAGCTGCAACAAACAGATAGCTGCGGAGATTCGCTTCAGGCAGAGCTTATGCTAGGTGTAGAACTGCACTAGGGGATGAGTACTGTAAAGCCTTCTATTGTTATGAACTTAAGAGTTGAACTGATCCACATAAATGCTGTTTAAGGAATAATACTGTAATTAATTTTTTTTTATTTTTTTAACAAGTAAAAAAATATAGCTTTTACTGGGGTGAAAATATACTTAACTCTTTATAGGACACTCTTTGAAACACTAAACTCATATTCACTATTTACAGCTTCAAATTTTCTATAAAATCTCTGAATCATTGTATAGTGTTATTAAATGTTAGTAAAATAAAGTATACGGTAGTCATTTGCCCAATAAAGGGTTAACTTTGGGCTAGCAAGGCCATCTATGGTGGCCAAAATAATCAAAATCATTGACCTGTATTTACTGTACATTTTTATATATTTTTTCAAGACATACTAAGTTATTCTCAACCGTCAATTCTCTTTATTTCATAGTTTTTCTCTTGGTTTCTCTAATCTTTGAGAATTTGTCCAATCAGATTTCAGCCATCTTGTGTTGCCAGGTAAAAGAAATCTGCCTTGAGGCTTTCAGTAGAAACAGTGCAGAATCTGGAGCTTCAACTAAATGGAAAGAACCTGATCCTTCAACCAATAAGATTTCATGTTGGCCACACGGGGGCGATCTAGTAAGCATACAATGATGTCAGCATTGTCACCTTATCTGTTTGGATGGTCAAAAAAATTACTAGTCAGAGTAATCTCAGATATGTACTTGCATAAGTTAAAATATATTCATTTAATTTAAATGGTTGTTTTCCAAACCCATTATGGCCACCAGAGAAGAAAAGAATTTGGTCACAGACATACAAAAGAAGTAGTAGTTTTGCTGAGTATCATGCATATTATTATTATTTTTTTTATTTTTGTCATCATATTGACTAATATTGATGATTGTGCTTGAGATGATGTATAGGATGTATCTGTGGCTGTAGTGACAGGAGACCAGCTGAGTTGTGTTCACTGGGTATTCATTCTTGCTACATGTGTTACATTGCATTGTCTGTATTAGGGATGCCCCAATACCAGTATCGTGTTTGATACTGAGCACATGTACTTGTAAAAGTCCTCCGATGCCACTTACAGCAGCGTGACATTCGCAGTTCAGTGCAGCAGGTACAGAGGAGTAATGTCAGCAGTGTGGAGATTTAACTAAATAAACAACGGTGACAGAAGTAACACTGACTGGAAGTATCGTTAAAGACAGTCTGATATGGACGGAGTGTTCTGTTCGTCCTCTGCGTTCAAAGTTCTGTCTGTTTTCCAGGTGCTCTCAAATGTGTACCCACACAGAGAGTACCACCAGGAACAGTGGTGGTAGAGGATCTGTTCAGAGTGACTGTGCGAATTAGTGACAAACTACTGACATATTTCAGGCAACTACCCAGGGCTGGGCCGGTTTATGTCCTATTTATTATACTATGGGGGTAAGGAGAGGTGTGGACCAGCAGAAGTGAAAATGAAACTTAAAGCTCATTTATCCTTGCCCTATCTCCTGGGAAAAAAAAAAAGAAGTTACTTTTCTTCGTGGTATTCGGCCAGTATGGTTAATTAAGAGTGGCGCCACCTAGTGGATTGATTGAGAAATGCTCATTCTAACACATTAAATGTCAGTAGCAACACTTTGTTCCAGTCAGACTAATGACAATGACAATAAAGCACATTTTCAAAAGGAAATAAGAATTACAATGAGATTAAGTACTCATATCGTACTCTGTATGGGTAAGTAATCAAATGTAAGTAGTAGTTGTAAGTAGTAAGTTTGTATTGTATTGATCGTATAATATTTTAGTACTGTGAGGAAACAGGACTCTAAAAAAATCTACCCTTTGACACAAAATATTGTTCCGATGGCTAGATATGATTGAAAGTTGTAAATCCCATTCCTGTTTTTGTTTCATTACAAGCGTTTCAACTCCCTCACCTCCTATAAGTGTAGTATTATAGCTTGAGTTTTCTACAGCTTCATGAAAAACCCTCTTATCATTTGTCATTATATTTAGTCTTTTGATTTGGACAGAGAGGAGAGGGTTTCAAAAGGAAATTCTGGCAACCCCCCCCCCGATTTCACAAGGGTAGTAGTTATTACAGTGGTGGCTAATGCTAAATAACACTGAGGTGGTGCAAGAAAATATGACCACAGAGCTAAGCTGAAAGGGTGTATTTGTCCGTATCATAAAGCTTTGATTTTAAGTGTTAGTTGTACAGACATCTGCCTGTATTCTAGTGTTTTCTGTGGCAAAAAAAAGGGAAAAGAATTGCTGTACATTACCTACAGACCCTAACAGCCATGGGGCGATTTGCTTCACACTCTATTAAACCACAACCTCAGTATAAAACACAGGTGAAGGGGACTAAATGGACATGTAACGGGTAAAATGGGACAAACATGTGTTGGCTGTGACATTTGGAGCGGGTTAATCGTCTGCTTTAAGATCATTCTGCTCCTGAAAGTGTCTGTATCTGATTCAAGGCAAAGATCTCCAGTTACACAGGGACTCAAAAATAAAAATATTCCCAATATGTTACCAATGAAAGCATATCGCAGTTGACGGGGAGTGTCTGGTGCCCTAGGCCAGATCTTTAATCCTCCAATGAGGGCACAGCCTGATTTCAATGGGACTCTGTGGGAATATGCACCCATTTGACAGGCACCCCACGACCAGGAAGGGAACAAATTCACAATAAATGATGCAGATAAAGTCAAAAACATCTATGGGGCACAGAATGAGCCAAATATCTTCATAATTTGTTAATATTTGTGAGACATTATACCAGTCATTATGTAGCCTGTTGTTGTTATTATTGTTACTATTATTATTGCGGTGGCATGTCGGCGCCGCCTATGGATCAGATGCCACAGCCACAGATTAATGTAAAATTCATTGGGAGAGGTTGGAGTTTCTGAAATTGGCCGTCTCCACGTTTCTGGATAATGATAGGTTGCACTGCATAATGAAGCCGTCGTCTTTCTTGGATGTGGACTTACACTGGAGCCACAAATGTGGCCAAGGACTGTATTCATCTTCGAGTTTAGCCTCAGATGAACGTGATCAGGATTTAGATTCATTTACCGGTAGGTCTTTTTTTTTCCCCTTAAACTCCAGTTCCATTCTGTGGCATTTCATCATGACTGCTGGCATGGAAATGGACAAATGGACTGGCAGAAGAAATCATGTCCTCTTCTTGTTCTTGTGCCTCTGTGTTCTTGTCCTCTTCTTTGTCTTGTTCGTTATCATCTTCCTCTTCATGTCCTCTTCTTCCACTTTGTCCTCTTGTCTTCCTGTTCTTCCTCTTGTCCTCTTCTTGTGTTCTTGTCCTTCCTCTTCGTGTCTTCTTCTTGTTCTTCTCCTTGTTCTTCTTCCTCTTTGTGTTCTGTTGTCCTTTTCTTCTTCGTCGTCTTCTACTTCTTCCTCCTCATGTCCTCATCGTCTCCTTGTGGTTCTCTTCTTCCTCTTCATGTCCTCTTGTCCTTGTTCTTCTACTTCCTCTTTGTGTCCTTTTGTCCTCCCCTTCTTCCTCTTCATATCCTCTTGTCCTCTTCTTCTCCTTCCTCCTTGTTCTTCATATTATCATTTTACTTGATGGAGACTGTTAAAATAGTAGGTACTTAGGTAGGTATGGAGGATAGTAAGTACCATAACCATACCTAGGTATCAGTTTACTTCTGCTCCAACTTTGTACACCTCAGGCCTGTTTTATGATACCACATTGCCAACAAAAACTGTACTTGATGGTAATGAAATACAAGGTAGACTGTAACAAGTGAACTGTTGAAAGCCCCTGACGTCAGCATCAGTACCAGTCGATGTGAATTGGAATAGTTGGATAAATTAGACCTCTGGATTGGGGTATAGTTTAACAGCATATTTGTTTCAGTATGGGCTTCACATCAGTTACCTCGAACTAAACACACCTTCTCAGCTTTCCTCCAAACCTGTGAACCAACAGACCTCTGATCTGTACCAGTCAACAGCTCCGGCCGGTGTCTGTGTGCACCGGTGGGGAAACCTCAGCTCTCTCTCATGTGGCCGTCTGCCCTTCAGCCCAGCCTGTCTGTTTTGAAACCCACCAGACACAAGAGGGGCACAGTGCAGCCCGGCTGAAAAGCCTGTGCTCGGTACAGCCGTTCTATCAAAGCTCTGGGAACGGCGTGCTCCGAGCTAAGTCAACTTTAGCTCAAATATTTGAACAGTGATATGTGGCCTGGGTGCCACTGGCTGAGCATCACAGAATTCCACGTCAAAACAAAAACTTTGGGGGGGGGGCAAAGTAGAGGGGTGGAGAAGTGGGTGGAGAGGGGCTATGAATGTTGGGAATGTGCATAATGTGTGTTTATACACCAGTCTCCTCAGACTTCCTCTATAATTCCAACTTTTCAGACAGACTTAATAAAGATTAAAGCTGAGGGAGAACTGGGGCAGTCATAACAAACTTTTAAAGTGTTTCGACTGGAGTTATTGTATAATTTCACTTGATGGGAAATTTGGGTAATTGCCACAAAGGAGGCTTGAGTTTCTACTTGAGACATTTCATCTTATTCAAGCATCATTCACAATAGTACAGTGGATACTCATAATCAAGACTTAAAAATGAATGAAATTAGTTTAACCCATAAAGACCCAAACATTCACTGTCAACCAAAACAATCTACTTATCTACACATTAATCCTATCAATCCATGTAAGTAATAGGTGTAAAATACAGTTTGTCATCTTTTCATGGTTATCAGATATGACCCATTTGGACGTTCAGAGGCTCTGTAGTTACCATGGAAACACCATCATCTTCTACAACATTGATTCACCAGTAAAACCAATGGAGTTGGATCAATGACAGTGGATGGAAGTGCTTGGTATATGTTCAGTTAATGATATATTTTACTGAAAAAGTCACATTTTCAACAGTTTTCTCTGCTTTTTATTTATTAACCATCGACTTTAATCTGAGCTTTTATGAACATCTACATGATCAGTGAATTAAATTTAGGAAAATGCATGATTTTCATTGGAAAAAATGCAAAACACAAAGGGTAATGTTATAAATAAATAAATGGTGATAAATCAGTTTTAAAAAATTAAATGTAGAGGAAAAACATCTTTTGGAACTGCCACAGAAGTCACAGTGGGTCCTTATGGGTTAACTCAAAGCGGTTAACAGTCATGCTGTAAGATCAAAGCTGTGTAGATCCTATTTTTCTGCAGTTTTACTCCTGGTTTATCCATTTCTCCAGCGACAATACAGAAAACATATCCTATTCAGCACTGTCACATGGCTGGGCCTGCTGTGAATGTTATATGTCTCAGCCCCATTAGACCCAGGGGTGTAGGTATAGTGAAGCGAGTTCACATTAACTTTCACTCACCTATTCAGATATCAAGTTTCAGGTTTGGCATTTATAAAACCCATAACAGAAGAGGCCAAGGCCTCTATATAGCACAGTTTGGAAGGGTGTAACATTAGACTATTGTGCAGGTCATCAAGCCCTGCCCTTCTCTTCCAAACAGTAAAATGCCCATTTTATTCACAGGCACATTGCTGGAGGGTGGGCATAGATTTATTTTCTCACCCATTGTGCCCCTGTAACAGGTAAATAAAATACAACTCTCCTCCGTCACCACAGTCTTTTCAGCCATTCACCTACCACCCTTGGGAACATCAAACACACAAAAAAGCTTTTTATATGCAGATGCTTTGGGGTTTTTATTCTGCATTTAAATGTGGTGTATATCTGCTCCTTTTCACAACTGAATGCAAATTCCAAAGACCTGATAAACACCACATTTTGTGTGACATTTCTGTGACACTACGCTTAACTGGGGTGCATCCAATGTTGTTACTGTCTATATATATATATATATATTCTATTTATGTTGTTGCCACAGAAGCCGAAGCATGGTTTTATGATAAATACTCTACTGACATCTTGTGGTTCCAAAATGCAACAGACTGAAATGACCCCCAACACACACACACACAGAACATCTTCACATCCCTATATTTGTTCCTAAATGTGCAGTTGTTGGTTTGTGTCCAATAATTTCCCAAGGGGTCTTTCAAGTCCTTTTGGGCTTTAGCTCCACTTTTATCAGCACTTCCCTGATGTGCAACCACACCCCTGAACTACACCATGGAGCGTGACAGGGAAACTGCAGACTGAGATTGAAAAGAGCTCCAGATGATAATTCTGTTTCCATATCTGTGGAACATTTGAGGGAACTGATTGAAGATGACAGATCTAGATAGATTTTCATGTAGTGTAATCAGGATATTCTGTCGTGTTGTGTTGAAGGCATGTCTTCAGGCCTGTACGGCGTTGATCTAATTTCTTCTTCACTGCATTTACTAAAGGTGTGTAGGCGTTGGTTTTATTATAAAATACTATGAAATTACAAGTTCTGAATAAAACTGTGGACATAAAGGAGATAACTCTCAAAGCATACAGTCATGGAAAATATTATTAGACCACCCTTGTTTTCTTATTAATTTTAATGCCTGGTACAACTAAAGGCACATTTTGTTTGGAGAAATACAATAACAATAAAAATAGCTCAATAGTTTAATTTAAGAGCTGATATCTATCCATTTTCCATGTTTTCTTGATAAAAACCAAAATCACTTCAGTTCTTACATCAATATCTATGGCATCGTACTGACAAACAGTGCTTTTATGCATTCCATGTTTTCTTTTCTGTCTGTTTTAGTCACATGATACACACAGGAGGTAGGACTGGATCGTATAACCATTGTTTTGGATGATTTTTGATGGTCTAATCATTTTTTTCTGTATATCAGATGAGTAACACTGAATTAAAGCAACACATCCGTCATAATCCTACAGTAGAATATCCATATTGTTAAGGGTTCTGTTGTATTTTTGTAGTTTTTCTTTTCTCTTATAGGTATGGGTATGTTTTTCTCTTTCCCTCTCTTTTTGTAGGTTGTGTTTGAGTGAGGATGAGTTGCAGGTGTGGTGCTGCAGTGGTCTCTGGTTCCTCAGCGCTGAGCAGGAAAATATGAAGTCGACACACCCTACTTCCTGTGAACTCCTCTGTTCCCATCACCCTCGTTTGACCAGCACCCTGTGATTTTGTTTGCGGAGCTTCTTTTTGTGATCAGACTCAAAAGGTGGGAGTCTTTCCTTTAAGTTTTCTCCAGTTTCTTGTTTAGAAGTCTAGGTAAGACTAATGTAATTAAATTTGTCTTGGTTTATGTTTGTAGGTAAGCATAGTGGGCTTCAAGTATTATTCTGTTTGTTATTTTCCTTACTTTGATTCCCTTCCTGATTTCACTTATTTCATGTTCTTGTATACATAAACAACTCAAATTGCAGTTTGGTTGATTGCTGGTCTTTTTTTTTTTTTTTTTTTTAATTTGCTCTCTTTTGTTAAGGGACATGGAAGGTGGGGAGTCTTCCGTCATGTTTGCGTCTCAGTAACCCATAGGCCGAGCGTAACAATATTTACAAACCTGTTCTGTAACTTAACTCTTTGAAACTAATAAGTATGTCTGTCCTCAATAATCTTTTTCTTTCCTACTTGCACTAATTGCTAAATATTTCATGCAGAAAATTCAGCAACTGACCTTTTTATTAATCCTTTAAAAAAAAAAAACAAGGGGGAAAAATAGGAATTTTTATATATACAGGATGTCAAATGTATACACACTTTAAATAATTGTAAACTAGATGTTTATTATAATTCTATAATTTCCACACGTAAAAGCATTTACAAACATCATTTTACTGTCTTTTTCATCGCCAGTTTTCAAACTGATGTCCGTTCTGGTCCAGACACTGTTGACAACATGAAGCAATGGAATCGCACACATCACAAAACAATTCCCTTGGTATTTGTGTGCATTCGTGTGACTTGATGCATTCATGCATTCATCATCATTAAGAGCATGGACTAATCATGGAATGTAACTTTTCCTTTGGCAATGTTTCATAATGCAATGGACAGATGATTTTGAAGTCCCTAATCCCTCCTAAATTGTCTTTGCGCTTCAACTGCATGAAGTAGAAAAGAAGAAATGAATGAATTTCCTTTCTTCAAAGTTTAGTCTGGCTGCCATCATTGAGTTCAATGGGTTTAATCTGCAAAAAATTCATAAACAATTTATATATATATGTATATATGTATGTATGTGTGTGTATA
>JAQQZY010000003.1:29535363-29545840 GCA_030068375.1 Ostorhinchus rueppellii
TGACCATGAAAAGATGACAAACTGTATTTTACACCAATTATTTACATGTATTGATAGGATTAGTGGATCAACAGGTAAACAGTTTAGATCAGTAGATGGTGTTTGTCGATAGTGGATGTTTGGGTTTTTATGGATTAATATTTTTAAATCTGAAAACCACTTAGAAGAACGGATGTCTGAAGTCTTTTTTTTATTCAAGTTTTTATTAAAGTATTCACTTGGTACTTGACAATCATAAAATGTTGCTTCATTTTAACAAACTGAGCTTTTATACATAAATAAGAAGAAATATCCAAAAATGCTATAAGGCATGGAAGTGCTTAAAAAGGAAAAAAAACCCAAACAAAAATAATAATAATATATAATAATTAATAAACATAAAAATAGATAAGGGAAATAGGTCAGGTGTCATCCTGTTTACTGGCAGTCATATTTATATAAAACCAGACTGGTTCCTGAACTGGGGCTGTGGTCCCATCCCTATTGTTATACTTTATCATCATATTTACCCATTCTTTAAATCAGTGTTTCCCAACCTTTTTTGAGCCACGGCACATATTTCACATTAGAAAAATCCCAAGGCACACCACTAAACAAAAATGTCACAAAAAGTATATTTATTGAAATCTAATGCTAATCCAGCCTCAGTTTATTTATTCAGTGTGACACCTGGGCCTGTTTAGTTGAACACGAAGCTGATTATTCTTGTAGGAACTGAAGAAAGACATGCACATCTTCCTCAACAGCTCTGAGTCTCTCTCTCTTTATAAGGGGAGGGGGCACATTGGGGTGGGTAACTCACTAATTTGCCTAATGTGCCTCACTAGTGAGGGGGGTTTATCAACAACATGCACAAGTTCACTTTCACTTTTATTTTGTAAAGGGAAATAGGAGAGTACTGTAGAGTGGACCATTGGTGCATGCAGTCATATGGATCTATATCACACTGCTGCTTGCAGAACCAATCAGGTGACATTGGATACTTTTCCACGGCACACCTGATGACTGCTCACGGCACACTAATGTGCCATGGCACACTAGTTGGGAAACACTGCTTTAAACTGTGTCTGAAGTAATTTTAAAGGTTAAAAATCACATTTGTTAATATAGTTTGGAAATAATTGCAGGAATACATACCATATTGAAATGAAAAATGCTAAATAATACATTTTACCTGAATCTGACTCTTACGTGAATGCTTTGACTGTGTTCTTTGGTCTGTTTTGGGAATTCCAGAGTTGTGAATCAGGGGAATAGTTAACATCAAACGGCGACATAAAAAGACAAGGAATGTAGATGGATGATTTATCCACTTGGCTATTTTTACGGGCTCATGTAGCGTTGGTGGGCCAACTGAAGAATGACGCTCGTAACCCAATTTGTGCAGGAACCAAAGAGGAATCAAACATTCCTTTGAGATCCCTGCTTCCCTTTTTACTGCCTCTCAGATGCCCAGGACTGTTCCCTCTGCTATCAGAAGTGCTCTCTTTGTATCTTTTGTACAGATAATGTAGGCCTAATAAATACTTTCCAACCTTCTTTCTCTTGTCAAAGTCCCACCCTTGGGGCAACAGCTATCGGAGGCCTTCATGGCTCATCTGGCCCTGGGGTTTGCTGGACCATAGCTGGAATACACAAGCTGCTTTGATCTCCGCCACAGAGCACTTAGACATTGTTAACTTAAGATTAGATTCCCTCCTATTTGCATAATGCCTCCTCAGTCATTTACGGAACTGGCAGCGACTCGAGGGAGTGGAGTAATCACCCTGTACGGTAACTGCAAAATCTTCTAAAGTGCATAAAGGACAACGCCGGCATCAATTAGGGTTGTATAATCACTTTGTTTTGTGTTTGCTGGTTTTAATAATTTCCTCATTTAGAGCGCTGCTTTCTTGTCGTATTTATGTTATTTTCTGGTAATGACTTCCATTTCTTTGCTTTGGCTGTCAACATTGTGCTTTACACAATGTAAAAGAGCTGTGGAAACTGTAATTACTGCTGAACACAACAGAAATTAGTCACCAAAGCGCCCATGTTAAACGTATAAGTAGTGAAGTTTACAACATGGAAACAAATGTAAGGAGATCAACCTTAAAAACCCACACATCCACTGTCTACCAAAACATCTACTGATAGAAACTTAGTCCCTGTAGATCCACTAATCCATGTAAATAAATGGTGTAAATACAGTTTGTCATCTTTTCATGGTCATCAGATATGACCCATTTGGATGTTCAGAGGCTCCGTAGTTACCATGGAAAGACTGTCATCTTCTACAACATTGATTCACCAGTAAAAGCCATGGAGCTAGATCAATGACAGTGGATGGACACACTTGGTTTATGTTCAGTTAATGATAGATTTGATGGAAAACTCACATTTTTTAATTTTTATTTTTAATTTTTTTTAGTTTTCTGTAATTTTATAAAATAATCCTCAACTTGACTTTGAGCTTTTATGAACATTGACATGATTAGTAAATTAAATGTTGGAAAATACCTGATTTTTCCACTGAAAAGAAACTAAACACAGAGGGTAATATTTCAATAAATGGTAATAAACTACTTGAGGACGGTTAAATGTATTGAAAAAAAATATTTGGGAACTAACATAAATAACACACAGAGTCCTTATGTGTGAAATACTTCACTTTATGATATTTCACAGGTGTAAAAAGTACAGTTACCATTGCACGATTAATGGATTTAAAATGAAAATCTGATTATTTAATTAAGACAATGTTTGGAAAAAAAAGTTTAATTGTCAAATCTAATTTCATCTCTCTGGTGTCTCCCAGCCACAGGTTAGGGTTAGCTACCGTAGGCTCCTCCTCCTAAGTGTGAGAGTGGCCTCCACAGACTTTGGTCTCCACACACCAGTACAAAAATGGCGTTTGCTAAGACGAGTGCTAAGTTCGTCAGGAAAAAATAGCAAGAGCGTGGAAGTGTTGTGTGGAATTGGTACGGCTTTGAAGTTTCTGAAGACCAAACCATTCTTCGCTATAACTCTGCCTTAAGGTGGTATCAGTCGGCAGCACAACCACTTACTCCAGCACCTCAAACTTCATTAAACAAACTTGCCACGCCCAGCCTGAATGAAAATCGAAATCAAAAATAGAGTTTTTAGAGGACAAAAATCAGGATCTTAATTTTGGTCAAAATCATTCAGACCTCATTACCATAGACAAATTAACCCATAAAGACCCAAACAGCAACCATCCACCGAAAGCATCTACTGATCTAACATGTTTAACACCTGTTGATCCAGTAATCCTATCAATCCATGTAAATAACTGGTGTAAATATAGTTTATCGTCTTTTCATGGTCATCAGCTATGACCCTTTTGGACATTCATAGGCTCCTTGGTTACCTTGGAAACACAGTCATCTCCTACAACATTGATTCACCGGTGAAACCCATGGAGTTGGATCATTGACAGTGGATGGACACACTGGGTTTTATGTTCAGTTAATGATAGATTTGACTGAAAAAAAAATTTCTTCAGTTTTCTCTGTTTTGATATAATAACCCTCAACTTTAACTTTAACTTTTATGAACATCCATATGATCAGTACAGTAGATATTGGAAATATTTAATGTTTTGGGGTTTTCATGAGCTAAATGAAGCATAGGAAATTAAATACAGGAAATGGCATGATTTATAGTGAAAAATGAAAAATACATAGGATAATATAATAAATGGCGATACATTACTTAAGAAAGTACTTTAGTCCAAATATGGTCACTTCTTGCTCCCAAAACATGGCAGTGGCTAAATTCAAACTGGCTTCAAAACAACAGTTACAAACGAATAAGTGACGTCGTAATTACGCCGTCCACTAATTACATAGAAGTGTTTAAGTGCGTACCCTGAAATGCAAGAAAGAATCCTGAGGGGAAGATAAAACAGACAAAGGATGTTTGCCTGCAGGGTTCAGCTGTATTGTGTCAAATCTCAAGAAGACCTTTTTCTAACTGGTACAGACTAATCCGTTTCTCCAGACGAGCTGGGTTTATCTCAGGGGTACCTTCAGGACATCTGTGTTCATGCATCTGTGAAGTAAACCATGGTGAAGCCTTAAAGCAGCCTCTGTCTTCTCTGTGGCTCTGCTCACCACTATCAGTTGTCTGGTCCGTTTCCTAAACCATCCAATGTGACACACACATACACACACCTCTGACCTGCCTTCTGTCGTGTGTCTGGAAACCGATGAATTAAAAGGTTTTGGACAGTGGGCTGGAGTTTCCTCTGATGTTCTCTGATTCTGGTGCCTACATCCATTCTGCACACTGCACAAACCCACCAACCGCACCCGTTAAAAGTGAGATATTTTGGCCCCGCGTACCCATGACATCAGCATCTGATACAGGGAATCCTGTTTCTCCCTTTCTTTAATTCTCTAATCAGTAATCTCTGGAGGGAGGTGAGCTTGGTTTATGATTGGACCCACACAGCATATAGATCGAACCCACTAGAGCTGAGCTATACCGCAATGAGGTATTCTCATCTGTCGATTATGCAGTTTTGTTCCTCAAATCTGTTTCCCATTGAACACCACTGCTTGTTGAAAAGAGACACTGTTATCCAGTTGTGTCCATTAACCCTCAAAGACCAAAAACATCCACTGAACTAAAATGTTTTAGAACTTCTGAACCACTAATCCTATCAATGCATCAATATAATTCAGGTAAAATGCAACGTCTCAGCTTTTCAGTAGCATCAGATGTGACATTCAGAGGCTCTGTAGTGCACGTGGGAACAGTAGTCCCTTTTCCACTGACCCTCAAATATCGCAAATATAACTTGTGCATAAAAACTTGCCTAATGGAAAAATGACAATTTCGCCAAAACTCATTTTTGCACTGCAAGAGGTGGTATTTCAGGCATTGCAGCATTGGTATATTACGCAAAACTGCAATGGAAAAACCTTTTTTTGCATGTAGAGTCATGTGGAGAAAAAAAAAAGGATGGGGACGGATGTTACAACAAGTGAAGAAGAGTTTTTAAAAGAAGCATGGTGTGGTAAGTGAGGATGTACCAGGAAACCGAATATTTTTTTAAAAAATTTAGTACAGGATAGAGGGGTAATATATAATAATATTGAATATTTCTGTAAATCAACATTATATTTACATCCGTCGCCATGTTTATGGAATGGCTTCTCATATCATCTCGCGATAATGAATAAACAAATCATCGCATTTGTGATTTAATGGAAAAACCGACATTTCGCACTTCTGTTTTTTCAACATTTAGTAAATATCAGTGAAGTTTTGCGCATAAGCCAAATGGAAAAGTGCCTACTATTGTCTTATGCCACGTTGAGTCACCAATAAAACCCATGGAGTTTGATAAATGACAGTGGTTGTAGATGTGGTTTTATCTAGAGTTTGTTCAATATTTTGCTGAAAAGGTCGCTTCTTTGGTTTTCTCTGTTTTAAGGGCTCATATTTATTTAAACCACTTTTATTAGTCCGTGTTTCATTTCTGTGTATTTGGACCCTAATAGTTCATACAGTTTGAATTTGAACCCTCCAGCTGCTGCAAAGATATCTTTATATTCATTCTGTCAAATCAAGTGGATTTCTACAACCTGTTTTAATTCCTTCTTAATTTGTGACATCACAACATTTGCCCATATAAGGTCAAGACTTCTGACAAACATTTGTCCGAGTACGACACAGTTTATCAGCAGCGCCAGTTTTAGTAAAAACGGAAAACATGCCCAAACTTTGAGCCGATTACCTAAAATGTTCAGATGTTGGTTGATGTTGTGTTGCAACATGTTCTCACTCCGAAGAAGGCACAACCAACAACCTGGAGGGGGCAGGGCCTGAAATGGCTCATGTGCACTTAAAGGGCCAGCGCTCCAAACCACCTTTCTGGTGTCATTACTCAGAAATAGTGTTGAAGATGGACCTGTGGAGTTGAATGAATGAAGAATTCAGATCCAAGCAGAGCATTTACAGTTTATGTAGAGCACAGGGACATGTTAGAAAATGCAGAATTCAATTTTAAAAAAGCAAAATATCACTGCTTTAATAGAACGACCTTTGGTTTTACACTGAGCTTTTAGTCTTATCTACGTGATCCATTAGTTGAATATGGGAATATACTTCCTTTTCACTGAAAAATGTAAAATACTCAAGCTAATATTCCAATAAATGTTGATAAATCACTTGGGAAACATTAAATGTCGAAAAAAACTCATCACAAAGTCACCACAAAAATAGTTCTTAGTCTGTAAGGGTTAAGGATTGTAATGACACTGTCTGAAGAAGGAAATTTTGAGTCAATTAGCAATGCAAATTAAAGGAGGCAGTTTTTAATAATCTTTAATGTTTATTTAGGGACTGAGCCCATAAAGACCCTGTGCTACATCTGTGGCAGCTCCCACATTAGTTTTTTTCTCTATTTAACCTTTCTGAAACCATTTATCATTATCTATTCTAATATTATCACTGTATTTTGCATTTTTTAGTGATAAATCGTGTATTTTCCAGTATTTAATGCACTGATAATGTTGATGTTTATAAAAGCCTGAAATAAAGTTGAAGGATATTATGTGAAAAACACAGAAAACTGAAGAAAAAATGACTCTTGCAGTAGAATCTATCATTAACTGAACATAAACTAAATATCTCCATCCACTGTCATTGATCCACCTCCATGGGTTTTACTGGTGAATGAATGTTGTAGAAGATGATGGTGTTTCTACGGTAACTACAGAGCCTCTGAACGTCCAAATGGATCATAATTGCTGTTTTGTTTTGTTTTTTTACCCCCACCCTTTTCCCAGACATCGTGTGTGTGTGTGTGTGGGGGGCCGGGGCGGATGTACCTCTTGTACATCGGCAGGTCCCGCCCCTTCCCCACTCCCACTACCCACGTGTGTTTCTGGTCCCGTGTAAAATTGTCTTTTTGGGCTTCATGCAAGAGGCGTGTTTTTTTTTTTTCCACAAACAACACCCTGTAGCGGTGGGTTTTTTTTTTTTTGACTACAGGATGAGGTTTGTCTGTTTTCTCTCCTCAAACCCTAATGTTCCATTTTTGTTTTTCATTCTCCAAACACGCAGCACAGCCACCGTTGCGATTCATCAATTGCAAATGTATCTGTATTCCCATGTAGGTCTGTTTAATGTCGTCTTGGTTGGTTGTAACTGGAAGGTAATTTCGTTGCTCTGAAATATGTGCAACAACAATAAAGTAAATCTGGATCTAAATCTGAATTGATGACCATGAAAAGATGACAAACTGTATTTTACAGCACTTATTTACATGTATTAATAGGTCAAGAGTTTAGATCAGTAGATGTTTTTGGTCACCAGTGGATGTTTGGGTCTTTATGGGTTAAAAATCTGTCATTAGTATCAATTATAGTAAGTGCTTCATAGAAAAGAACAAATAAAAGCAGGCAGAATAGATGTAACTGAAAAAGGCTAAACATAGCAATAAAAGTGGAATAAAACTAGCACATTAAAACCATTAAAAACAAAGACCAATAGAGATGAATGCAGCTACAAATGCTTGCAAAAAAACTGCCTCTGAAGTAATGAACATATACGTCTTTAAAAGAATCTATTTCACCTTCCTGCCTCTAAAGAATATAGATTTTCCATCCCTATATAATGGATTTATCAGTGATGTGTGCTTAACACGATTTCCAGAGTTGAGGTTGATGTGGTTCAGTGGTATTTTTGGATGCCGTCTTTTATTGCAGCTATGTTTCCATCAGTGATGACAGATATGGAGCCGATGATTGAATGAGCATGAAACTCAGAGTTTCACCTTTCACTTTCAAACTCGCAGTGACTCACAACTAACTTGTCAATGTTAATATAATGTGAGTGTTAAAAACCAGCCAAATGCCAGTGTTTCTTTTAGTTCGCACCCATCAGAACTGATTTAACTTAGTTGCTAGGTTTGAACTGCTGCCTTAGACCTACAACACTCCCGTGAATAGACAAACACAACTGTAATCAGCACTCAGTAGAAATAGCGCTGGAAAGTCAACACTTAATAAATGAAAAAGAAATGCAGCGACTCTCACATATAGTCTTTTACGTTACTGCGATTGTACATCATTATTAGGTGATTATAGGGTGATGAAATAACTGATTCCAACAAACATACATGCATTGTTGCACACCAAAAAGTCATTTTTCATGTCATTTCTGTGTTATATATAGTAGTAATTCTGCTCACTTTAGCTGCTCCTTCCCCAGAGTCCGATGTAGAAAATATAAAGTGGGTTTGTGTCTGCTGTGGCCCTCTGTTAGGAGCTAAATAAGATGTTTAAACAGGACTGGTTCCAGTTATTGAAAAGAACAGCGTCCCAGAACTTCATATAAGAGCAGATTCCGTCGACTAAATGTGTGTGTTTTTGCATATACATGAGGGTGTGTATGTCCTTGTAGCTTCCTCCGATAAACGGTGATTGAAGACAAACAGCAGATGGTGTTACAGCAGTACGTGACCAGAACAGTAACGGATGGATTGTCTTGTCTGATCTTTTATCTTCCATTATATAACGGTAGTTAAATGCATACGAGACACAGAAGTCATGACTCAACAACAGTAAAGGGCTTTACTTTTAATTTCCCTCAGGTGAAAACATTTGCATAAACAGAACTTGTCGCTGCAGAGCTACAGTTCAAGTGGATCTTTTTTTTTTTCTTTTCATTGTTTTATGGGCAGATTTATTTTGTGTGTTTCATACACAAAAATAATTTAAGGTGCATTACATAAGTAAAAGGTAAGTGTTTTAAAGTAACAAATGTAAATATTATAAAAAATCCAGTTGGAAGAAAAATTCAGGATACATAAAACAATAGAAGAGAAAGATAATTCAGTACTTCCATTGGGATAAAAGACTGTTACTTATAGAATTTATTCATAAGCTCATGACAAGAGAAGTATTTTCAACCTGGATTTGAAAACTATCTATATTTAGAGCAAGTCTGAACTCTGCTAGAATCTTTTCCCAGTTGTTTGCAGTGTCACAGCTAAATGCTTCTTCTTTATGTTTAGTCTGAAGTCTGGGCTCAGCTAGACCTGACAGTTCTGGGTTTATATTCCACATCCCATAAAGTGTGACTTTTGTGTCGGTTCCCAATTTTTTTCTCTATACTGAACTTTTCCCAAGTGATTTATCACCGTTTATTCTAACATTATCAGCTGCATTTTGTGCATTTTGCTTTTTTTTTTTTTTCAGTGAAAACCATCTATTTCCCTGTATTTAATTCACTGATCATGTTTCTTAATGTTCATCAAAGCTCCGAGTGAATTCAGAGGTTATTATATCAAAACAGAACAAAACTGAAGAAAAAGTGACTAGTTCAGTCAAATGTATCATGAACTGAACATAAACCCAGTGTGTCCATCCACTGTCATTGATCCAGCTCCATCGGTTTTACTGGTGAATCAATGTTGTAGAAGGTGATGGTGTTTCCATGGTAACTACAGAGCCTCTGAACGTCCAAATGGATCACATCTGATCACCATAAAAACTGCCTTTTACCTCAATAATCTGCAGGTATTGATAGGATTAGTGGATGAACAGTTATTAAACAGTTTAGATCAGTAGATGGTTGCGATCCACAGTGGCTGTTTGTGTTTTTATGGGTTAAACATGTCACTTATGGACCATTCATTAATGCAATGCACTGTAATGTGAAGTAAAAACAAAAGATCTGTCATTTTACTCAATTAGATCCATAATGCAGAACATCATTTAGCTGATATATTTAACCAACGTAAAGTATTTAATGTTGGTTAGTAGAAGCAGTTTTGGACAGTAAGGCATTGGTGGTGTCAAGTATTTACAGTAACATAAAACATATATAATATAATATGATAAAACGTGCAACGTGGAAAAAGGAGCTGATGTTCGTTCAGACAGGACTCAGGAACGGCTTTGTCAAATAACATCATGATGGAGGTTTGTGTACACCTAGAATACTTAATCATGCTTTACTTTGTCTTTAGTCTGTTTTTTAAATAATGTTATCTGTTTTTTATTGATGAGTGACTGGAATCAGTGGACACGTACATCAATTTCCTAAATATTGTATCTTTTATCTCTTATCTCAAGTCAACTTAACTTATGTCGAGTCAACTTAATTTATGGTTTCTTTTCTTACCTCCCCTTACCTCAACTTATCTGAAGTCAACTGAACTTAGTTTAGACTGATTTTTCCTTTTATTTTCCTCAAGTCACCTTACCTCATCTTATGTCAACTTAGCTTAGACCAAATTTTCTTTTCCTCAAGTGAACTTATCTTGTCTTACTTTACCTTACCTTACCTGAAGTCCACTTCTCTTTTCCTCAAATCCACTTATCTTACTTCAGCTTGACTCGACTCATCTTATCTGAAGTCAATTTAACTTAATTTTTTTTGGCGACACGGTGGTGCAGTGGTTAGCACTCGTGCCTCACAGCAAGAAGGTCCTGGGTTTGATTCCCGGGTGGGACCT
>JAQQZY010000003.1:29572090-29597731 GCA_030068375.1 Ostorhinchus rueppellii
TGTGTGTGTGTGTGTGTGTGTGTGTGTGTGTGTGTGTGTGTGTGTGTGTGTGTGTGTGTGTGTGTGTGTGTGACATCCACTTTGAGCACCACTTTACTCCCTTTGACTCAGTGAATATGATTGAACGTGAACATGAAACTGAATGAACCAAAGGCGTGGACTGTAAGGTGGATGTGCAGTATTTATTACACTCACTCATATGAGCTCATACAAGTGTCACACACACCTACACACTGACCCAATACGTGTTGTTGATTCCACAGGCAGGTTAAGTCAAGAAAATAACCATGCAATGATGTCATTGTCTTTTTTTCCCCCATGTTAGGACCGCCTGGCCCCATTACCAAAGAAGAAAATACAACATGACAAATGGCAGCAAACTGGCTGCACATTAAGATGAAGAGTGCAAACAACGCTTGCCAGCAGTGAAATTAGCAGAGTAAGTAAGAAGATATAACTCAGCTTACTGTGTCTCGTCTGATGTATGACACTGGACAATGTAGCCCATCTGAGGCCAACAAAAAGCATCTCCATCAGCGACTCGCAGCCACGAGCATGATTGATGTCAAACAGTGATCCAAGTAGCCGACTAAATTAGTTATAGCTAATTAAAGCCGCATTTCAGTCTCATACGCGCATAAGATCATGTTTTCATTGTTTGATAATTTAACGGCGCACTGTCATAGATCCAGGCGAGGGTGTCATGTGGTATTTGTAGTAACAATTCTAAATGTGTTAGACTGAAAGAAAAGACATTCGTGCACATACATATACTTTGTAGTGAATGGAAATGTAGTGATATCTTATGATGTATTTGTTTATATGACAGAAGAGAAACATCTGAGGCCTAAGTTTCAGCTTTACAGCTCTCTATGTAAAAAACATTCGATCTTTATTGTCACAGGAACAATGGAAATCAGTTTGATACCATAGTTGTACAAAAGTATGCTGAATTAGAATGCATTTGAGGTCTTGTACTTCAATTATTTCCATTTGTTATAGCTTCTTACTTGTACTCCACCACATCCTTTTTGGTCCACTACACTGGTTTCAGCAGAAATTTTCCATCCCTTGTGTCGAATTTTACTCCATAAAGACCCAGTGCTACTTTTTTGGCAGTTCCTAAATGTTTTTTTCTGTATTTTTAACATTTCCTAACTTCTCACCATGCATCATAAAGTAATCCTCTGTATTACACATTTTTTCAGTGAAAATATTAAATATTTCCAATATTTATTTTACTGATCATATGGATGTTGATAAAAGTTCAAAATAAAGTTGAGGGTTATTATATCAAAACGTAGAAAACTGAAGAAAAAGTGATTTTTTTTTTTTAAACAGTAAAATCTATCATTAACTGAACATAAACCCAGTGTGTCCGTCCACTGTCATTGATCCAAGTCCATGGGTTTTACTGGTGAATCAAGTTTATAGAAGATGATGGTGTTTCCATGGTACCTACGGAGCCTCTGAGCATCCAAATGGGTCATATCTGATGACCATGAAAAGATGATAAACTATATTTTACAACAATTATTTACATGGATTGATTGGTTTAGTGGATCAACAGGAATTAAAGAGTTTAGATCAGTAGATGGTTTTGGTTGGTGGTGGATGTTTGGATCTTTATGGGTTAATATTTGTAATAAATTGAAGAATTAAGTAAAATCTGACTTTCTCACAGGACAGTGATGCAACAAACATATATTGATCTTATAGATTACGATGCATTACTGTAGATTGTACTATTCAGTGATATAGAAAGTAACGCAACAAATGCATAAGTATTAGTCAAACAATTGCCTATAATGTGCATTTTTGTCTCTGTGTGTAATATTAGTACTTTTTTTTTTAATTTATAAAGACAGTTTCCAAATTAATTTTTCTTTATATTTAACTGTTCTTAAGTGATTGATCACCATTTATTTATCACCCTCTTTAGTTTGAGGTTTTTCAGTTTAAATCATGTGTTTTCCTATATTTAAATCACTGATCATGTAGATGTTCATTAAAGCTCAGAGTAAATTCAAAACATACTGTATAAAAAAAGAAGAAAAAACTGAAGAAATAGTACCCTTTTCCACCCACTGTAATGAATTTTACTGGTGAATCAATGTTGTGGAAGATGACTGTGTTTCCAGTGCAACTATGGAGCCACTGAATGTCCAAATGGGTCACATCTGATGACCATGAAAAGATGAATAACTGCATTTTACACTGATTAATTACATGTATTGATAGGATTAGTGGATCAACGGGTCGTAAATGTTTCACTGGTTTTGGTCTGCAGTGACTGTTTGGGTCTTTATGGGTTAAATAAGTAAAGGGTCTCAGTATTTTCTCTAATACCGCTGGTTGTATATGTAGTTGTTCGCTGTCATAATATTTTGGGTTTATGCTGTATGGGTTTGTTTCTGTCTGTACCAGCTTACATTGTTTTGTGTTTACTCAGCTCTCTAGAATAGACACAGAACAACATGTCCAATACCGCATGTCAGAACGCACCGGTCTATCCAAAACCTCATTCTGACCTTTGCAACAAGCAAGCAATGCAGCAGCAAAGGTCCTCTGCGATTTAGTCTGGTCAACTTTTTGACATAAAAGCACAGATGTAACACGAGCTGTGCTTTTCACTGAAAGCAGAGTTCGTGTTACTTTTTATAAGCCTGATTATGACATATTTGATCTTGGTGGAAAATTATTCCTCCAATCAAACTGTAGACAAACTAATCCAAACAACGCAGTATGTAGCAGCTCGTGATGAGACTTTGGAAGGATGAGCGTGAGAAATTGGACAGGGACACATTCGATCAGATTGGTAACATGTCGTACACAAGATTATACAAAACGTCTGAAAAATATACACACTTCGTGAGCTTTCAAATCAGTGTTGATGTAATAATGAAGTAGTGAAGCACGAAGCTCAAAACCACAAAGTTTGGGGAGGCCTGAATTTTAAATGCAATCAAAACACACATCTTTTCTGGACTTCTCGACTTTCTCTTTCTATTGTTTTCTGATGATTTATCACTTATTTTGTAGTGCTGTTTTGTGACCATACCCCCAACATTGGGACAAACAGCTGCTACTTTAACCCTTTTACTGTAAATCCCGTTGCTTGGTCTGTCGCTTGAATTGTTGGACAATAACACTGGTGGAAAAAAACAAGCCCCCTCACCTAAGAACCAAAATAAAAGGTTTAATGTCACGCTGAAAGACAGAAACCTCCTTACTTTACCAGTAAACTCCACTTGAGCTTTCCTCATGAGTATTGGACGGGAGGGACCGAGGTGGGACGGGGATCAGGAAAGACTTGCTTTGACACGAGATAAAGGCCATGCCTGTGGTGAGCACAGCCTTCAGAGCCCGGGGGGATAACAAAGAATGGCAGCCACCTTGTGCTAATGGCTCTGTGGTGTCACTCTTCCAGTGGTCTCACCCTGATGACATCATCGCCACGGGCAGACGTGTGTCACAGTCGATTGTTTAGAATATCTATCGCTACGACAGAAATCTGACTCAAAATGTGATGACAGTGAAAGTTTTACACTTCACTCTGCTCTCTGAGTGTCTGTATGGTCAGATGACGTTAACCCTTTATCATGATCAGAATTTGTATCCATTTGTCTGACATCATGGTTCATTCGTCACTAACAACTAGCAGAACCTTCTTTACTATCCTATACTAATATTTTACTTAAATGACATACCAATGAGCCTTCAGATGACATAAACTGTATTTATTTGACCCAAAATCAGTTATTAGTGCAATTTAGCCTGTATTTCACCACAGTAGATTGCAGTTTTCTGCGTTTTAAGTACTATTTTACATCGCTATATTTCATGCTAAGCTGTACATTGACAAAATTTATAGTTGTATTTACTTTTTTCTGAACTGAGAGAATAGGAAATGGGCTAGCAAAGTGCAAATGATATAAAAACCTTAAAAGTTATATTTTGTATCACAGATGCAGTTTGATGGGTGCTAATGTTAGCTAACATGCTAACATTAGCCAACACCTTTTCCCGAACTGACAGAACAGGAAAATGGGCTTGCAAAGTGCAAAGGGTATAAAGCATTAAAAGCCATATTCTGTCACAGATGCAGTTTGATGGGCGCTAATTTTAGCTAACATGCTAACACCTTTTCCTGAACTAATAGAATGGGAAAACGGGTTAGCAAAATACAAATGAAATGAAAACTTTAAAAGCTGTATTCTGTCATAGATGCAGTTTGATGGGAGCTAATGTTAGCTAACATGCTAACATTAGCCAACACCTTTTCCTGAACTGACAGAACAGGAAAATGGGCTTACAAAGTGCAAAGGGTATAAAACATTAAAAGCCATATTCTGTCACAGATGCAGTTTGATGGGCGCTAATTTTAGCTAACATGCTAACACCTTTTCCTGAACTAATAGAATGGGAAAACGGGTTAGCAAAATACAAATGAAATGAAAACTTTAAAAGCTGTATTCTGTCATAGATGCAGTTTGATGGGAGCTAATGTTAGCTAACATGCTAACATTAGCCAACACCTTTTCCTGAACTGACAGAACAGGAAAATGGGCTAGCAAAGTGCAAAGGGTATAAAACATTAAAAGCCGTATTCTGTCACAGATGCAGTTTGATGGGGCGCTAATGTTAGCTAACATGCTAACACCTTTTCCTGAACTAATAGAATGGGAAAATGGGTTAGCAAAATACAAATGATATAAAAACCTTAAAAGCCATATTCTGTATCACAGGAAAATAGGCTGGTAAAATGTAAATGACATTAAAACTTCAAAAGCTGTATTCTGTATAACATGCAGTTTGATGGGAGCTAATATTAGCTAACATGGTAACATTGGCTAGCACCATACTTCATTTTTCATTTTTCCTCCGGATAAGAATTATCAACTTCATCCACTTCCTCTGCTCTATACCGTCATGTGTAAAGTGGTATAGGGACAAAGGGATGTGTTTTATGGACTCGTGGAACTGCAGCAGAATGAACAAGTTTGGACCCGGCAGTAGGAGCTGACGTCTCCCCTTAAAGTGGATTCAACTGACCCTTTGCTAAAACGGTTACTTTCCAACCCCGTTTTAACTTCCATAACCAGGAGCAGGAATCAAGCCTGTTGAGCTTGAAGAACAACTGACGACTGAAGCAGTAAGTGAACATTTACGTATTTAGTGTCTTGTACCAATGATTAATGTGTGCTATTTATCACCTAGAAATATTACAACACCATTTTCATCATTAGTTGGGAGTCATATTATAATAGATTGTTAGCAAAGAGGACTCATAAGGACATGGCAATGTTATACAGACATTTATTAATATGTTTAAGTGTTTATCTGTGATGGATTCTGTAAGTTCAAAAGCACATATATTTCAGCTTTAGAGGATGGTGTTGTAATATTTTTCCTTAAGCTAAAAAACACTTACAGCTGAAAGTCAGTATTTTAAAGTGGGTGTGTTTCTAAGCTAATTTCTCTTCACAATGCAAGGGAATAAAAGTAGCTAACATTAGCTTAGCACAGAGTTACTAGCAAACAGTAATTATTGTGTTAGTAGTATTTAGTGTTTATTTTAGTGGTATTAAGACTTAAATGATACCCATTCTCAACTAAAACTGACATGAATAACTTTTTTTTAAAAAAATGTTTGCCTATTTAGTTAGCGTCCTTGGTTTTTATTGGTGTAAGTTACACTATATTGAAAATACAGCTCCTTTAGTGTGCTGAGTGAACTAATTATCCTTCCAACTCATATTAAAGAAGGGTGTGAAAATGAATGGGAGATCTGGACCAAGTAAAAAATCAAAAACCTTCCATCATTTCCATTCCATTGCAGAATGGGAAGAGGCCTTTTTTCATCATGTCCTGTGTGTGTTTACCTGATCTGTCTGATCATTTGGAAAGCTGCTTGAAGCTGGGAGCAGCAGCTACTGTCCATATTATGCATCCTGGCTCACCCCATTCAGTGCAAGTCATCAGAGTACGGTAAGATCATATGTTGAAATGTATTGTGCCATGAGGATTCATGCAGTTGTGCAAGGTACACCTATGACACTGAAAATATTATGGTCATTGGTTGTTTTTAAAGTAGCTCACAAGCTGAAAAAGTGTGAGTACACCTGTTAAACACTAATAACTAGAGTGCTAAAGCTCAGCCAAAGGGGTAACAGTAACTAACATCGACATTTATATACTCATTGTATTTTATTCAAGTTACAATAAGTGCCAGATTTTTCAAGGGGATTGTCCCTTTGTCCCTAGTAATTCCACAAGACTGCAGAGGTTTCACATGCTATTATTCATACAGCCACTTTTCTGACAAGGTCGGGCCAGGAAAAGTTTTGTAGCTTAACACTCAGTATTTTTTCGCAAGAGGATTTTTGTATGCAGACTTAAAACCTTGAGCTCATTATTCTATACACTCAGTGCAGAGCTGCTGAAGTGGCCTCAGAGTCTAAGCCACCAGTGGTATCCACTCACAGCACACACAAATGCATAATTCCCTAACTCACCTCTGAACCCTCGAGTGTGAAAAGTGAAGTCATCATTCGTTGAAATGCTAATGATTGTATTGCATGTTAGATTAAAGTTCCCTCAAGGCCCCCACGGACCAGAGTGAGAATCTTTCAGTGGGAGCTCAACATGACATGTAAGGGCTGCACACAAAACAGGAGAATAATACACAAGAGTGACTTGCATTTGCACTTGATAATAACTCTTTAGCTGATGACTAAATGGTGTGGATACTGGCTCTCATTCAGCGTTACCATTGTGATTCAGCGTTTGTGTATGTGTATGTGTAGAGCACTTCACTTACCGTCACCATGACAAACCACGGAAGCTTAGCAGTCAAATCAAGAGCCCCATCAGTGTTCTTACTCGGTTGTGCAACCGTTTAATTAAATCCCAGTTAGAAGAAGTCGGTAAACATGAGACGGCCAAAGCTATTCAAGCACGTCTGAATGAGTTGCTGAGGTTCGTCTCTGGAGTTAAACACACATTTTGGCTTAATACCATGGCTCCTGATTGAAGATAGTCCAGTTCATTACTTTTTTAGCTTTAATGTCGGGAAAGAAGAACAAATATTTTTTTTAATCCACAAAACGGGGACATTAAGGCATCAGTGGTGTTTTTGTACATCTCTGGCAAGCTCTTAGAATTAGGATCTCCACAAAGGGTCACAGAACACTCACTGCAGCCTGTAATACTCTGCATAATGCAATGACACTGGGACTAAATGTAGTCCTTTTTTACATTAAGTCAACTGAAACTAAGTGGTCAGTAAATCAAGTTGAAACTGTTACAAAATGAGAAGGGGACGAAAAGAGGATTTTGGAAATAAATTACATATTTTTCCTTTCATAGTGGAAACTAAGACATTGACTTTAACAGATAAGCAGCTGCTAACTTGAGAGGGGAAAAAGAAAGAAAAAATCTGCCCCAGTCACACCAGGAAAGACAAACAAACTCTGATCTTTAAAGTTCCCACATCATCTATTTAATTTTTCGTTACATGCGGAAGGCAGTGTCACTCAGATTGATGTTGAGTTATACAAAATGTCCTCCCAAATGTTTCACATGTAAAACATAAGCCAGATTCTCATGAAGGCCAACTGCCTGGAGGCCTCTCACCAGCGACATGACCTGCACTTTGCTTGACTGTCACCAGCAAAATGGTTATTGTATATTACCAAATGGAGTGCACACCGGATATACTGTTCTGTATGTATGGAATAGACGACCGGGGTATTTGGGAATTCTATTATTTCTTTTTCACGGACTTTACTTGCATGCATACTTTATAATGAATTGGACAATACTCCAAATTTTGTGCAGGTCATATTAACACTTCAGTCCATTTCAATTTACAGACACATAACAGTGACCTTTTCAAGACAGATATTCTAGAAATGAAGAAGGGAAGCCATGTTTGCAGAGTCAAAGAAGGGGAAAACCTTGGATGGAGACTTTTTAATCAAAGTACATACAGTAAAATATGAGAATGTTAATTGTCCGGTTTTAAATGTGACCTGCCACATGTATTTCATTATGTTTGTGGTAATGTCTGAATTTCTACCATGGACCCTCTAACATTTTTCGTGAAAAAAATGCCTTGGTTACCAAGTTTCAAGCCATTCTAACATGGCATAGAAAGCCTGCTGGACGAGTCAGCTCGATTTGCACCAGTTCTCATGAATATTCAATGTGCTAATCTGATTGGCTAACTGATAGCTTTTCAGCATCTTTGACCCTGCATAACAAATAGAAGAGAAACTGGCCAGAAAATGAAAATGAAACTGAAACGTAACATGAACCAACAAAGTGGAAGTGCTGCTGGGTCTTGGTGATTATCCACAGGTGTTCTTTGGAAACTTGTGGTGTGTCTTACTATTTGGAGTCAAGAAAATCTTCATTAGCATGCCGTATTTCAAAAAATATGCCAAGGCACACTGTAGAATTTGTGTAAAAATAATAAAGGCATTTTATTCCTACATTCCTACATTTTTATTCCTACAGTGTGTCTTGGAGTGTTTTTTTTTGGGGGGGGGGGGGTTGTTTGTTTTTTTATTTTTTATGTTATTTCAGTTTCTTCTTGATTCCAAACATGAAACTTGATAGGCTTTGAAAATCCAACTCCTGGCTTCTATACCTCTCTTGTACGGTGGACATTGCACGGAATTTTCACAACTTCTATCCTGTATCCACTGGGCCCCCTCCACTGCTCTATGGCCCCCCTGGGAGTGTGGGGCCCCATGAATTTGTCACTTTAACCCTCCTTTACAGTGCCCCAGCTTGCTGTATTTGAAAACTGTCACTGAGCTAGATGAATTATGTGGGCGTAGTCTCACCTGCATGGGCTCATGAATAGTAATGAGCTCAGGCATGAACATGTCACACTGACCAGCTTTAGTAATTGACCTGATTTCTCTGCTTATTTCTTTTCAGTGGCAACAGCAGACAGAGGAGGTAGCAGTTAATTTTCAAATTCATTACATAACACAAACACCTATAGACCAAACCATATTAAAAAAAAAAAAAAATACAAATGAAAATCATGTTGTGTGGCAGGGCACCTTTAACTGAAAACATGTGGACAGAATTTGGTGTCAGATACTAATTGTCAGAAGGGAATGTTTCTCTGTTGGCTGTTTGGTTTCATGTAGCTGTGTTCAGGAATTATGTGTAGTTTTGATCTCGTACACTGAAGGTTGCCCAGAAGTAGTGATAATCTCCCACTTGGTTTCCTTTGGACACAGCAACTGGCGCCCAGGTTTTGGGGCACCAGCAAAGTACGTCAACCAAAGGTTTTGAGAGATATTTGGACGTGCTTTGTTTCTTGGCCAGTCTGTGTTATTCAAGGGGTTTGTTATCTTGGGTCTGGTCCATGCATTTGTTCACACCACCCCTCTGCTCCCTTACAGAGGGCCCAAACTTTTTGTTGCCCCCTGCTATCATTGAATACACATACTTAATCAGGCACACACATGCAGGATCAGGCGAACTTCTATTACATGCAAGTAGGCGAATGCTAAAGGACACACATGTGCGACTTTACTCGTGTGCGTATTGTACATCATCACACTTTAATATGAGCAGGGACATGCACTGTCACACAGATTTGGTTGTTTTGGATGAAACTGGAATGTTGAAGTCTGGCCAAGAACTAAAGAGCTGTGTCTTTCTGAATCAGACATTTTAATAGACTGTCCATAGCAAGGATTTGACCTTTGACCCCAGGCCTTTCAGCACTGTGTTTCCTCACTCTGCTGGTTCTTTTAGCCTTATGATGAAAAGACATTCCTTCTTTCCATGCTCATGTTTGGATTTCACTTCTGTTTTCTTGAAAACATAACAGCAGGGCGTGTATGATAACGTCTCACATATATAAAGTGAAGATAGGGACGAGTGCATGTAATGGTGATATAGTGGGTGGATGAAAGACAGAAAATTATTTACAGACAAAGTTCTTCAGCCAACCATATTGTCTCTGTTATTTGGGGGGTTAAGATGAGGAAAAATGACTTATGGTGCTGTTCACTTCTAGGCAAAGCGGTCTCACAAAGGCCATCCTTGACTAAGGCTTAGATGTAACTAGTAGAGAAATGTAAGATGGATCAAGATGGATCTGTTTACAAAGTTGTTCAGTTCTTCACTCTCTTCAATAGGACTGAATGACATTGAATTATGGGAACAAGTCTCTTATTTTTTCAAAACTAGGGGCCAAGTCTACAAAAACTGGACTATGTGTTAATAGCACCGTTAAAGGCGACACATTTGCTAGTGCAATCGGATCCACTTTAAGGACCTATTCATAAAAAAAAACTCCATAAAATTTTACACTAAACATGCTCCATTTCCTTGACAGTTTAGCAGTTTATAGTGAATTCCCCTCTTTGCAGGTGCATGGAGTGTGAATGACATGCCATACTTTTGCCTTATTTGCACAAGTTTAACAACCACAAAAGCTGCACAATCCCTTTGTGGATCTGCACTTAAAACTTGGCTGATTGTGCAACTTCTTCACTGGAAAATATTTACATTTCTCAAATAACTTCAGTAATCTAACAGGGTATACAATATTTCATTCATTTATACATTTTCTGAGCCATTTAATCCCCTGGAGCCCTGGAGGGTCATGGGGATGCTGGAGTCTATCCCGACTACCATCAGGCAAATGCGGGATACACTTTGGACATGTCACCAGTTCATCCACTGTTGAGATATAGACAGACAAACATTCACCCTCACATTTATACTTTTGGTTAATTTACACTGATAAATGTAACTTATTACAGTGCGTGTTTCTGGACTGTGGAAGGAACTCTGAGTACATGGACAGAATCCCTATTCAAGGAGAACAAACTCCACACAGAACTACCAGAACTGGGTTCAAACCCAGGACCGTGACGGTGCTAAACCACTGCATCACTGTGTTGCCTAGTACACAATATTTGTACTATTTAAAAACACCCCAGGAAACACTTTCTTCTTCATTTGTTGTGGTTTTTGCATTGCTGTGTGGGCAGAGATATTTTTTAAGGGGATGTGTGAGCAACTGTTTTTAGATGAGGAACATTTCTATTTAAAAAGTACCCACATCATTGTGGTTTAACCGCACAAGTCACAAGACTAGGAACTTATGATAACTCATGAGAATGAACTGTTGCATTAGATTAAACCATAAAGACCCAGTGCTTCTTTATGGCAGTCCTCAAATTAATTTTTCTCTATTGACCCTTTCTTAAGCAATTTCTCACTATGTATTATAATATTATCCTCTGTATTTTGTGAGTTTTCAGTGAAAATCATATATTTTTTGATGTTAACTTCACTTGATCGTGTAGCTGTTGATTAAAGTTCAAGGATATTATAACAAAAATAGAGAAAACAGTAGAAAAACTGACAATTTCATCAAAATATACTAAGAACAAAATAATAAAAAGTACGTCCACCTACTGTCATTGATCCAACTCCATGGGTTTTATTGGTGAATCAATGCTGTAGAAGATGACAGTGTTTCTATGTTCACTACGGAGCCTCTAAACGTTCAAATGGGTCATATCTGATAACCACGAAAAGATGACAAATTGTATTTAGCACCAATTATTTAGATGGATTGGTAGGATTAATGTATCTGAAGTTATTACACATTTTATATTGGTAGATGGTTTTGATTACCAGTGGTTGTGTGGGTCTTTACGGGCAGGAGTGGCTGGTCTTGACACCTATTTTCAAACCAGTCTTGTGATGGTTGGTGTCGGTATAAGAAATGTTTCACTTCACCTTTATGATGATTCTTTTGTCAGACACAAATTGAGAAACAATCCCCCCTGTGTCTACTATTGTGTTGTAACTTTGCACCTGTCATTACGTAGCAGATGAGTGCATAGGAAAAGATAAATTATACAGACGCATTTAGACGCACGTTTTTGTGTCAACTGACAGGCAGAAGGCAGGTCAAGCACATGAGCCTGTAAACCGATCCTTACAGTCTAAGCACATCCTCTGTGCCGGGGTCCCTTTCTGCCAGGCTCCCACACACACACATACTCATGCATTCCTCTACAGGCTCTGCGAGGGGCAGGCGCAGAGTGTGCTGGAAGCCTGGAACAGTTCTTCAGAGTGAGTGTCTCTCTCACTCTCCCCAGTCGTTAAGTCACAGAGCAGAGGAGGAAAGGAAGGCAGCGAGACCAGGGGAGGTCTGACGACACGATCCCAGCTTAAAGGCACCTATTTCAAATGCAAAGGCTTAGAAATGCAAATGCACCGTTGATGTTTGGATGTGACTTAATGGAAGACGATCTTTTGAGCTTTAGAACTCGACTGTCACTCTCCAAGAGATGTGAACTTTTCCAGCTTGGACAGAAACCCAAAGAAGCTCTGCAACTATAACATTTAAGTATCCATGGAAAGAGTCTACAGCAGTTTTGGACGCTGGAGGCCCAATGTAAGGATGGATGACACATGTTCCACACCACTGGTGGTCTTCACCATCTTCTGATCCAGCTTTGAAAAGACTACCCAGCTACTTTCAATCAACCGAGTCGCAAAAGATTGAGACTGAAGGACTTTCCTCACCTGCAGGTTTTCTCATGATGATGTGGTATAAGTTTGGCTGCCACTTGCTCTCGCTGGCAGCACTTCTGGTGATTGTAAGCTGCGTAGGAGGGGAACAGAGGAGAGGGACGGATAGCAGCACGAGTAGCACAGGTGGCGGCGGCAGCAGCAGCAGCAGCAATGGTGGAGCGAGTGGAAGCAATTACAGTAACAGACGTTTTCATAAGATCCAGCACGGACAATGCACCTACACTTTCATCCTTCCTGAGGGTGAGGGAGCTGGTGGGGGCTCATGCAGGGAAGGCAAAGCCGGGACCCCGCAATACAACGCCAACTCCCTCCAGAGAGATGCTCCACCACCTGAGCCAGACTTTCCCAATCAGAAGATTCAGCAGCTCGAACACATTATGGAGAATTACACCCAGTGGCTACAGAAGGTAAGGAAATGAGAACATGTCTAGTTTCATGTCCAAAAAAAGTTCAACGAAAAAGATGAAACTTGGAACAAAAAAATGTCTGTGGCTTCTAGTTTGTTGATTTTACATCTTGCTTCTTCAGGAGTAATTAAATTAGATTGGAGCTGAAATGTAATTGTTGTTGTTCGGTTTTATTTAGATGCATGCTGAAAAACTCAGTGCTCAAGTAACATTTACAGCAACTGAGCATGAGACTCAGTGAGATCCTTTTGAAGTGGTCACGCTGTAGTGTATTTATTGTGATATTTGTGTTTCTGTGGGTGTGTGTGTGGTCTTCGCAGAGCGTCTGTTTGTGGCTGCACTAGATAACTTGTTTTGCTTTCTGGATGAGGCTCTCAGACTTAAAACCAAGCAATGTTTTGTGTTCTCTCCTCTTTAACACATTGTTTGTCAACGTGTTTGTCAGTAGGAGAGTTTATGTGTTTACGCACTGAGCATTTTTTCTCTGTGGGAACATTTTCAAACTTGAATATCAGTCGGAGGACATTATCCGTAAAAAAGAAAAACACAGCTCTGTTGTTTTAACTCTGAAATTACCGTGAATGCTCTTCCTTTAGTAGAAAACAGTTGGTCTCTGGAAAACCTCCAAATCATTCAATAATGTGAAAATGCAATGTGCATTGTACATACCATAAAGTTTACAATTTAGCAAAAAAAAAGCCTTCAGCACGATGCTAAAGCTACAATTTTTCCATCTAGAAACCATTATTATGAAAAACAGTTTATATGAACTTTCAGTTTTGTTATATAACTGTGCAGATGAACTGCACTGAACATTTTGTGCAGTCAGCTGTGTGAATTTCTAGCCTCCACGGACATATCGCATGTCCTGTCTTTGTGTACAGTAAAACGTGCATTTTGCATCTTTTTATGAGTAAACTACTCTTTGAGTAAATTCCGCAGATGTCTAGCTGAGTTCCACAGAACGTGGGTCTCAGAGCAGAGGTGATTGTATGTCAATCACCCCCAGTTCTCCAGTGGGCTGTCTCTTTAATGGCAGGAAGTCAGAGGGAGTCCCCTGAGACGCACAGAGAAGGAAAAGACAGGGAAAGAGAATGATCCCTTTATTTTTTTAAAGACAAGGACGTGAGACTTTAACTCAAAAATCCACATTCACAAGAACAGAAATCATTTACAATCTCATTTGCATTAATATAGAATAAAAATAGCTGTCACGATATGATACGATTCTATGAATTTATACGTATTAGAAGTTTATTTATAGTAGCGCTGGAGTGTTTACTATGATCAAACACGGTTCTACTGTAATGTTATTAACTTGTAAATTGTAAGGCTCTCTGATATGACTTGGCAGCCCTACTGCTTTTCTAAGCTTTGAGACTTTATGTCTCCAAAGTGAGCGATACTTTCTCTCTGAAACGAACACATGAATAAAATAAACAAGTCTCCATATTTGGTATGACCACCTCCTCTGCTCCTCCTTTCACGCCATCCCTGATGTTGTCGTGCTTAAATGAGATTAGCAGGTCTAATCTGTGATTAATTGTCCCGATCTTATGGTTTGTCTCTGTCTAAAAAAAGCCAAAAAGCCTCAGTGTAACATGAAGCAAATGCACACAGAGATAACGCTTGATTGATTTGATGGATAACAGCGGAACATGGGAATAAATCAGCCTGAACTTCATCAATACTACTTAGACTGCAGGATTTATTCACCAATCAGTTTGTCCCGCTGGAAATCTGTGGGTCACGTTGCTGTGTGACTGCTTTACATTCGCCCTCATAATGAAACTGATGGAAGAAATGGTCTTTTCCCAGGAAAGAATAAGGCTTTTATCACAAATGAAACTGTTTGGGTAGAATTGTGAGTTTACAGCTCAGAATCTGTTCAACATCATCTTATCAGGAGGCTGTATATCACTGAACTTTATCTCAGATTAGCAAAGGAATTTACAGTATATTGTCCAGATCAGTGTTCTGAACATACAAATTCTACATACATGATTCACCAACATAAGACAAATGAGCCCAGACGTCTGCAATTTTTTTCTGATTTTATTTTTTTCTAACCTGCAATATGTGTTCACCATATTCAAATGGTATAAACTTTGGATTTCATAATGATGCCGTCCCACACAAGTTAACGATCTCAGTCACCAGTCTGCAAATATAGGTGTTTCTGTATGGGTCCCAAAAGTGATCCATGTGTCAAGAAAGGCCAGGGGTGAAATAACACCAGCTTTATCTTTGCTCAGTGGACCTCATCTGTCTGTGATAGTACAAGTGATACTATGAAAACATAACGGCAGCGTTGGTAGTCTGAGGGTTTGACTAATGAGACCTCTGAAATAACTTTTCCTTAGATGTAAAAATGGAAGCATGTGAAAGTGTCTGCCATCACCTCCAATAATATCATACTTCTTTTTTTGACACTGGAGGTATTTTGTAGGACCACAGAATTTTTCATTGTAAAATTATCCCATAAAGCCCCTGTGCTACGTTTGTGGCATTTAGAGAAATGTTTTTTTTTTCTCTCTCCATTTAACCTTTAAGTATTTTATCACCATTTATTATATTATCCACTATATTTCCAATTTTTAAGTGAAAATTAGGTATTACCTGTATTGAATTTACTGATCTTATTTTTGATCTTTACTTTTGCACTAATACACTTAGAGCCCTCTGTTTGCTGCAATTTTTTTTTTTGCAGTTTAATTTTGCTTTTATATTGCATTGCAATGTCTGCCTGAAGATGCTTGAACTTCAATCTCATTGTGTTCTTTTATACATTGACAAACTTTTGAATGGAACATGTAGATGTGCATTAAAGCTCACACTGAAGTTGAGGATAATTATATCAAAAACAGGGAAAACTGAAGAAAAAGTAACTTTCAGCAAATATATCATATATTAACTGAACATAAACCAAGTGTTAAGCCACTGTCGTTAATCCAACTCCATGGGTTTTACTGGTGAATCAGTGTTGTTGAAGATGACTGTTTCCACGGTAACTATGGAGCCCTCTGAACGTCGAAATGGGCCATGTCTGATGACCATGAAAAGATGACAAACTGTATTTTCCCCCAATTATTTACATGGATTTATAGGATTAGTGGATCAGAAGTTATTAAACATTTTACATAAGTGGATAATTTGTCAACGATGGCTGTTTGAGTGTTTATGGGTTAAAAAAACAGGCTGAGTCAAACATTTGATCACATTATATAACTTTAACTGCGTTATTTACATAAAATTAAGACTATGTCAATAAAGACTCTGCGTGCCTGTCATTGCCAAAAAAAGTCAAAGCAGCAGGCACAGATAATAGCATAAGAAAGGAATTGGCATGGACATTTAAGAGGGAACACTTAAGCACAGTGGTAATTCAGGATAATTGTACTGCATGGGGGGCTAACATCAGGACGCAGTTAACATTTTTCATTGGTCAGAAGATTAAGTGTCCCGGCCAGTCTATCTGTCTTAATCATGCCAGCTTTTTACAGCTTGTCTAAGGCAAAGCTCACCCTGATGTAGCTCCAGCCAGTGATGAAAGAGACGGGCAGAGCAGACCTTTCCAGATAGCGCCTCTGTGTTCGACTGCACAGCCCAGCGTGGGGGGTAGACGGCCAGAGTGATGCAGCAAACAGCTGTTGGGGAAGCGTTTTAAGTCTGAGATCTTTCCTTCCTTAACCCAGGGTAGAGTATATGGACCCTGATAACATTCCTGACCAGTCAAAGGTGGCTTGTGTTTGTCCAAGGATTACTTCACTAGTGTGCCTCCAAGGCAAGAAACTGCAGACAAACTTGGACAAAACAAGGCTCTGCATATATTACCCGCATTACAAAATAAAACCCATTTATGTAAACACACTTTAAAAATAGAACTTCTAGGCTGAAAAAGTGAGGATTAGAAGCTCAAACATGGGATTAGTTGGTGTGTCTGAGTCGGAAATACCAAAACAATATTAAAATAATGAATGTTCTCTTAAAAAAATATTTCATTTCAAACAACAGAAGCCAAATGTATTAAAAGATTTGCAAGCCAATAAGTTGCCATAAAAAAGTGTATAAATCTTAGAAGGCTTTTTAATCATCCTTTGTAACTTCATAGTCTCAAAGTGTTTTGGACACATTTCCGTCAGTAACCAGGAAAGTATTGAGTTTCAGTACCTGGTGCTACTCAAGGCAGCAACTGGTGCTGAAAGCAGTGGAGCAAGTCATTGGTTTTAGGGCCAAATAACACAGCAGAGGGTGTATTCTTGGGGGAGCACAGGGGCAATGAAGATTGGTCCCCTGCTGAAAACAACAGTATCGGTGGCTTCCCTTAAGAGAAAGAGGAAAAAAAAAAAATACATTGAATAAAGAGTAATTGGACTGATCTGGTTCATTCTGAAGTATGCATCTCCCAGCACATGGTGAGAATATCCTTTCTACTTCTCTAATATTTCAAGGACAATGAACATTTGGCTTAGACGGACGTTAAGTAAGCCAAATTATGTTTCTGCCTCTACTCTTGGGAGTGAAAGTAATAGATCTTCCCATTTCCATTCTGGTGGAGACAGTAGAAAGTGGCTGAGAGCAGTGTTTCTTCAGAGCCAAACTAAGCTGTTGTACAAAAGGAGGGGGAGAACTATCAGCGGTGTCTTATCCCTGTGAAATTCCCATCATTCTGCCTCTCAACGAACATAAGTTTAGTGCATAAACAGAGGTTTAAAACGATACATGGACATGTGGGCAGCAGCTTTGTTTCTCTCCCATAATGGGAGATCATATGAGAAAGGGTGAATATGTTTCTCTACTTAATGCTATCAAAGGGCCACACAGCATGCCCAGCGATACAAGGAGAAACCTATCTATTTTAGTGTTGACTTCCTCTATGTGAGTTTATTTTCACTGATAATGTGCGCCAAAACTAACATTCGGATGATGCAAAAAGGCTGAAGTGCTCGGAGGAATAAAAAGCTCTTCCTTCCTGACCCCAAAACTTGTAAAAAAGGAAACCATGGAAATTGTTGAAGGACACTACAATAACAGCTTCCAGAAAAGTCGTCTTGGTTGCACTTGTACGATGACTGCAAGTGAAAAGGAAAAAAAAAACAACAGAGCTTTCTATTTAGCATGTCATGGGAATAGGGGAAAACATTGCAGCCACGCCACAGTATTTCCTCGTGGACTTGAAAATGGAACCCAACATCCTTGATTGTCAGGAAAAGGGGCATTTAGTAGTTTTGTCACGCTCAATATACCAGGCCACTTTGTTTTGCATTACCCTCTTTCCTCTAGAAGTAATATTTCAGTGTCGCTGGTCACCCCAATGTACACAGCTAGACCTGTCTTCATAAAGAGTCATGCACAAAGCAGCGCATTTTCTGTAAAGTTCTTCTGGTTGTCTTCAATCCATCTAGTTTACCTTAGGAGCTATAAAGAAAGCCATCATTCATTTTAGCAAATTGCTCTCTGGTGAGTACTTTATAGGGATTTATTTTGTTTTAATTACAAGGTTATACATTTGGCCAACTGTACACAGGATTTATGGTGTCCCTTCTGAAAACATTGTTGCTAGCTTGTAGCTTGGCACCCACTGATGCGTCTATGGAACAGATTTACAATTTCCTCCAATAGGTTTGTGTTTCCATATGCCCTCGAGTCACTCCTGTAATGGTGCTAATTTTTCTTCATTGGGTTGCTGAAGGTATTATGAATGAGTGCTCTGCAGCTTGTAACTCAGGTGAAGGCTATACCATCCAGCTGAAGTGTTATTTAGGTATTTTATTCTTCTGTGGTGTTTAAGTATTTCCTTGTAAAATGACTGAAACAAGAGCAAAAGGTTTTTTCAATAGAATGAAAATAAATAATATTATTTTGGGCAGGCAAGTGGAAGTCATTAGTACTGAGTGCGTAAGTTATGGTCAGTAGAATTGCCAAAAGCACAAAGTTCATGGCTGTATCGCAGCCACTGCTAAGGCTCACTGATTATGCGCCAAATACGAGATAGTAATAGCTTAAATAGAGCGAAACATTTGACATTATAGTCAATCTGAGAGCAAAGTTAGTGGGCAAATAATGTAGTGATATCGCAGTCTGCAGCAAATCACGGCTATGTTTGAACTTGAAGTCAGAACTAACTGTTATCTTTGTTGTATTTTTGTTTTATAATGACTCCTGATAAACAGAACGGTTGATAATATTCCTCACCCATATCTACTGCTATTTATTTTCTTCCAGACTCCAGGTTCATTTAGGCCGGGTGCTGTAAATCAAAGTTTGATGAAGGTCAAGGGAACCAAAAGAGCATTGGAAAAACAAAACTGTGTTTGAGAATATGAGCCGCTTGAAATGGATTCTGCAGGACGCCTGCACAGTACGAATTTACACTAACCTGCCATTCACTTTTTTACAGCTGCTTATACTTCCAGGAAAAGAACATCAGAAAATATGCATGTCTTGTAATTGCTGATTCTGGCAAAGATGTAGGAGAATGAAAAATCTGAACATGCAGTAAGTTTTTATGTTCTCTCTATGTGCCTTATTTTATGTTCATCCAATTTTGAAGTTTACTGCTGTTGGAGTCCCTTCAGTTTGACAAGTATTAATCCCAAACTTGGTACTGTAAGGTCTGAAGTGGGGCAGAAATTCCTGAAGCTTCCCCACATGCTGCTTCTGAGGCCGAATCTCCCCACAGCGTCTCTTTGACTCACCCCGACAGATGTTGCATTCTGACTGGATGTCTTTGTCTGTCAACACTGGGGAGCCTTTCAGAGGTTGCAGAAGATGGAACCATTTCACCTTTATTGTTTTTTTTTTTTTAAGATCACCCTTGTGCATTGAGGGTCATTGTAATTTCAAGAAGAAGATACAAAAGGGTCCCAATGAGATGTTTGGAAAAAGATGACATAATAACATAACAGAATCAGTCGGGGTAATGGAAAACGATTAAGTGGAGGTAAAAAGGGAGAACAAATGAGATCAGGTTAGAGTGTCAGAGATAAACAGTCGTACTCCCTCACAGTGTGGGCTGTAGACAGCTTCGTGAGACTAATGGTTGGGGATATGAGCTAGTTTGAGTTTAAGCTTTACTGTCACATCTTGGCTGGGGCAAGATGATTTGGACCCTTTGTTCATAAGCCCTTCATAAAACTCAAGATCTTGTCGATCTGTTGGGGGGGGGGGTTGATAACAAACGTAGCGACCACTGGGGTGAAGCGAAAATGACACTTAACAAGCTTTTAATGTCCGACTTGCAGCTTCTGTGCCTCCATTATACAGCAGATCTTACGCAAAATTTTCCCAACTTCTATCCTGTATCCACTGAACCTCCCCCACTGGTCTAAGGGCCCCCCTCAAATGCTGATCCCTATGAATTTGTCACATTTAACCCCCTTTACGGCACCCCCAGCATCCAGGGCACTTTGCTCATTTATAGATTAGATGGAACTTAATTGATCCTTTGTGTAAAAGCCTCAGAAAGTTGAGGTTCCAAAACTTTATTTATCCCATAAGGCAATTCATTTGCAGGTTACCACAGACCATCAGTCAAAATTCAAAGTACAATGTGACAAACATGAATCAATGTACAAATACGAGACAGGTCATGGGAAGGCAACTACAAGTAGATACATTAAATAATCAACAATAAATAAACAAATACCAATGCAGGCTACAAGAGAAAAAGACCCTGTTCTGCTAACATTAAAAAGTCTCACAATACTACAAGAAAATAGCAAAACGATAACTAAGAGAAAAGAGTACTGGAGTATTGCACATTATAAAGTACTAGTAGAAACAACAAGTAGCAAGGTGCTAATAATAATAAATCGTGTCAGGTATAACAAACTCTGTCCCTCACATGTATTTCACCCATTATAAGTAAAGGGGAAGATTTAAAAAAAATAATAATAATAATCGTATACTTACTTTCCCCAAAATGTAATGACATCTATTCCAGGTCACTGGCTGTCTATATCAAGCAAAGTTGGTATGAATTGAACCAATAGTTTTGCTGCTAAAGCGTAAACAAACAAACCAAACCAAAAACATTACCCCTTGCCTCCTCTTTGGGTGGGGGTTAATAAATAGCTAATTATGTTGTATGTGTACCATTATTTATATATGTATGTATAGGTTAGTAATCACAGCATCAAAGTTATAATGTGGTAACAGTAATGGACATAATAATAACAATAATACAGAGCTTTCTTCCTTGTTTGCTGTGTTTGAGAAAACAAAAGTCAGTATATGCCTTGTGCTGTTCTTTAACTTATAATCTGAGACCCACACATTTTGACCGAGACAGTCCAGAGTTATCCAGAGTGGCAGGCTGATTATCCGTGGGTGGTTTGGACACTCGGCTGTGATAGGTCGGGGTTTATTTGCTAAGTGGTGAGATTGGTGTGACACCTCATTCAGCCATCACATGGAAACACATTCACACAAATGCGCACGTAGACAAACACATCCACAGAGCGCATACTTTGAAAATAGACTCACAGGCTTAACCATCACTCGGGACCTGAGCCAGGCTCCTAACATTTCCACAACAAGACTGGAGTTGGCACACAGACTATACACATGATACAGATAGGCCTACAGTAAAGTGGGTTACCCCTGACACTTCTTATCTACTTCAAAACTTGCGTGAAACCCATGAAACCTAAAACTCAAAAGTCCTAATAAAAAAAAATTAAATTATTCATGTTTCAGCTCATGCTTTTTTTTTTTTTTTTTTTCTCAGTGGGCACTTCTGAGGTCAGAGCAGGTGATCACTTGAAGGAAAACATCTGCTGCAGCACTTTATACTCCTGGAATAAAATAAATCTCAAGCTGTATCAGAAGAACAAAGCCCTGTTTCTATTGTTACCTTATTGTTACATTATAAATATGTGTTAGCGTGCAGTTTATCAGCTTATTACACACCTAGCTGACACTGTGAAAGACTTTTGGAATCTTGGCCTCCATCAAATCCATTTTTCTTGCCCTTCTGACTGGTTTGGACTTGGACAATGGGAAATATGTGGAGAAGCTGGATCATGGATTGTGCTGGACAGAGGTTTAACTGCAGGGTTTTACTGAAAACAGATTATCGCTTCGTTTACGTGGACTCTAATATTCCACTACTGACGGGAATAATAGTTCAGTCAGGAATGAGATGGGTGGTGTAAACCTTTGACTATCCACCGAATACTAAAGTACTGTACTAACCATGTAAATACTTGATGTAATCATTTCTTTCTGCTCATACTCGACCCCTGTGGGGATAACATTAGGTCACATGACAAATTTCTGGGAGGGACAGAAAATTGGAGGTAACCAAGGAGTAAAAACAACATTAGCTGATACAACTTCGTTTGTTGGAGACCTTAAGGAGATTTAAGGGCCGAAAGCCTTGGAACAATGGAAAAAAAGCAAATATTTTTCTTAGAACACATGGGTCGATCTTGGTAATTTTAATGCTAAAAAAGCTGGAAAATTACTTCTTATTCTTTTGTTATATTTTCTGGCAGAACAAATGGAAATTCTTTGCAAATAAATGCTTTAAGGATATAAATGCGTATCTTATCGGATCAACGTCCATATAAACACATAAGTTGGAATCTCTGATCAGAAATTTTTCCTTTAGATTGAAGAAACATGGTCCATCCAACTGTTGCCAATGATGCACGACATAAAGTTGTACCTAAGAGAGCCAAGTAATGACTTGAAACTATATGCTGATGAGAAGAGCATGGTTTTTAAAAAAAACAAAACACGTTTCACACTGTAAATTACACATTCTTTTTGGTTATTTTTTTTAAAGTTGGAGTGTGTCTCAGTAGCCAGCAGACTAAAACGTGCTGCTGTATGTCAGGAACTTCCTCATAAATCTGTCACGGATCGAACAGATAAATGTGCTTTTCCTTCTGAGTTTACAACCACAATACAAATGGTTACAAATGGTTCTTTATGTTTATTTAAATTGACATGTTTGCGATCGTGCCGAGATGGAGACGCTAATCCCCCAGAGACCTGTGCGTGTGTTTCTGTGTGTGTGTGTGTGCATCAATGAGTCAGTGCCACACTCGTGTCCACTGCTGCGTATGTTTGCATGTGACAGTGTTTGACATATTGAAGTCCATTAGATGAGCCTGTGTTTGGACGACATGACGTTGAGCTTAACGGATGGTCATTAAAGGATCAAATGCGATGTGCCTTCTCTTGACTCTTACTGTCATAAGGTGAATCTCGGACAGAAAAAAGCTGCCGTCTCGGGCCTCGAAGCTGTCAAAAAGCACTCTTGTGATGATGATCTATGATGAAACCAGTGTGCGTTTTTTTTGTGATGCATTATGCGAGTGATGTGTGTTAAGTCAAACTGGAGTAATGTCTTTTGAGGATGTACAGAGGATGAACCCTAGTTTTGCTATGTATACACTTCACAACAAGAGCTGGATGTGTTCCCTTTTTGTTTGGATGTTACACTGCTATAGTAGATAATTTTATAATATGCTAGGATTTGTTGTTTAGTTTACTGAGCATAATGATCTGAGTTTAGCTGCTTTGGTTTTGATCATTTGATCCTCAACTACTTTTCTCTGTTTACACTCGTTTGTGCATTCTAGTTTCAGAAGTACAAAAATAAACACAAACTTAAGAACATGAAAGGGTAGATATTATGCAAAGGGAGACCCGTGTGTTCTGTTTGTTTTCCCTAATCCTCTTCCCCTTGTAGTATTTAACATCCTGTTCTGGCACTACACCATAAATTATGCTTGCTTCAAGATGTAGTTGTGATTCAACTGTAGCATCATTAGCAACATACATTACAGTGAAGACACACAAATATCAGCATGGTGCCAAAAACTGGAGGTCAGATGTCAACAAATGTTTCTAATGTTGTAGAATGGTAAGGAAACAATGGCGGCTATGGATGAGATCCACATTAGCATTACCAGCAGCATCTTTTTTTTTTTTGCTTTCCAGTAGACCGAACCCACAGGTCAAGTTGAAGTATTTCCATGTGGACACGTACGTCACAGTACTGCACCTCGTCTTCCTGCCCATTTTCTTTTGTTTAGAATGAGCATCACTTAGGGGAAATTGAACTGCATGTGCTTGTACTCTCATCTCTGGCTTGTTCTGCCTTTAAGTACCACCATCAGTACTGTGTTTGTCTTCAAAGCTCCACACACAACCACAGATATGATATATAGTCCACAAAAGCAACAGTGAGAGCAGCAAATGAGTCATAAGTAACATAATCTGGACCTGATGCGATAGCGTCAGTCCGTCTTTGGTGATAGAAGCAAAGCAAAGCAGAGATTTTCGGGGGAGAGCAAACACACTGAGATAGAGAGATATGATATACAGCAAGCCCGAAGGAGAAAGTGAGAAACTATAAGGCGGCGGTTAACTGCGGCGGTTTCTTTGTGGTGATTGTAACCCTGGACGACTGCAGAGATGGTTTATAAATTCTGGAGTCCTCGCTTAATGGGATGTTAGGATGAAAGATAAACACCAATGTGACGTTGAAGAAAACAGCCCCTGTCATTAAATGCCCATTCGTTTTGATTAGAACAGACACCCAGCTTGATAGATGGTGGAGCTGGCACACACACCGGAGCACTTGAAACCATTTTTTCCCTGAAGTTTTGCCCGACCAGGAGGTTTAACATGCAACAGCAATGTTTCTGTCACGACTGAGGTTAAAACAAAACAATGTCCTTTTGCATCTACTTGTACAACTTTCTGGCAGAGGAATCCCCTGCTGTGATGTTTAACCCATAAAGACCCAGAGCTACTTTTGGGGGCAGTTTCCAAATCAATTTTTCTCTATAATTAACGTTAAGTGATTTATCACCATTGATTGTAGGGATGGAAACTGATAATAATTTAACCATTTTGATTCCATTATCAGTTTTGCTCATTGATCTGATTCCTTATTTATTTTCATTGGGTGAGGGAATAAAAGAATACGAGGTTTGTTTGCACTAACTGTCTTTTAGATTTCCACGTCTGCACAAAAAACATAACACATGCACAAATAATAACAGATGATGGGGGGGGGGTCACACCATCTGACTGTACAAAGTGAAAGCAAAAGTTAAGACACTTGATTTATTCTTCTGCCTCCCGCTGTTGTGCACCTTACTTTTCTTTTCCCTACCTTCGGAAACTTTTATTTGAGGGGGCAGGACATTTGATCCAGGACCTTAGAACTGGGTCCGGATGATCCCCTGGTGTTTGCTCTGCCGCTAGATTCACAAGTGTCGCTAAGTAGCGTATCAAACATGGAACATTCCTGCAAATGAACTGTCTGCTGTGTGGACAAATGTTTGAACATATTGGAAGTATTTCCCCACGTTGAAGAAATGGAAGCTTTGACATTGTTACAAGTATACCTCGTGTCATCTTTACACATGAAATATAGCCATACTTTGGAGCGTTTCGGCCTCGACGCCATGCTGGCTACGTTCCCAACCAAAACAATGCAGCGTATGTGTGACGTCATCACACATGAACCACAAAGGCGGAGTCGAAGACCAGAATCGTTAAGCTGGCAGGCAAACGATTCCAAGGAATTGAACTACTGAGAACTGATTCTTTTTGTGAACTCAATTCCCATCCCTAACTGATTGTAATACTACCCTCTTTAGTTTGTGTTTTT
>JAQQZY010000003.1:29600866-29630263 GCA_030068375.1 Ostorhinchus rueppellii
ATAATAATAATAATAATAATAATAATAATAATAATAATAATAATAATAATGAATATATCTGTAAATCAACATATTTATGTTCCCTGCCATGTTTATGGAATGACTTCTCGTGTCATCTTACAATAATAAATAAACAAATCACCACATTTGTGATTTAATGGAAAAACTGACATTATGCATTTCTGGGTTTTTTTGTTTTTTTGCTTTTTACATTTAGTAAATATCGGTAAAGTTTTGTGTATAATCCTAATGGAAAAGCCACTGTTATCACACGTGATTGGTGATAGCAGAGTTCAGTACAGTGATGGTTGTGGGGTAGTAAGACTCATTACAGTTGCACACTTTTACTAAAGGTTTTGAAACCAGAACCATTACTGGAGTATTTTCTCAATGTGATATGAAAAAAATTGAGATCTGAATTCTACTTTGACCACTGCCCATGACAAGGGAGTGTTCAACCAACTAAATTATAGGTCTAGGTCTAACACAATAGTGTCAAATTCACCCTTCACTGGTGGGTGATAAGGAGATATAAGTGCATTTGCTGGAGTTGGGCCAAAAGGTGGCTTGTGATACACCCGGAGGTGCTGATTTGTGGGGTGGGAGGTGGTTAACAGTCCCATGCTCTTGTCTTTTAAAGTGGTTTGAAATGGACCCATGCCTGAGCGTAAGGGATGCATCCCAGAAGCCAGACTGCTGCACTACCGCCATCACCTCCAACCACACACACACATGCATACACACACACATACACACATGCATATACAGATAAGCAGAGACGTGACAGCTCTGCTCGTAAGTGTTTTATACAGTCCAGGCCTACTATTTTCTAACTCTCACAGCGTCTCTCAGCACCACCACTGCTGCTGTTTAGAATAAGATCAAGACCCCCTTTTGGAATGGAAGTTGCACTAGATGGGAAATGTCAGAAACGTGGTAAACATCTGCAGTAATCTGTAACAATGATAGCTGGGAGGATCATTTTGAGGGATTATCCTGTTCTTGACTCTCAAGAAATGGCAATTTAGCAGCTTTGCCATGATAATGCACAGAATATGCGTGTTGGGAATTCTTGTTGATGGATTTTGGTCCTTTTTGCCTGTGATGCTCCCCATGACAAACTGCACACACTACACAGTTCATTCAGTAACCTAAACATTTGTCATTTTGTTTTGATAAAGTGCCCATCTGCGCCTAAAATCTACACCCTGCTATGAGCTTTATGTTCTGTACCAGACCGCTAAAAGCCCTTTTTTTGGTGATTAACAACCAATTGTCTGTCATAAAGCGTCATGCAGCAAATCACATTGACACTTAAAGGGGCAATCTACATTTACACTCCTCTAACCTGCTGAGCTGTCAGGACATCAGCATCATTACTAAAAGCACATGAAACCAGAAAGAACAAAACGTAAAACCCTAAAACCATTATACTTTGGTGCTAAGTAGCACTTAGGGAAACATAAACTTGTGTTTATGTGATTCTCACTTGGCAAATGGTAATTTTGTAAAACCAGAAGCAGGATTTAGCAGTTTCTAAAAGCAGAGCCTAGTGTTATTGCACCCTTTGGAATGTGTTTTATAAATGTGTCTCGGCTCATTTTCAATTTAATCAAAGAGTTTCTTTATTGGAATTCCTTTCTGTTTTCAAAGTGTGAAATGTTCTCACATAGGAATTTTCACTTCCAACACATTCTGTTCAAACTGACAATTTAACATTTCTACAAGTCTACCTGACTCAGGAAAATAAGAACTTCTAAGGCTTATATCAACACTTATACTTTCCATTCAGTCTTGCGTAAGAGCAGAGTTTAAAAGTGCAGTAGACGACTCAAAAAAGATCTAATTATGATAATACAAATGTTTCATAACTTTAAATGCTTATTACTCCAATGATTGGGCCTTTCTAAGACAAATATCCATTAATTATGACCAGAAACATCAAAATGAAGGTTCATCATAGTATATGAAGTTGTAAAATAATAATCTCCAGATCCATTGTCCTATATCTGTGGGAAAACGGTTCCATTCCGTCTAAATAATACAGTGCTTGTCATGCAGTAATTTGGGAAACACCTGGTTACTTTTATCATTTTTGAGAGGCGTGTGTTTATTTGTATGTAATCAAGGTAATTTGAGTCGACTCTAATCTGATATATTTTACTAAAACAAATAAAAGTAGAGAGAGTGGCACAAACAGGTCACTATTCATCAAATGGCCTTGGAGTGTAACAGATTTTGATTCAAATACATGACTTGTCACATTTAACTCCATAAGTTTCTGTTTAAGGTTTAGAGATAATTCATATACCATAAGTTAAATACTCTAGAGACCACTTTTGAGGACAACAATGCATGAAAACAAGTACCTAATGAATTATTTTTGGGTCAAGATGCAGTACAACCCTTTTCAGACGCAATATTTGTAGGTTTATGCATTTGCTTGGTCAAAATAAATCTTCATCCCCTTTTTAATAGCCTACTTTGTTGCATTTTAACAGAAGAACATGTTGTCTCTTAAAAATGATGAAACCCTTGGTGTGTCCAAACTTCTTACTGGCACCGTATGCGATGTACTGAACCATCTGCTGAATGTGAGGCATGGTTCTTAAATGCTGCACAACATGGTTGGAGCAAGATACTGATGGAGATGGAAGACTTACCGGTAAATGTTCTAACAGAATTTCCGTAGGTGTACTACCTTTCAACAAAAATTCCGCTTGAATGTAAATGATCTGGGCTGTTTGCTCTATCACGGCTTATGTCACTGCTTCACCAGCCCTCAGACCCAGCAGGAGGTGTCTTCCACCCACAAACTGATGCAAACCTCTGTGGTAGAGCACACTGCATCATTACACTGACACTGCACACGCCTGCCAGTGTTTTAAATGAAACTATTCTTCATTTTAGTTTGAGTTTTGACTTCTGGAGCATTAATTCCATTCATGATCTCTTGTTATGCTTTGCATTTTTCTGGGACGGTGAGTCTCCTGCTCACATTTCAGCTCAGTCGGCACGTTTGATGAATCCCAGGGAGAATCCCACATATGTTCTCCTTATTGCTCTGAAAACAAATTAATGAGGGAAAAAAATGTGCATGAGGTCCATTGTTGTAATCCGTGATCATCCATTTAAAAGGTATTTGGAATCAAATTAGAATTTTAAAATATTCAGGCACAACAAATGTACTTACATACACTTTGAACACAGTATAAAAGGCCTCTTGCTTCCATCTACATAATGGCATTTTGTTTCGTTCATTCATCTCCTGAACCTGCTTTATCCTCCCTAGGGGTGGGCCTATCCCAGCTACAAATGCATCCAAGGCAGGGTACACTCAGTTCATTGGAGAGCTGACATATACAGAAAAACACCTGCTAGCACATTTACACCTATGGGCAGTTTTAGGTTAATTATTCAACCTAAAACTGCCCAATCACTTGTCCAGGGTGTACCCCGCCCTTGTCCTTAAGTAGCTGGGATAGGCTCCATGTGACCCCCGTGACCCTAGTGAGGATAAAGCGGGTATAGAAGATGAATGAATGAATTAACCTATCAGTGCATGTCTTTGGATGGTGGATGGAACCCACACAGACATGGGAAGAACATGCAAACAGCACACAGAAAGGTCCCTGGTTGGAATTGAACCCATGACCTTCTTGCTATGAGGTGACTATGCTATTCACTGCACCGCCATTTTGTTTCATATATCTGATATTGTATAGCACCGTCAGGAAAACAAAGTTGTGCTTTATCAAAACTGTTTCTCTTCAAAATGGCTCGTTTACTTATAATAATGTGGAAACTGCAGGAAAAAGGGTCTTAAATGGTCTTTGGTATTGGAATTTTTTACGAAAGGGAAATTGGGAATTGAGCCCTGCGATCAACTGGCGACTTGTCCAGGGTGTACCCCGCCTTCGCCCTAAGCAGCTGGGATAGGCTCCATGTGACCCCCGTGACCCTAGTGAGGATTAAGCGGGTATAGAAGATGAATGAATGAATGAATGAAATTGGGAATTGCAAATGTCAGTCATTTTTAAGATCACTATTATCTGTTTGTTTGAGGTGATGACCGTGATGAGTTTTACTGGTTAGTTGATGAGCAGTCCCACTCATACAGGAAACTTTTGACCTGCCATTGAAACATTTAATGAGCTTTAAAAACTAAAATACCATTTAGTTCTGTCATTCCATTGGCATGACTCTGTACAAAATGCTAAAAATAAATCCATGAATCAAATGAATTTGTTCTAGATTAACTGAAAGTGTTTAAGTTACCTGACATTTTGGAGAAAATCAGGCATTGGCATCAAAACCTTCCATACAAATAAAGCACCACAACCTTCACATTGTCATTATACCCTCATATTTATTTCACCATCTCAAATCTGACACTAATTTGTGTTGCACTTCTGGCAATGAAGTATTTGCTATTGTTGCAGGCAATACTTTCTATTGGTAGTCACTGACTGGAAAAAGCAGAGCATTTAAGTGAAGTCGAGGTTAGAAACCATCTAAATAAGCCACAACACCCACATAGACCTATTTTATGGCTTCCCAAGTGGTGATTTTACATGATTGGGCGTGTTTGTATAATCTTGTTTCTCCTTGGTACTTTCCATTTATGACCCCCACCAGATATAGCCATGAGTCAGCCACACTCCCTAAGAGACAAACCATGAAGTTAATGTTGGGCTTAGGTTTCTGTCAACCCCACGTACCTTGTCTCTCAAGGTGACTCGGTTTGTGTGTGAGGCCTGTTGCTGCCGTTCTCTGGTACTTGTATCTGCAAATAGGTGCATTGCAGTTCAGAGACGCTGGTGTAAGATGCACAGAGCAGTGGTCATAACTCCTGAGGTTTATACATGGACATTTGGAACTCAGATCTACATATAAAGTGTTAGTGTATAATAAAAGGACTGTCATGTATGTTGTATTGAGAACTGGCTTCAAACAACAGGAACACTTCCTGCTACCTGTTGGGCTGTAGCGTTAACATGTAAACCACGGGGGGAAGCAAACCCTATAGAACAGTTCCATAACATGTACCCTTTTTTAGAGAATGCCTAAATCTTTCATGTATGAATTATGAGAACTTTAGTCAAGATATAGTTCCTGAGCAGGGTTCTCCTCAGATGATGGAACAACGGCGCTGTGCCAGTATACTGCGAGCTCAGCGCCGCTATACTCGTCTTCAAATTTAAGTTTTTTTTTTTTTTTGTATTTTCCCCTGATAATTTTGCTAAAATCTGCTGAAATCCATCAGATTTTTCAATTTCCCAGCGCCGTGTTGTTTTTCCTTTGAAATCTCGCAGAGTTGCGTCTATCGCGAGGTTTTAGCACGAGGCTTGGGCACGCCAGGATACTATAAATATCTGGGGAGAACCCTGCTGAGTGTTTTTATTCCTCTTTAGGCACGAAAAAACCAAAAAACAATGCAATCAATTTTTTTTTTTTTTTTTTTTGTCCACTCAGCTGAACACCATGCATTTAATTTTTGAACCAAAGAAACATGTATTTAACACCTAATATGAAAAACTATGCAATAAAAACATTTTTAATGCCGCTAATCAGATTTTATCAAACTCTAATAGTAGTTATTATTCACTTCGGGGAGATAATATGCTAAAAAAAAAAAAAAAAAAAAAAAAAAAAAAAAAAAAAAAAAAGAGGAAAAAAACTGTTTTGCTTGTTAATTTACCCTAAAACATGATACTGGACTGGAGATGAGTTTATTAAAAACAGCAAAGTTACAGTAATGGTATGAATTACACTGTATGGGATGATGCATTAGTGTCCACTGTGTTGGCTGATATCCAACTAAAACAACAAAACCCATAAATATACAAGAGAACAGCTTTGAATAACTGTCCACTGTAGTGACCAGTATGCATGGAAGGGTTAAACATAGCTGTGCAACTCATGAAGTAAATAATTGTTTGACAGCAATATACTTACATTTCCACAAAGTTCCCACATTGCCTTCCTTCTGTTATTTTTTTTTTCTTCACATAAACAAATATCACTTAGTAAAAAAACAAACCCGGTTCAAAATTGACGTCCAGCCTATAAGTTCAGTCTGTCTGGCACCTTCAGCAGCCTGCCACTGGCCGTCCTATGCCCTGGTGTGGAAGGTGAGCCTATAGAACAGTCCCATAACATAAAACACCGTCTACAGCGTTCAGATTTTACATTTCTACATCAACTTAAAAACCATTTCCAAACGGTCATTTACTGTTGTTCATTATCAGGCAGAGTAATCCATCATTACTTTGTGGATTCCAGACTCCCACTTTTCATTCCAATTCCTCAGGCCAGGCCATTGGAGGTTGTGTGGAAAGTGACACTTATATCAGCCTCGTGTAGTTCACGGTTAGGGGAAGCTGTATTATGTCTGAAATCCGACCTGAAAAAATGAAACATTTTACTTTAATACCCGTGCCAAGAAAGGATATTACATTGAAAAGCTAATTTGACTTGGCAGACCTGTGCAAATGGCTGAGAAGGGGCTGTTTTCAATGAAGAGGAAGGGATACAGTATAATCTCTGGGCGTTCTTTTAAGTTTTCTCTAAGTCACAGTAAGCCATTTTCCTTCACAGACTAGTTAGTGCAGCCGTCCTCTGTATTCTGGGCTCTGAACCGTTAAATTCAGTCCTCAGATACACATTTGGGACTGTTGCTAAGGACACCAACACATGGGATGTTGTGCCGTTTTGAAGCTGATTTGTCTTGGCTAATGCATTCCTGAAAAATGGCTGTTACAGCTCATTGATGAGCCAAAGCAAAACATCTTTTAAAGATGAAGTGGTCAAGAATGTCTCCACCACCCGATTATTGAATCATCTCAGTGTGTGTTCAGACCACAAGCAACCTGAGGGACAAATCACCACTTAAAATCAAATCAAGTCAGGTTTATTTATAAAACATGGCATCAAAAAAATATGTTTCTAACCATCTCCAGACATAGTCGCTTATATCTAATAATCAGGTCCAGAAAATTATGCAAAACATTGTGCAAATAATATGGAGACAAAAGTAAAGGTCAGTGTAGTAAGTAATAAACTCACCGAGCAATTAACCCTTCCAAAGGAGGGAAGAAAAGAAAAAATGCAACGCTCAACGCACCACCCGATTGGTCTATAAAGGTTGTGCGTCCAAATCTCATTTATCTTGTCTTTTGTTTGAGTTTGAAGGCTGAGAGATAAGGATGAAAGAGTACTTTCCAGACAAGCCTCAGTGAATATCTGTTCATCTCAGCCTCCTCCATCCCAACCTAACCACCTACATCTGGTTGTGCCTATGTAGAGTAAACTTGTTCTTCACTTGAATGCCTTTCAAATGATAGCAGGAATGTTTGTTGGTGGATTTGGTTAAATGTACATCAGGAAACACGGCTGGAAAAAAAAAAAGATCCAGTCATCCATTTTTATTCTTTTTGACAGATTGAGAACTACATCAAAGAGAGTATGAAGACAGAGATGGCTCAGCTGCAGCAAAGTGCAGTCCACAACCACACGGCAGCCATGTTGGAAATGGGCACCAACCTCCTGTCTCAGACCGCCGAACAGACACGCAAGCTAACGGATGTTGAGACACAGGTAAAGTGCCTTGAACTAATGAGTAACTGTATGCATAAAGAAGTTTTGGCTCCATATTTTACACTCCTGTTAAGTCTTGCCCCATCTAATAAACACTCGCACTGAGTGGACATGTCTTCTGCTCCATTAACTCAACTATTCCATGTCTTACAGCCCAAAAAATCCCAGTAAATTGGCCAAAGACAATACTCATTCAGTCTAAAGGCCTGTCCCTTCTTTGGCTCCATTAGCTTTTTGTAATTTATGTTCTGTTTGAAGATTTACTGGTGGATAATCTTTGCTAGTGCACTAAAAAGATAACTATTTGCAATGTTTTAGACAGAAAGTCATAGAAGATATGAATAACTTTGAGGTATTATTCTTTACAGGGTTGAAAGTTGCCGGTTTATAAGAGTCTTAAATGATTTTCATGTGCGTTTCTCCTCCACTGTGCAGGTTTTTGTGCAGAGATGCAGTAAATGGCACCGCAGGATGTGTATATATTGTAGCTGTATACTGCAATTAAAAGAATTTGTGCGCTTGCTTTTCATGGCAGGTTCTGAATCAGACATCCAGGCTTGAGATCCAGCTGCTGGAAAATTCTCTTTCCACTAACAAGCTGGAGAAAGAGTTAATGGTCCAGACCAATGAGATCAGCAAGCTCCATGACAAGAACAGGTAAACAGACAACACTTCATGCAAACAAGTCGACACACGTTGGCCGCACATCCACACGATGGCAAATTTGACAAAGATCTACTTGAGGAAGAAAGGATGATCCATAGGCCAGCATAGAGTCACACTGCGCAAACATGCACTTAAACTACTGCAGCTCTTTGTGGAAATGTATAAACAAAATCAAATACTTGCTACTAGCTATCAGTGATTACCACACATTCTGTCCTTTGTCCAAAACAATATCCAGTTATATAAACAACAACATAATATGAGGCTCATATTTTCTGTGATATGAGGTAAATCAGTCAAGATGCATGAGGCTATGCTTTCCATGTTGGACCACTACGCATTAGTTGCAAAATCAAGGGATTAAAATATGGCTTTTGGATACGTTTTCATGTCTGCAAATCTTATTCTTTATAGTGATTGGTCCTGTGGGATTGTCATAGATGATGTAGTGTTTGAAAGGGTTTGGTCCGCTTTGCTCATTGTGACCCAAGTATCCATAGAGACTCATTGCAATCATTCTAACGAAATGAATACTGTTGGAAAACATACCCTCCGGTGATTCTTTAGACTTTTAAGGTATTCTTGAAGCTTATAGAGATTGATTTCTGAAAGCAATTTCCCTAAGCTTGAGCAATTATGGCATAATTCCATCTTGTACGTGTTATCCTTTATTTTTCCTTTACCAAATCTGTAATTGAGGGAAATATATGATTGGTTAATGAATTTGATGTCAGCTTGTATCGTGTTTCAGGCCGTACATTATCATACTCAGACACAGTAAAGGCCGTTCAGATGAATCAGCAAACTGTGTGCATGGGAGGAACATGCTTATTTTACAGACATCATTATTTATATGTCTCGTGTGGAAAGTTCCTGCTTTGGAGCTCCCATATCACGCAATGGGATGTATAATCAATTTAAGTGAAGGGAGTTTATCACTTAATTTTGGTTAAATGTGTAGTGTCTCTCGCATAGTAACAGCTTGTTGTAGATAGAGTCAATAAAGACAAGTACAATATTGATTAAAGCTGTAGTAAAAGAAATGGAGATGGAAACTAAATGATCAGTAATTGGTCATATTGTAGCTCAAATTAGACATCCATATTAAATATCATGAAAAGCAAATCATTCCAGAGGATCTGAAAAGCCTGAAATTGTAATTCAAAGGTTTTCCATCTTCATTAACAACCTCTACTTGAATTTTTTTCCTCTTAGCCTCCTGGAGCAGAAAATGTTAGAGATGGAAATGAGACACCAAGAAGAGCTGGAGACGCTGAAGCAGGAGAAGGGCAGTCTGCAGACCCTGGTGGGGAGGCAGAGTGGGGTTATCAGGGAACTAGAAGCCCAGCTGAGCCGGGCCACAGGAAACAGCACAGTCCTGCAGAGACAGCAGCAGGAGATGATGGATACGGTGCACAACCTGCTCAACCTCTGCTCCAAAGACGGAGGTAGGTCAGGCCGTAATCAAAGTCTTACACGCTCAGAGGTTTGGCTCTCCTCCCACTGTGGATATGATCTTACACAACAGTCCCCAGAGGAGAGAAGAGATGTGGAAAGTCACCAAACCGAATGTTAACCAGCCTCAGAAACAAATTAGCTGAAGCCTTGCTTGATCCCTGCAGTTTGAAGATGGCCCAATCAGAGAACGACTGGGAATAGTGTGGATGATGACAAGGGAGGCCTTGTTTTGAAACTGAAGCGCCAAGAAATCATGGACCGCATGGACATAAAGAATGATTTACCAACTAAATTACCCATTTCATGTAGAAGCCAGTCCAGTCAGGTCAGGGCTGTCCAAATTGGGGCTTGAAGGCCACGTTTGGGCCATACTGCTTTTGTTTAGGCCTGTCAGCATTTGACAACTAGTGTTAAATCATAACCATAATCAGTATCAAGAGTACATTTTGTGCAAAATATAGAGGTTCAATAGTGTACAGTTCTGGGTTGTTAAATTTTCTATTTTGTTAAACACTCTTGCTCCTAAAATGCTCCTCATGTCGATTAAAGATACAGGATTAGCATTTCCCATAGTGGTTACAAAAGTATACAGGCTGAAATGTAGATAACAGTGCACAGAACGTAAAATGTAATAAATAGTAGGGAGACAATTAAACTGTGTTATAAGTTAGTTTGGTTTGGTTAAGTTTAGTTTTATTTCAAGCACATAGAATCATAAGATAAAGAACCAAGCGACATGGTGAAACATTTTTCAGCGCTTGAAAAGGAGTGGCAAGAGGTAGAATTGGTAGACTCCTATGCCCTTTTTACAAACTAATAATTGAATTAATTTTGCTTCCTTTGCTTTAACACAATTTTTTCATGTTTTTTTTTTTTTTTTACAATAACACAAAACATCCATACAAACCATTCACATACCCTTTTTTTAGTCACCACACAGACGATCAAATTTGCATAATCAAGTTGCTTCTTATTCTAGAAACTAAAAACTCTTGAGTATTTGAAAACAAAACCAGCAGTCACTTAAAGTGACGTAAAGCAGTATTTGTATTTATTTTTTTTTATTTAAATGAAGTCTCATTAAAATATACCAGTATGTTACATAGCTACTTTTATGTCAGTTATGATGGAGTGAGTGACCAGTGGGGCAGCTGTTTTTTACCGAGCTAAGTCTGGCAGCATTTTGTCTCATTTGCGGACAGAATATGGCTGTTTTGAAACAATATTCATTTGTTACAACAGAAAAAGTAACCTATTAGCTAAACTTACCTCTCAGCACATGAAAATGCAACTCGTTTAAGATATGTAATGTGATTTCACAAAACATCAACATTTATTTCTGGCCCATATAATATTTCTTAGGAGAATTCGGGCACCTCTGGCAAAAGGTGAACTGAGGTTCATGTTTATGCGTTGCTGGAGGTGAATGTTTGTCATCTATTCTTTGGATGAATGCTCATCCAAATGCTCTACCCCCGCTTGCGATGCCGACCAGGCGAGCAAATACTGCCGGCCACTGCCAGACCACAATGTGAAAAAAAGTTGAAGGATTGGCTGTGCAAAGTTTGAACTGTGAGAGCGCACTCAACTTGTTTTGGAATACTTATATCCTCTGGTCAAATGTTACAGCTACAACCCCTTCTATTTTATGATCCTTACGAAATTATGATGACACCAGTTTTATAAACCTACCCCATACTGAGAGACACAGGGATGCACCGGCTGTTAAATTCTGCATCATTGAGATCAGCATGAAGGAAGAAACATGGTTCTTATTGTAACCCGGTGTGCTCCTGTTAAAGAGCTCCGGTGCCTCTCTTAAATCAGCATGGTGCTCTTCTTTTGCAGCAGTCACTTTTCAACCTTATAAACTCTCTGCATACAGCTTTGAAAAAACGTTAAACAAGACTCTTGTTATGAAGTAATACGCTTATTCTATTCCCTTTTGTTAATATGAGACCAGAGATTTCCCTTTTGGCCTTAATGTTTGACCTGAGACCAACGCAACCCCTCGACTTCGGGTAAAAATGCAGTGAACTTATTACCCCTTTCTCAGTTGTTTAAATACCATCTCCACCTCATCCAACATTGGCCTTAAATCCCATTGGTCACAGGAGATTTACCATGAATGACAGTATCAAGGGATTAGTTTTCAGAGCAACTTCAACAGTCTAATTTCCATTTGTGGATTTCCTGTAGAGATGCTTCAGGATCCCATGTTGCTTCTTGAAGTTTCCCATCAGGAAAACCATTCACACATGTCCATGTACGGATTTTAAGTGTGTCCTCACACTTTCATCTGTTGAGTTTAATTCGATTAGGAGCAACACTTTATATTAAGATCATTGTATCTTTTCAAATGTATTTACCTGGTTAATTATTTATGGTAAAATACAGAACATTTTCCCTCAAAAATCTATGCACACAATAATAATCCTCTTTAATCATCACTTCTTATCTTCTGTCAGTGTCTGATGCTGTTTTTACCTGCAGAGATCCTGCCTTCTTCCTGTTTATTGCGGTTTTCCTACTGTTTTTGCTGTGTTTGTGACATTTCAGAGCCTTGGGCTTAAAACAGTGTGTTTGCTTTTCCAGCCATTAATAGTATTATGGGAGGAAGAGTATAAAAACAAAGCAGCTCCCGTTTAATCTGCTCTTCTCTTTTGCTACAGCTTGTGTGCAGTTTTGTCTGAGAGACAACTCTGGGCAAAGCACACTCACATTCTAGCCCTCTCATAGATTTTTTTTTTTATGGTGTGGGCAGGTTTTTCACTTGTTTTCGAGCATAACATGTCTTTTAACCATGTTATCTATTACTATTTCATGTGTTTTCTTTTTTTTTTTGCTCTATTTGCTGAGAAAAGAGCAGGGGTGAAGATTTCAACAAGTCCAACTGTGTGAGTTTAATAGTTTTACGATCTCTAACACTTTTTAACTTTCATGTTTCATCACACATTGCATTGATATCCATTTTACAATCTTAATAAATTATGTGAATTTATTAAAATTGAGAAATTAACTTTCTAGCAATGAATAAGCTGATATAGACCTTAAACCTCACACTTTTTGGAAAACCACCCACAGTCAAATGTACTTTTTAACACACGATGCACTTTACACAGCTCCACTACCTTGAGTGGCTTCTGCATGTTATTAAAGTACTGGTGAAAGAACCCATATTGCTACTGCAGTGAAGCACAAAATGCATTCGACTCATGACATAATGTATTCCCAGTTTCACTATGTGATGGTTTAGTAAGTTTTCTTCATCCATTTCGGTGTCTGTGTGGGCAGTAGATGGGAGTACCACTGCCCATCCCCCCTCTCTGTGAATGGTAGCTGCTTTAACGACTGGGGATAGAAAAGGAACGTGGCTGCTGCAGCTCTGTGGTTGGTCCTTTCCGTTTTCAGTGATGGTGCTGAAGGTTGAAGCGGGTGTTTGGGTCAGAGGTCTCCCCTTTCTACGCCCCAGCCGGAGTAAGTCAAACTGTGATGGCTCCTGGGGGATGCCCTGTCCAAAGGAGGTGAAGGAGTCAATAGATCTCGCTGATCATCTGACGCACTGCCTCTGTTTTCAACACAATATGAAACACAGAAGCAATTGAGTTTTCAGCATTCAGGGAATGGTTTTTGTTTGTTTGAGAATGAATGAGTGTTTTCATTTGAGGAATGGGTTTGCATTTCATTCCATCGAATGGCGTCAGCTTGAGTTAGACGGTGTTTTGAAAGCTGAGCCGGAGCATTTCCTCTAAGCATAGACTCAAATCATCTCTGACTTCACTTCAGGGAAAATGACAGATACTTAGTAAAGAGAGATTTAACACTAAATCCCTGTAAACGAACTTTTTCCAAGTTGCCCATATTTGGTGTTTCCTAAAATTAACTTTTCCAACCGTTGCAGTGCAAACTCAGTCCCAGGGAGGGTATTTTTGATGTGGCGAGATGAAGCAGTTCAGCGCTTGTTTAGGTTGTAGTCATTACCTAAAGCTCATTAGGGTGCAACGAGCCACGCACCGCCATTAACAGTAATTGACCTCGGGTTTGGAACACTTAGTAAAAATCTCTGGCTGCTAAATATGATTTTGTTTCACAGAGTTCTATTATCCCAGGAACATTCATCATTTTTACAGCCGCTTACTCAGAATTCAATCATTACAAGGCTTCATGACAAGCCTGAAAATGGCATTTACAGTTTGCCTGAACACGACACAACGCTAAATCACTTCATTAAACGTCACTTCACCGTGTAGCTCAAATTCCTGAGCCCTGCACCTGATTATTTCCACGCTTCACCGAGCAGCACAATGAGTTGACACCTATTGTAGAAAAGACTCTTTAATTTGTGTTTGTGTGCCGTGTTATTGCAAGAAAGTCACCTGGGGTACCTTTCACCTAACAGTGGATGAAACTGTTTCAATGTGTGGCTTTGGATTTGAACTCCAGTCATCTGAGGCGTACGGTAATAAATGCATTCAGTGGGCAACCGCATAGACCATACAAGCGGGATTATCCCGACATGCGTAAAAACTGGCAGGATTCAGGTGAGTTATTTGGTTTCCTCCACCTGGCAACTTTATATGCTATAAAATATGTTAATATAACCAATATATGCGCCAAATATGGGTAAGAAAAAGTATAATTGCTATCTGGATCAGATTCATTGGTAACACACAAAAGGTGATTTTCATTATGAAGTTGGTCAAAGGAGGAATGTTGGTGTGGATGGTCAGATGTTCAAGGCACATGGATTTGATAATAGGGAATGAAGCTTGTATCCTGCATGTTGTTAGATTTATGACACTAAAACTCTTTGACATTTAAGATTGATCCAAAATTGAATCCTTCGTTTCCAAGAAATCTTTCCAAGGATGATTGGTTTCTATGATTATTTGTAATTGAATTTACTTGTTTAATAGGGACAATGCGTTTGACATTGTTCCAGTGCATTGTACGAAAACTGATGTGCTGCGCATAAAAGCTTTTAACTCTTTCTACTTCTCACCACCTGTCCCTAGTTGAGCTTTTACTTGCACTGTTCCACATAAATTATACAGTCTTCATCTATAAAACCACAATACAGAAGTGCAATGAAATAGTGCATTTAACTGAAAAATAGCTACAGCGCTGGCTCACTTTCAACCGGCTCAACCTTTCTTATAAAAGATTTTATATCTGCAACTAGTTAGACTTTACTTTGTAATGTGTTCCAGATTTGACAGCCTTTTACAGTACAGAGAAAACCAATTGTCCATATTTAGAGCTGCAATCTGGTATTCTACAGTGGCCATTCAGCACTGAACGTTTGAGAAAACAAAAATGATTGAAGTTCTCAAAACAAAGTTGATTATTACAGGGAATGGGATCGATCCTAAACATATTTTAAACAGAAATGCACACCATGTAAGTATACTGTGGGAATGCACTGGTATAATTTCATTGCATACATTTGTGTTTTTGCATGATTCATATATGAATACTCCAGAGAAATTCATTGTACAGAGTCACTTTGACTCTCTGTGGTATTTAGAGACTAATTATGGTCACATGGGAATGGTGATGTCTATGGCGGTCCATTAGGCTACATTTTTCGCTCTCCTTAGTCATACTATTTGGGCTCATTTGGCAAGGGTACTGATTTATGCAAACACCCAGGCCCTGCTGGTCTTTTCACATGAACCCCCTACTGAATACGAGTCCCCACTGAACCACAAAATATTTTTCTGTAAATAAATATTGGGACATAAATAATATTTGTAGAGCTGGGTAGCAAGCTGTTCAAGAGAGCCGCTCCTATGCTGGAGCATCCAGTCCCTCAGCAGACAGTCTTCTTCCACCCGGGGAGATCTCAGTAGTGATTGTGAAATAATTGTCCACACTGTTACAGATTGAATACCAGAAAGTTCCCCCCTGACAATGATCTCCCTGGCCTCAAAAAATGCGTCCTGCTGTCCGCCGACTTGGGGTAAATTACCGCCTGACAGGTTCATCTTTGTTGTATTAGATTCTGGAGTGCAAGGGCTCACTCTGTCAACCTGTCTCAGCGGGGGATTCTTGTCGCTGACACACAATACTTTGTCAAAATGGTCAGACAGTACACCCAAATAAGCAGCCTGTTACCAGAGAGGGGCTCTGTGAGAAGGATGGAGGATCAAAGCCAGTGCGAACACATTTCTCTTTTCACTGACATCTTCTTTGACTAAACAATTCCAACAATAAAAACAATAGTGTGAAAACTGAGATGAGGGAGGGAGAATAAGAAGAAAAAGTGAGAGGGGGGAAAAAAAAAAGAAAAATCGGAAGGAATTTCCACCAATATAACAAGGGCTCGGAAAGTAAATATAAACCACTTGTTATAACAGGAACTTGAAATTTATAGCTTGTAGTATTTTGTCCTTAGCCCCTGCTTGGTTTCAAAATAGTGCCGCCATAATTATCTACAGATGGAAATGGATGCAGCTGGTGTGTCAAAGTCAGCTTCTCTTTGACTGAGATCTAGTTGATGAACTGCTTTTTTGTTGCTAATAAGTCAGCCGCTCTAAGATTGGATCTGCCCGTTACAAGATACTCACAGTGAGATGTCAATTATCAGCTCCTGCCCCCAGATTTTCTCTGTTGAGATGAAGAGACTTGGAAAAAAAAGATAAATCAAACTGGAACAATTATCATCCTCATTAGCACCAGCCTTTGTTGCTTCAGGGCTGCAATCTGTTGTAAACAAACTGTGACAGTGTTCCTGGTAATATTACTGTCATTTCTCCATCACTGTATAATAATCGGAATTGTTAACCCTATAACAGCAAACGTATCATATTTGATACATGAGTTTTGGAGCCCTCTACATGATCAATGTGATATTTTTTGTCTTGAAAAACTTGATGTATGCAATTAGATACATGCAATACATAGACGGATAATGGATAATCCACCAAGGGGAGGGATTCGTTCACCAGAGGCCTTTCCAGTGACACTACAGATTGTTATTAATGAGGAAGGAGGCAGAGCTTTGACAATTTTGAAAAGGAATTACCAATTTGTTAGACATGTTTGTCTTGTATTATGTTTTTGCTAGTTCAAAAATAATATTTGAGCATTGAGACCTGATGTATCAAATATGATACAAAATTGAAACTCATACATGGAAATTGAGATCTGAAAAAAAATTGGGGTTGTTCAGAAGGACCAATAAAGGCTCCACTTTCAAAGAACTGTAATTTTCCGTCAATGATTTAATGGTTCAGGCTTTACAGGGTTAAAGTGAAATTTCGTATGTTATTAAAAATATAGCGCGTTAAATTCTTCATGCTACAAATGAAAGTAAAGGAAGTCAAATGGTTCGAGAAGCTCCTTACCAGTAAAATACAGATTGAACATTAGCCTTTTGACAGATTCAGTACAATTATCAGAACAATATGGACATTCAGGTTCATCTGTAACATGCCTCTAGTTTTAGTTTTTCATCCTGAGAATGCAAATTCATTTGATGACCCAAATAAATTCTTCAGTGACCTACATCTGCCTAGTCTTTGGGAAAGCATGCAACATCTGCAACATGGGTATGTCTAGTAATTTAATATTTAATCCTGTGTTATGAAAAAAAGTAACTCCATGTCTTTTGTTTTCACAGTTGTACCGAATAGCACAAAGAGCGTAGAGGAAGAGAAGAGGTTCCGTGACTGCGCCGATCTGTACCAGGCTGGCTTCCATAGGAACGGGGTCTACACCATCCAGATCAGCCCACAGGAGAACAAAAAGGTGAGAAGTATTTTAGAGACAGTAGCCCTCTGTGATGCACAAGTATGTCTCTTTCATTGGTTCCAGGAATATCCCTGAAGGTTTTTTCATGGAGCATCAGTAGAATCAAACTCCTATTTTAACTTGTACCCACTTATTTCCATTTTAAGCAGCTTTATGTATCTCAGCCACATCCCAGAGGAAAATGCTAGACTTTTTACACCCCTATCTTTGCCTGACAGCTTTAGCTACTTGCCAAAACCTTTTCTGTCCAGTGAAAAGCACATCTTTAAATGTTTTAAGAATGAAGCTTTCCTTTACAGGTTTGAGCTATTTCTCCTACCTCCAAGTTAAGATAAATGAACTTTAATTGAGATTAACTGGAAACCATGATGTCACAAAGCAGAAACCCTTTGCTTTTTATAGATATGACGTCTCTCAGGGCCATAAATCTATAAACATAAGATGCACAGATTGCAATAGTTTAAGCTATTGATCAAACTTCATGTCGATAGCTCCATTTTTCTGATGATTGACACAGCAATAAAAATAAATATTAAAAATAAATTGAAAAAACATATTTTTCCATCTTGTTTTATTGGTAGCATTGGTACCTTTGGTCTTCCACCACTGGTTGGAGGTACATTTCATTCCATTTAAGTGGAATAAATAGCCACCACTGGATACCAGCCACTGAATGCAGAAATGTTGAAAGCTGAAAATACTCTTGGCAGTTTTAGGAGTATCCCAGTTGAACAGGAGGGTGAGGTATGGAACATGGATATGAAAGAAGACACCAAAACTGGTGACAATGCTGCAAGTGTTTGTAGATGGTCTTAAATTTTACAATGATCATGTACTCCTGATTTATAGGGATGGTGATTTAAGCTGTTATGAGGTTGGCAGGAGGTTTCGTGTGGATTTCAAACCTCAGCATGTTGCTGCTAAACCAACTGCAGAAGATTTTTAGGGTCAGCAGCACTGTGCATGTGTGTCTTTGTCCATGTATGCCATGAATGATGAACTACTCTCAGGGAAAATGATTCTGTCAGGGGTACTTCCTTAATTGTACCCAGGCTGTGTTCATGTGTGTTCAGCTGTGTGGGCTGGCTGAGGTGAGAGACCTTCTCCACTCCACCCTGGGGTCTGCTCCTCAAAACAATGAGCAACACCGCAAATAGAGCTACGGCCCTGCGTTATCAGCTTACACACACGGAGGTGAAGGTTAAGGGCCACATTACACCCAGGTGTCTCCTGGTATGTGTCCAGCCTGGACCTCCACTTTGATCCTACAGGAACAAGGCAGTCTGATGAGGAACATCTCTAGGGAGTTGGTGAGGGATAAGGAGACACTGATTAAGTCTGAGGAGGACACAGATACGTTGCATTCCTGAAGATGATTCATTATGAAAGCTGGGAAAAGGAGTGCCTGAAACCAAATAATTGTCCAAATGACCCATCATTGTTTGTTAATGCCGCTGAGAGTTACACTGAATGTTGAATTCATTAGTTTGTTACTTAGATTACATCTCACGAATCTTGATAAATGTAGAAAGACCTATGGGTGCTGTCAGTGTCCCATTACCTTCATACACTTTCCCAGCCTTTCCTTCTGTCTCTGTTCAATTGTGTAGGTGTATTGCAACATGGAAACAGCTGGTGGTGGATGGACAGTAATCCAGCGCAGAGAGGACGGTAGTGTGGACTTTCAGAGAACGTGGAAGGAGTACAAGATGGTAAGATCCCCACTCAGCAAGCAGACACTTATCCATATCCATTAAAAGAAAGATGATAGTCCTTGAACACAAAACAGTGAGTTAGGTCAGAGAGAAATAAAGACAATACACTCATCCATATCCATTAAGCCTAAATTACGAAATGAAGCAATGAGCAAAACATCCTGTTTCAAAAAATACACTTCTGTGGTGGGATTATGACAAATAGTGTGTGCTTTTTGGCTTGGCTGGACATGCTGAAAACAGTAAGGCAGGATCCTCTGATCCAAGACCATTTGGAAAGCTTCAGCCAGATGTCATCCCTCCTCAGCAATAGCTCCCCTGTCGTTTGTGAATTAGCTATATTATCTAGGGTGTCCGAGACTTGCTCTGCTCCTCAGCCAAGACTTCAGTGACATGCTGTTATTCTTCCTCTTCTTCAACAGGAAATTATTACCTAAATTGCAAAACATTTGTTTAGTCTCTAGTGCCGTGCCAGGTGTTGCCCAGAATATCATCTGCTTGTCATCAAGGAGAAATCTATGCGTATTTGCATTGTGTGTGTTAACATTTCCAGCCTAAGCTGTGTTTTAACAGAGAGTTTCATTTATTTTTGCTGGCAGTCGTATCGCTGGTGTTTGCTGTACACATCACCAGAGTGGAAAGACTATGTTCAGGTTATTCCGTGAAATCTTTTTTTTTTTTACCTTTTGTTATTTCCCGTCCCTCCACTGTACTTTTTTTTTTTTTTTTTAACAGCCATGTAGCGGGGATTTCAAAGACTTTCGAGGATGTTCATGGGCCAGAGCACTCCCATAGTGAATCAAATGAAATATTTTTTTAAAATGATGATGTCCAGATCTGCTGCTTCATGGCTGTATCCTTACGTTACTGAGATGACTCTTGGGATACTACAGGAAGATTTACTAAGGAAACCGTTTTAGGGATGCATGATCCATGTAGAACCGTTGTTGCCATTTAAAGCACAAAATGGGTTACAACAGCTTTTTTGCATTAAGTAATACTGCGATAAGCAGGAAATTGACTACTAAAAACCTCGCTATATCATGTTGTGCGGCTCATTTACAGACTCTACTCAAATCTTGTAGTCTTAAAGAGAAACTCCTACAAATATATGTTAGAAGGGAAGCCAGAAGCAAAAACTAACTGTGTCCACACCTTTCTAACACTAAATTTTCTCATATCAATCATGACAGTAGTTTTTTTAACACCAAAAGAACATTTGCACAATGAATAAATCTGTCCATGAGTTGGACCAGACCAAATGGAAATAAAATGAAAGGAATGTAAAAAGATAATCAAATGTGTGGAAAAATATAAGCACTGGACAGGGAATTCTTCCATTCTCAAGCAGGTGTTGAGATAAAGACTGTAGAGTGGATTACAATGCATGAGGGTACACTGAAAGACTTTGGCCTTTAAATGTTAACATTTACAGCCTTTACAGGAGTTCAAATGATTAAACCGCTTAGAATAACTCTCTATGTACTTGAAAAGGCTAAAGGTGACTTATGGTGTTTTATTGCCTTATCAGTTTTCACATTGTAGGTCTCCGTAGGCCAGCGATCAAGGATTTAATGCACATGAAGGATGTGTAAATCTTTCATTCATAATTGAATGGAGTTGCTGTGGGATGATTGTGAAAAAAATATACGGTCATAAGATTGTACATAATTTTTTTTTAAAAATTATACTCCCGTGAGATTTGACATTACATGAGACTTTGCGAGTTATATTCACACTCCACAGTGTGAAGAGTATGGGGCTTTCAGCGTACATCCTGGAACACTTCCTGAGCTTTACAGAATCGTATAAATGTTCAACATGTACAATAACTTTAAAACAAGTGTAGTTGAAATTCAACCTAAGATCTCAGTCCAACAAAATGACTAACCATCTCCTCATCTCTTCGGGGTTGAGTGATGTAGAACAGGTTTGCGTGTGAAGGATTGCGAAGCACCGGAACTTTACAAACGAAAACTGTCAACAGCATTTGTGTCCAAGTTGGTTCTCCAGCCAGGGTTCTTGAGATAAACCCCGGTCACAGTAGGAGGCATTGGACGGAGCTAAAAGCCAGTCAGAAGGGAACATCTCATCAGAGTAAGATCAATTATAGGGATAGAGAGAGTGAACAAAAAGGAGAGAAGGCTGTAATGGGCCCCAACCACTTTCTCTTCCACCCACTCAGCAGGACATGCCTAAGGCCAGAGGAATGCCCCATATTTACTTTCCCTCCTTCCCATTTCTCATCACCACACACACTCAACACAAACATAGACTTCTCCCTGGCTTTGCCTCCATGGCCCACTCCACCCCCCACTCTCCCAGTCTTTAATGGAGCAACCCAGACTATTCTGTCAGAGCTGTAATGTCATCCTGCTTCGTGATATTCCCCTCTGCAATCTGCCTCTCTTGCCGCTGTCAGAAGCACTTTGCCTGTGACTGGGAGCCACACTGATCAAATGAAAACTTTGCAGTTGTTTAAAGGAGTGTCCCTGCATGCAGCATATATTTTGGAAAAGAAGCCTTTAAGTAATAATGACTTTAACATGTGTGACTTGAGTGGAAGACAAAAATGGAAAAAGGTGTACATCTATTTCAGCTGGTACCAATTTACACACTTTTATAGATAGGTAAGTCTATCCACGCCGAGGTTCGGGCCAAAAGCGTGCTTGTAAAACTGTGGTGTTTCAGAAAGGTGTGGAGAAATAAAAAGTTTGGATATTAATAGAAAAGCGTGTTAATGCGATATAGAAACATCTTTTTAAATCAACAACTTCTTGTACTGACTGATGGAAAATAAATCAAAAAATAAATTAGAAAATTCCTTCCCATTCATTCCACAATCCCCTAGTGTTGAGATTTTATCATTTTGGGCAAAGAGTGGAGAAAGTGATGACTGATTTATAAAGAGGATTTTCATTGGTATTTGCATTCTGAGATAGTGTTTGTCTTCATTGCAGGGTTTTGGGACTGTTTCTTCAGAACACTGGTTGGGGAACGAGTTTGTTTATCAGTTGACCAGCCAGAGGCAGTATGCGCTTCGTGTGGAACTGACAGACTGGGATGGACACCAGGCATTTTCACTGTATGACCGCTTCCAAATCGGCAGTGAAAAACAAAATTACAGGTAACAATTGCTCATGTTCCTACTTGCAGACGAAGATGGGATAATTGTTATTTCAGGCAGAGGAACACACACAGAGTTTTTTTTTTTCCTGACTTCATTACAGGTTTTTATAGTGGCTGGCCAAGCTGCGATCAAAGAGATCATGTGTACTGAGTCTGTTTCTGCAGAATTAAATAGAAACGATTAAATGAAGTCACATTTTCACACCACATGGGAATGTGATACAGCCGTCAGTCTCCAAAAAGAAAAGTTAATTTGCTGAGTTTTTCATTTCCCTCCACTGATCACCACATGAGCAGACAGTGGTGGAAGAAGAATTCAGTTCCTTGAATTAATACCAAACTGTGAAAATATGCCACTGCAGCTTAAGTCATTGTGCAATAAAATGCTGCACAAGGGTTTTTTGGGATCCATGTTACTTTAGCATTCATGTGTATGTTGCATTTTCTACTTATTTGAGGTTGTGCTTATTTTAACTACATCATATTGGTTATGAACTGCTGGCTAGTTCAATGAACAGCAATACATGTTATCCTATAAAAGCATCTTAAAATAGTAGCATACTTATAAAAAGCCATATTTTCATTTAAAAAAGGGTAATTTTTTATCTTTGTATATTAGCTGGAAAAATGCACCACCACAATCATGTGGGAAGAAAAAAAAGTAGAATTAGCATCAAAATCAAGGCACCTGTGTATAATCTGACAAGTTGTAATGTTAATTATATGTAGTGTTTCTACTTTCAAATAAAAAATGACCGAAAAGGTTCATTAGTGTGAAGAAAAAAAGAGTTCTGAAGTCATGACAAAGATGTCAGTGTATTGGATTATAGAGATATTGTACTAAATGTATTCCCACCAATGGTCCATAGGATTTATATGACCACTAGAGGGAGTAGTGAGTCACTCTGCTGGTCTCCCACGGTGAGGAAAACTAATTTGACGAGGCCTATGACCAAAGAGTTAGTGACCAAATGGGATGAGAACCACAAAGAGACAACCTTTAGAGTCAAAGAAAGTGATGAAAGCCAGAAGCACTGTTATTGTTTTCACCACTGAACACAGCTGTAAATGAAAAGAATGGAGTTTGATCGCAGCATTTAAGATATGCATTTATTAGTCCAACAAAGGGAAATTCCAGACATGGTGACATGGGTTTGATGGTAAGGTTTTTGAAGGTATAAAGTGATATTGTCTGTGTTAAGTTGACTGTTTGTTGGTCCATGGTTCTGACTAAATTGTGAAAATTCTGACCTCGTTTAGACTACTCCAAACAGATCTTTAGTATAGCTGCTGACAACACAAACCCACACAAAAAATGGAAGCGATTTGTGGTTTTACTGTGACTGTTTTCTGTCTAAAATCAGAGCTGAGCTAACAAAGCTATAATGTAAACTATCAGCTGACATTGATTAGAAAGACAGTGTTACTTTGATTGACTGTCAAGGTTTTGATTGAAGGATACAAACTGATGATACAACATAGAGGTGTATAAACTTTATACTTTATACCTGATTCAGTGAGTCCATGGGCACATAACATTGATTCTGGGTGTGTTCGAAGTGTGTTCTTGTACATGATTGTAAAGGGATGATTTGAGTCTCCGGACGATGTGAGTCGTGCGTGTGGAGAAGCATTTATTTCTGTCGGCTATCTTCTACAACTCTCTATCAACCTTGTTAGGACAAACGACTCACTACGGCATCGCAATTACCATCCACCACTCAGTTTCCCCTAGATTTAGATCAAAACATTTGTCAGCTGGATAGGTTCTCAGGCCAACGTTAGTGGCTTGGTGCTAGTGGATGCAGACTGAGCTTCAGGCCACAGGTTAGCTCTTAAGCTGTGCGGCTAATGTTAACCGCACGATGCGAGAAACTGTAAATGGAGCCTTAAACTGCTGGTTCCTGCACCGACAATCAACGTGTCAAGGTGACCTGTCCACCTGGATGGGCAGAGGGTTCCTGTACGCACCTCTCGGCTGTGAAAGAAACCAATAGTAGGTATATAATTTGAGTCTCGAAGTCACTTATGATCATCAGAAAGATACTCCTTAAAGGTAAAGTCAAGTCTCCGTACTTCTACACAATTTGACTCATCCAGCAGTGATTTGTCGTAGAGTCGTAGAAGATGGCCGACAGATAAAAGCTTCTACTCATGCACAACTCGCATCATCCGGAGACTCAAATCATCCCCTGACACATGACTTCCTCTGGTGTTAAGTTTGCACTATCAATACTACATAGAAGAACCTTTCTAAAAAAATCACTAAAGCTTTCAGACAAATGTAATTCAAACAAACTTGGTAAAATGTACAATATTTTCCTGTGAGCTGTAGTGACGTTGGAGCAAAAAGCAAATAAAAAAACCCTCAAATTTGTACATATTGGCACACAGTACTGGGGTCGATGGTCTTAGTTACGTTCCACCACTGTTGATAAGATTGCAAACAAATATGTCTTAAGCCTCCATGTCAATGAAAGAGGAAAAGGCCAAAAGGTAACCAATTAAACTGTTCTGATTACCACCATCTATGTGGAGATAACGTGAGCTTTCCTGACACTTCACTGATGCCGGTCCTGTTATGTAATTCTATGATGTGGTTTTTCTCATTGCAAATTCCTTCCAAACCAAATGTATCCCAAGTCAACGTCTCGTCTTTGTGAACTTTCCTTTGACTGACGCTTTGTCCTTGTCTGTTGCGGGGGTGAAGGTTTCTGTTTTCTTTTGAGGGGGTTAATGATAACAGGCTTCAAACTGTGGCAGATGCTTGGCCTCCTCAGATGTGGAAAACTACTGCAAATTCCACAGAGTTCCAGGCAATTGCTGGCCTCAGAGGTGAAAGTCTGACTTATCCAATTCTGTAGTTTTCACTGGATTGCTCATTCTTCCAGATAAGAGGTCGCCTTAGTTGCAAAATGTCCCAAGTTCAACCTCAAACGATGATATAAAGGAAAAAAAACAAAACAACTGAAAACGGACTCTGTGGTGTGAAAGTCTTTACCTCAATCCTCCCATTCTTTGCACCCAAGCCTCCGGTGAAGAATATTGGTTTCAAGTGTTTTCCTACAGAGAGAGGCCTTGTTGCCATATCTCATTTTCTGGATTGAGTTTTTGATGACAGGGTTTGAGGTTTCTGTCTTGAGAAGTTTTCACCTGGAATGGGCTCTGGGGTTCTCTCTAAGGACTAGAGAAGTGGATTTTAATCAAGTGGAGGGGATCAACTTGTTATATTGTTTTGAATTTCATGCAAAGTTAAGGTTTTTTGGAACCACAATGTGAAGATCCAGTTTTCCCTCTGCCCTTTCTTGGTTTCTAGTGTTTAACTTTGACTCTTATTTAAAATGACTTAGAGATTATCATAGAATATAAACATGGAAGTGCAGGGCCATATGTACAGTAATAGAAGCCGGGTATTGGACTTGTATAGGTTTTTCTTGTGACCAACAGCTGGTAATATGTGCCTATACAGATCTCTGGTCTTCAATGAAATATTAACATATTCCAATGATAATTCATTTAATTTTAAAGAATATATTAAGTAACACTAATCACTAACACCTTTCTAGTACCAAGTGTACCTAATATTGCGGCCGGTGAGTGTAAATATTGTACCTATTTGTTCAACATGACCTAAAGATGCACTTCTGCCTGCTTTGGTCATCATGTATTTGAGTTATTGCCTTCCCGTCAGCTCAAACCAGTCTGAGCATGCTCCTCTGACGTCTTGGCCCCAGAGAACTGCCACTCACTTGGTATTTTTCTTATTTTTGGACCATTTGTTTGTAAACCCTTGAGATGTTTGCGCTCGACAATCCCAGCAGATCTGCATTTACCGAAACCTATCTGTCTAGAACAACCATGCCATGTTCAAAATCACCTTTCTTCTCCATTCCGATGCTTATTTTCACGTTCAGCAGATCACGTGACTATATCTATGTTGGATTGATTATGTTCCTTTTGTTGTTTTCTTACGTTAGATTTGCAATTCTTCTTTGCGACGAAGTTAGTGAGGTTGTGTGTTTTATCTCACTGACATGTTTCGACTACATCTGCAGTCTATCTGATGTGTGATTGTGTGTTTTTATCCTATAAGCCAACACTAAGCAGATCCAACAGTACAAGTGTTACTTCTCTACCACTCAAAACTCACTGAACAAGCCAAAGAACTGCAAAAATAACAGATGCATTATGAAGTGATGTGAATAGATTTTGTCTTGCATTGTTCTGTGGTAACTTGGTTTTATATGAATGAAGCTTCTGCTGTCAGCAAGTCCAGTGCTTCCCAACCTTTTTTGGCTGGTGAACCCATTTTAACATCACAAATGTCTGGCGACCCCAGGCATTCAAAATATTTTTTTTTTTTTTTGCTAAAACTAATTTGTTTTTGACCTTGTAATAATTTGGTGTACTATGTTGCAAATAAACATGATTTTAGACACATTTAGTCTATATAATGTATATTATTATGGACAGAGGCAGTAAAGCCAGGTTCAGATTACTGCACAAAGTGAGAATTAGATTTTCCTTGGTCAGGATATGTACAGTCAGTCCAGCTTGGATTTACAATTAATACTGAACAAACAATAACTCAAACTATGAATGATAAAAGGCTGCAGCATCTGAAACTGACCACAGTGAACATTTGACAGATAAACAATAGCACAGTGCTTCAGTTTCAGCTTCAGTTTGTCATGTCTTCTATGGATTGGGATTGCCTCTGTCAAATCACCATATATATTTTCATTGGTTGGTTTGTTTTTTTAATTTTAATCAATTACTAGAAATTCCAGGTGACCCCACAGTTGAAAATCCATTATTTTGTGGTACATTGAAATAATTCTGACCAGAAAACTAATAGCCTAAGCCCGAGGTTTTAATAGTTTATGGTTATTTAAAAAAAAAAAAAAAAAAAGGTATTATTTTACTCTCGGCATCAATTAAAATTTGTTTACATTCATTTTCTTTAACCCTTTGATGCATGAATTATGAGAACTTTAGTCAAGATTTTTTTTCCTGTGTTTTTATTCCTCTTTAGGCATGAAAAAAAACAATACAATTAGAATTTTTTTAATGAGCTTTTTCATTCAGTTACAAAAATGTCCACTCAGCTGGATACCATGCATTTAGTTTTTAATGCAAAGAAACATGTATTTAAAACGCAATATCAGAAAACGATATGCTGTGTGAAATCTGTGAAAAAGCATTTTTAGGGCAGCTGATCTGATGTTTTCTCACAGTTTAACATACACTAATACTAGTTATTACTCACTTCATGGAGATAATATGCAAAAAACATACCTTTTTGTGTAAGAAAACTGTTAATTACAGTCTAATAACAATAACAAGAAATTTCCCCTCAAACATGTTATTGCAGATGAAGTTTATCAAGAACAGCAAAGTTACAGTAATGGTTGGAATGTTAGTGTATTATTGGATGGTGCATAAATATCCACTGTGTTGGTTGATATGCAGCTAAAACAATAAAACCCATGAATATACAAGAGAACAGCTGTAGAATAACTGCCCGCTGTAGTGACCAGTATGCATGAAAGGGCTAATAGTGTAGAATTAAGAATTCATTCATCTCAATAATTACAACTAACAAGAAAAGTGGGTCTAAACAATCCACATTTTGTTCCTCAAATCAAACAACTCAACCCACACTCTTTCACCTTCATATTTGCTTTTTCATAACCCACACATTTTTAATGTTGAAACCTTGACCTTTTGTTCTATTAATATAGAGGAACAATGTTTTTGGTCCGACTGGGGTGAGAAAAGGGCATCGTCTGCTGTTTCTGCCTGTTTTCAATGCAGCTATATACCAGCATGTGGTTCAATGGACATGCTGTTGTCTAAAAATAGATTTGTTCCTGAAAAACAGTTGTGGTATGATAATCACACATTGCCTTCTCTGAAACATAAGCCAAAAAAAAAAAGAAGAAAATGAAAATTACAGATGGCCTGGCTGTAAACAAACTAAAACTACCACTTTTTTTCTTTTCAGCTTTGGCACCTCCATGCTTTTAAATGTCAAACAATCTGCAATAAATTCTCCAGATTCATTTACTGCTGTGAAACCTCTGAAAAGCTTTTAGTCATGGGTGTCTGTCGTTGCAGTTGGTTTTGGATAGTTCTCTGTCATCTGTGGTGGTTTACTGGAATACAATCTGCGTCAGCACAAGTCAGACAAACATTTATAAAGACTTCATACGCTGCAGTCAATCTGCCTTGTTCTTCACACACACAAACACACAGTAAGCACACAAACAAGGCTCCAGACAGACACCAGTTGGAAAGCAGGCAAAATAATTTAATAGTCAAAGTCAAACAATGCTCACAACCGAACATTCATCATAAACAATATTGAGCTCTACCAGCCAGAAATGTTTGTCCTCCTGCCAGCTTCTGGTTTCACTTTAAATATACTGTGAAGCAGAGATTAGAGTTTGGAGACTGGAGGAAGGTGTGCAATTATTCTTCTGTGATTTAAAGGGTTCTAAGCTTTTAGAAACGAAATCATGCACATGGGATCAATGTCATATTTATTACCGGTACTCTTAACATTCGGCCATTTCTCGTAATTCATGGAGCCATCTGTTCAGTTGATGTTTCCATGTCATTTTTTAAGATTGAAATGCTTTGAAATGATAGTGTTTTTATGTGACATCAGTGTTTGACAATTGTGTGGTTTTCAGGGGTTGATGTCTTCATCAACCTTCAATCATAGCAAGCTACATATATTTTAATGGCACCGATAAATCCAAGCATTCATAGAAGTATATGTAAGCCAAACAAATAAAAAACAATGTATATTAATTCTCAGTGAATAACAGCTAGAGGTCACATCGTATCGTTTTCTTTTTGTCTGGGTCGAACACTATTTTAAGTAATGCTGTTCTTCCATAAATGTGTTTGATTCCATGATTCATAAGTGACATCTCATAATTCTGTGCTGTGCATTTACATTAGAGCTCCACAGTTCAGGCAAAAGTAAGACTTCATTCATTCATCTTCTATACCCGCTTTATCCTCACTAGGGTCACGGGGGTCGCATGGAGCCTATCCCAGCTAC